>OY829546.1:31907052-32215803 GCA_963691705.1 Viola odorata
TTAATATTCCTCTTCTACTGGCCATTAAAAATGTCTCCCGATATGCTAAATTCTTAAAATCTTTATGCACTAACAAATGTAAATTGGCAGGAGTGAGTAAGATTAGTGTGGGTGTTAACGTTTCAGCTGTCATTCAAAGGAAGCTTCCGCCAAAATGTAAAGACCAGGGGATGTTTACCATCCCTTGTAAAATCGGGAACATTGATGTTGGCAAAGTTATGTGTGACCTTGGTGCAGGTATCAACGTAATGCCCTTGACGATATATAACAGCCTAGACCTAGGTCCACTTAAACCAACCCGAGTTGTCATCCAGTTGGCCGATTGCTCTGTTATATACCCCGAAGGCATTATCGAAGATGTTTTAGTTTAGGTTGGTGAATTCCTATACCTAGCCGACTTTTATGTGATTAGCATGGAGGACGAGAAATCTACCAAACCGACAGACATGCTCTTGGGCAGATCGTTCCTTTGGACTGCTAAAGCCAAGATAGATGTGCGGGACGCTTCCATCAAATTTAGCATGCTTGATGCTATTCGCTACCCTTCTGAATTTTCCAGTGTGAATTTCATTGATATAATTGACCCTGACATTGAGGAAATTTCTGACTTATATTCTGTTGATTCTCTGCAGCTTTCCCTAGACAGAGGAATTACACTAGCGGTTCTAGACAACCTGGACTCTAAATTCATGACTCCTCTGGAGTTGCACGAAATTATTGCTATCCTCGAAGAGCGCCCATTCATCTCTTCTCCTTCCATTACTTCACCTCTTCCCCTTGAACGTACTAAACTTCCCCCTTTGATTATGCAGGCACCTAAACTGGATTTGAAAGTCTTGCCCTCGCACCTCAAGTATTCCTACCTCGGTGATGATGATTCACTTCCCATAATTATTTCAAGCAAGCTTGACACAGAGGAGGAACATGAACTCGTCACTCTCCTCAAGGAATTTAAACGAGCCATTGGCTGGACCATTGCTGACATTAAGGGACTGTCGCCTGCCCTATGCACTCATCACATCCATTTGGAAGATGCTAGCAAATCAGTTCGACAGCCACAGTGCCGCTTGAATCCTCCTATGATGGAGGTTGTGAAGAAAGAGATACTTAAGCTGCTAGACGTAGGAGTCATTTACCCCATCTTAGATAGTACTTGGGTAAGTCCCGTCCAGGTCGTGCCGAAGAAGACAAGCATCACAATCACTACAGGGCAACATGGTCAGTCCATTCCTACCCGCATACAGAATGGATGGTGCGTTTGTATCGATTACCGCCGATTGAACCCAGCCACGAGGAAGGATCACTTCCCCTTGCCATTCATCGATCAGATGCTGGAACGCCTCGCGGGCAAGACGCACTACTCCTGCCTTGATGGATACTCTGGTTTTCACTAGATACCGGTTGCCCTAGACGATCAGGACAAGACAACCTTCACTTGCCCCTTCGGTACTTTTGCATACATAAGGATGTCGTTTGGTCTCTGTAACGCCCCTTCCACCTTTCAGTTCTGCATGATAAGTATATTCTCTGAGTTTGTTAAGAAAGGTATAGAGGTATTTATGGATGACTTCACCGTCTATGGCAATTCATTTACTGAATGTTTATCTAATTTGCGTAAAGTTTTGCAACGATGCATTGAGACTGACCTTGTACTTAACTTTGAGAAGTGTCACTTCATGGTAGACCAAGGCCTTATTTTAGGGCACGTCCTCTCTCGTAAGGGCATTGAGGTTGATAAGGCCAAGATTGAGGTAATCGAATCTCTCCCCTATCCAACTTGTGTTTAGTAAAGTTCGTTCCTTTCTTGGGCATGCAGGTTTCTACAGGCTGTTTATCAAGGACTTCTCTAAGATTACCCAGCCCATGTGCCAGCTGCTGCAAAAGGACGTGGACTTTGTATTTGACGCAAGCTGCAAGGCCTCGTTCAATACTCTCAAGGTAAAACTCATCTCTGCCCCGATCATACGCGCACTAGACTGGACACTTCCATTCGAAATCACATGTGACGCTAGCAACAACGCCCTAGGAGCGGTGCTAGGCCAGAAGAAGGACAGGGAAGTATACGTCATCTACTATGCCTCGAAGCTCATGGACGCAACCCAATGGAATTATACTACGACTGAAAAAGAACTTTTGGATGTTGTTTTTACTTTGGACAAGTTTCGTCAATATCTCTTATGCACCAAAGTGACTGTTTTCTAGGAGGTCAACCATCCTAGTACTACTCTCGCCTAAGCACATTTAACTTCGGAGTTCTAATGGGATCCGGTGCATTAGTTCTGGTATGATCGCACCTGTTATCTCCTGCACCAACAATCCATATATCCGAAAACGACACAACGACAACATCCTTTTCATCTCATACAAAGAAGACCGCAAGTCTTTTCCAGACTCTCAAGGCCCGTAACTCCAATTCATGCAATTTTCTCTTCATCTGATGGAACTCGTCGAGCACCGAAACATCCAACCTCGCACACAAGTTCACACCATAAGTATAAAACAAAACAAAAAAAAATGAGAGCATCTAACCGTGGGTTTATGCAGGAAAAATTGCACCCCGAGAAAAAAAGAAAAAAGGGTGCAACACGAGGACTTCCTATGAGGTCACCCATCCTAGTACTACT
This sequence comes from Viola odorata, assembly GCA_963691705.1. Classification (NCBI taxonomy): domain Eukaryota; kingdom Viridiplantae; phylum Streptophyta; class Magnoliopsida; order Malpighiales; family Violaceae; genus Viola; species Viola odorata. The sequence continues at coordinate 31,909,677 of OY829546.1, forward strand.
CTCGCCCAAGCACATTTAACTTTGGAGTTCTGATGGAATCCGGTGCATTAGTGCTGGTATGATCGCACCCGTTATCTCCTGCACCAACAATCCATATATCCGAAAATGGCACAACGACGACATCCTTTTCATCTCATGCAAAGAAGACCGCAAGTCTTTTCCATACTCTCAAGGCCCGTAACTCCAATTCATGCAATTTTCTCTTCATCTGACGGAACTCGTCGAGCACCGAAACATCCAACCTCGCACACAAGTTCACACCATAAGTATAAAACTAAACAAAACAAAAATGAGAGCATCTAACCGTGGGTTTATGCAGGAAAAATTGCACCCCGGGGAAAAAAAGAAAAAGGAGTGCCACACAAGGACTTCCTAGGAGCTCTCCCATCCTTGTACTACTCTCGCCGAAGCACATTTAACTTCACAGTTCTGATGGGATCCGGTGCATTAGTGATGGTATGATCACACCCGTTATCTCCTGCTCCAACAATCCAAATATCCAAAAATGGCACAACGACGACATCCTTTTCATCTCATGCGAAGAAGACCTCAAGTCTTTTCCAGACTCTCCATGCCAGCACAATGTACCGGATCCCATAAGAACTGCGAAGTTAAATGTGTTTGGGAGAGAGTAGTACAAGGATGGTCGACCTCCTAGGAAGTCCTCGTGTTGCACCCCTTTTTCTTTTTTTCCTGGGGTGCACTTTGTCCTGTATAAACTCACGATTCGATGCTCTCATTTTTGTTTTGTTTTGGTTTATACTTATCGTGTGACCTTGTGTGCGAGGTTGGATGTTTCAGAGCTCGACGAGTTCCGTGAGATGAAGAGAAAATCGCATTAATTGGAGTTATGGGCCTGGAGAGTCTGGAAAAGACTTGCGGCCTTCTTTGCATGAGGTTAAAAGGCTGTCGTCGTTGTGCCGTTTTCTAATATATAGATTGTTGGTGCAGGAGATAAAGGGTGCGATCATACCAGCACAATGCACTGGATCCCATCAGAACTGTGAAGTTAAATGTGCTTGGGAGAGAGTAGTACAAGGATGGGTGACCTCCTAGGAAGTCCTCGTGTCGCACTCCTTTTTCTTTTTTTCCCCGGGGTGCACTTTTTCCTGTATAAACCCACAATTGGATGCTCTCATTTTTGTTTTGTTTTATTTTATAATTATGGTATGACCTTGTGTGCGAGGTTGGATGTTTCGGAGCTCAACGAGTTCCGTGAGATGAAGAGAAAATCGCATGAATTGGAGTTACGGGCCTTGAGAGTCTGGAAAAGACTTGTGGCCTTCTTCGCATGAGATTAAAAGGATGTCGTCGTTGTGCCGTTTGCGGATATATGGATTGTTGGTGCAGGAGAAAAAGGGTGCGATCATACCAGCACAATGCACTGGATCCCATCAGAACTGTGAAGTTAAATGTGCTTGGGAGAGAGTAGTACAAGGATGGGTGACCTCCTAGGAAGTCCTCGTGTCGCACTCCTTTTTCTTTTTTTCCCCGGGGTGCAATTTTTCCGGCATAAACCCACAGTTGGATGCTCTCATTTTTATTTTGTTTTGTTTTATAATTATGGTATGACCTTGTGTGCGAGGTTGGATGTTTCGGAGCTCGACGAGTTCCGTGAGATGAAGATAAAATCGCATTAATTGAAGTTACGGGTCTGGAGAGTCTGGAAAAGGCTTGCGGCCTTCTTTGCATGAGGTTAAAAGGCTGTCGTCATTGTGCCGTTTTCTGATATATAGATTGTTGGTGCAGGAGATAAAGGGTGCGATCATACCAGCACAATACACTGGATCCCATCAGAACTGTGAAGTTAAATGTGCTTGGGAGAGAGTAGTACTAGGATGGGTGACCTCGTGTTGCTTGGGGTGTAACACGAGGACTGCGAAGTTAGATGCCCCATTATCTCTGGGGTATCTAACTTCGCAGTTCTGGTGGGATCCGGTGCATTTAGTGCTGATATGATCGCACCACTTATCTCCTGCACCATCAAGCCAAGCACATTTAACTTCGCAGTTCTGGTGGGATCCGGTGCATTAGTGCTGATATGATCGCACCCGTTATCTCCTGCACCAACAATCCATATATCCGAAAACGGCCCAACTACGACATCCTTTTCATCTCATGCAAAGAAGACCGCAAGTCTTTTCCAGACTCTCAGGGCCCGTAACTCCAATTCATGCGATTTTCTCTTCATCTGACGGAATTCGTCGAGCTCTGAAACATCCAACCTCGCACACAAGGTCACACCATAAGTATAAAACAAAACAAAACAAAAATGAGAGCATCCAACCGTGCGTTTATGCAGGAAAAAGTGCACCCCGGGAAAAAAAGAAAAAGGGGTGCAACACGAGGACTTCCTAGGACGTCACCAATCCTAGTACTACTCTCGCCCAAGCACATTTAACTTCACACTTCTGGTGGGATCCGGTGTATTAGTGCTGATATGATCGCACCCGTTATCTCCTTCACCAACAATCCATATATCCCAAAACGGCCCAACGACGACATCTTTTTCATCTCATGTAAAGAAGATTGCAAGTCTTTTCCAGACTCTCAGGGCCCGTAACTCCAATTCATGCGATTTTCTCTTCATCTGACGGAACTCGTCGAGCTCCGAAACATCCAACCTCGCACACAAGGTCACACCATAAGTATAAAACAAAACAAAACAAAAATGAGAGCATCCAACCGTGGGTTTATGCAAGAAAAAGTGCACCCCAGGAAAAAAAGAAAAAGGGGTGCAACACGAGGACTTCCTAGGACGTCACCAATCCTAGTACTACTCTCGCCCAAGCACATTTAACTTCGCAGTTCTGGTTGGATCCGGTGCATTAGTGCTGATATGATCGCACCCGTTATCTCCTGCACCAACAATCCATATATCCCAAAATGGCCCAACGACGACATCCTTTTTCATCTCATGTGAAGAAGATTGCAAGTCTTTTCTCTTCATCTGACGGAACTCGTCGAGCTCCGAAACATCCAACCTCACACACAAGGTCACACTATAAATATAAAATAAAACAAATGTCTAACCGCTCACCGTTGTCGTCGCGTCCCTTTGTTTTTCTTTTGGTGTCACGATGCATGCACGCGGGTGTATGTTTGGGCTGTTAGGCCATAAATAAATAAAGTGTCTTTTCACTATCTTGCTTGTGACTTCTTTCCTTTCTTGATATGGTAATTAACGCTTCAGTTGAGTGCCACATCAGCCCAACTAAAAATGAGTCTGTCATTGGTTGGACTTCTGCAGCGCTTGTTTTTCCTTGCTCACCAGGTGGCGACGATTATTCTTGTAAACCATTCCGCATTAATTCCGCACCGTTTCTTCAGTATCAACTAATTGGGCGGTTTTTGGTGTCTCTTGATCAGCGAGAAATCCTAACAGGCGTGATCACAGAATCTGATTCTGCAATTATGACCATTCTTCTCGAAGCGCATTGATTTTTCTGAGAGGGCGTGCGAAAAGGTGGGGAGGCCTCTTCGCTTTGACAATTTAATGGGATTTTCTCTTCTTTTTCCTGTTCATCTTCTTCTTTGCATTTCTCCACTGAGATTGCTTACGATTTTATGGTTGATTCATATTCCATGGATGTCGCTGAATGTGATCCTCCACCGACTCCTCTGACTTCATCAGATTCTGACGATCCTCTTCCGTCGTGCCTGAAAAGACGATCTTCCCGACGCAAGGGTCCTAAGAGGCCGAAGAGGAAGGCCTTCGAGGTAACCAACGTGCCTTTTGACCTCCACGTCCCTACTGTGCGGAAGGGCGATGAACTGTTTCCTCACATTAGTCATTTCATGGAAAGAGGTTCCTCTAACGATATCAATGCTGAGATAGCGGCTTCCGTTACTAAGGGGGAGTCAAGTTCGTCAAAGCCTGGTCAAGAGAAAAGGATTGACTGCTTGTGTAAGGCATATGTCTTGAAAATCCTTGAACCGTTGGTGATACTCACCAAGGCTCTCATTGCTTCTTTGCTGGACAACAACTAAATTCTTCCTGGAAAATCCTGGCTTGTTGGCATTCCAGTACTTGTTGAGGAAGGTTGTTGACATTTCGGCCCATATAGTAATCGTGTTGTGGGGCAAGCTGTAGAACTAGTTTTTTGCTGATTCCTCAAGGGACCATGGGAACGCCTTCAACTTAGCTCTTTCGATAGAGACATTAGGAGGCTTCAAGGTATTGCACTCCAAATAGATTCGTTAGATGAGTATAAGGGTTCTCATTGGAGTTCCCGTGGAACTTATTGAGGTTACAAATCACATTGGTCTTAATAGACCAATCATGAGCCACATGAGCAAGCTTGATGCATAAGTAAGTATCCTGTTAGGCTCCTCTGTTTAGTTCCCTCAAGGTCTACTCTTGTGGATTGACTACCATATCCAAAATCTATTCTAGCAGCTAATATACTAGCTACCTTCCTAGTCCTAATTTATCTCGATCTCTTCAAAATAAAAGGATTAAGATTAAAGGGAAATAATGATAAAGATAATTGTTTGTTTGGGAAAATAAAATATTGTTTCAAGAGAGAGATCCAATTAAGGATTCTTGCTTGAGTCTTCCAATTGTGATAGCGAATCCCTCAAATCTTGTTTCCACTGTAACTGCTTGTCTTACATCCTTGCGCCTGCTCCAAGTCTTCTATTGCAGTCTGTCTCTCTTTTGCCACAATCTTTGCCAAGCCCGCGGCCAAGACAACTTCGAATGTACGATTTCTGCTCCCTTTGATGCTTTCCTCCTTTCTAAACATGAATATGTTTACCATACTTATATTAAAATAAAATTAATTTAATAATAGTAGTAGTTTATTTTTTTCAAAAAAGTAAGAAATAGTTGTTAGGTGAATACGATTTTGTGTTTTCTAAGATTGGAAAATGAAGGCTGGAAAACAGAAAACGTACTGTAGCTGTGAAACAGAATTTTGAAAAACAGAAATAATTCCGGAAATAACTCCAGATGAAATTTTTTGGAAAACATAAATAATTTCAAACAGAATTAATTCCGTTATGAAACACAGCCAAGTTTTTTTTCTTCCTAAGCTCACGTCTTGTGATTGTTTTTATTTTTATTTTTAATACTCCCTCCATATTGAAAAGAATGTCTTCCTCGCATCCCAATATTCAGTAGGGAACGCATATCGAGGAGGTTGGATGAGGTACTATTTGATCCTAAAAAAATTCGAAATTTTTTGTGAACGTACGTTAATCCTTAACGTACTTCCCAGAAAAAATTAGGGACAAAATTGTCTCAAATAGTTTGTCTGCCGACCGTTTTAAGATACGTGCCGAAACAGTAAAAGCAAAAGCTAAAACGACATTCTTTTCAATATGGAGGGAGTACAATTGATGATTATGATTATAAAAAAGAAGGAAGGAACAATACGCTTTAAATTAAGGTCCTTAATAATAACAATGGTTAATGGTCAAACCCGTGAGAAGTAACGACTACCAACACAGTGAAACAGCCAGACCAAAAAGTCCATAGCCGTCTTCTTCATCCGCCCCGGCGTTTCCTTCTCCTCCTCCATCTGAAACCAGGCGGCACGGCAGGTGATTCGCATTCCAGTCTACTTCTATCTTTCTCACTTCATGCTCACTTATTGTCTCCACATATTAATATTGTTGTGAATTCTGTGATCTGCGATGGTGGAGGGATGACGGAAGCGCAAAAATACGTGTGGCAAGGTGCGATTCCGTTGCGGATCCATCTCCATGAATCGGAAGTGACGAGTCACCCACCTCCTCCACCCGCACACGTCTTAGCTCCCAGGATTGGCTACTTGCCTTTGCTTCTTCCACTCTTCAAGCCTTATTTCTGTGCTGCTCTCCCTCCTGGCCATGATACCCCTTGGTTTGAATATAGAGGATTGCCCCTCAAATGGTAAGCACTGCTCCGCCCTCCTCCTCTTACTGCTCCATCTCTATGTATGTGCGCGCGTGGAGCTACAAATTAGTGAAAACTCCTTTAACTTTTCCTTTTTTGCAGGTATATACCAACGGGAGTTCTTTTTGATCTTCTTTGTGCAGAACCGGAAAGGCCTTGGAATTTGACAGTATGTTGTTTCTTTATGTTTTTTTCAGAGCTCTTTGCTACTGGATTTTGCTATCCTTATTGGATCGCCCTTTGTTTGCCCATTTACTTTACTTTGAGCTTGAAACTGGGTGTTAAAAATAAACTACATTTGTTATGAGCTCTTTTCATTCACCAAGAGTAGAATATACTAGATGTGCGAAGTGCTTTGTGACTGGATGAATTGAAAATCTGGAGGATAATCATTGCATTAATTCTGCTGGTATTATCCCCTTTATTTGTTATGTTAGATGTAAAATGCTTTGAATTGAAAATCTGGAGGATAATCATTGCATTAATTCTGCTGGTATTATCCCCTTTATTTGTTATGTTAGATGTAAAATGCTTTATGCTTGCACATAACAGCTACTCTATTTTTGGAGAGTGGAGGTCAGGAATTGTATTTGCAACTTTTCCTGTGCATTTAAAAAAGATGCAATTGATCTATTTTTAAATGGTGGGATGGAATATAAGATGTTTGTGCATAGAACAATTACTTGGAAACACTTATTTTTGCATCTGCACATCTATGTGGGCACTGCATTTAATCTTTGTACTGGACATTAGTAACTATTTTCTTGTGACACACCTGTTTTGTTTTTCTCCTTTTGGTTTGTTGCAACCACTACAGCACCTTTTAGTGGTCGATTTATTTATCGTTTAGATTAAGTGTATTAGGTGAGCGTTTGTTTCCTGGCAAACGGAAATCTATTAAAAACCGAGGAGCATTAGTTTATTCATTAGCTAACCTGATGCAATATGGACAATTGATGATGACGATGGAATATCCTTTTCAGTACATTCCCATGGGAGATCCACAGGAGACCTGTTCCTCTTTTCATTTCTTCCCACCCATTGTTCCTTGTCCTAGTTGAGTGAACGGCTACAGATGGCATCTTCTTCTTTTTTTCTGGCAGCATGAAAATTTAATGATGATAACTGTTGTTTCTTACTTTTTGGTTCGTAATTGTCCTTTTTGTACATTACAGGTGCATTTTAGAGGATATCCAAACATATTGATCCCTTGTGAAGGTGAAGACTCTGTGAAGTGGAGCTTTATCAGTTCTTTGAAAGAGGTTAGTCCTTCACTCTTGCATACAAGTTGGATAGATCCTCAGGGATCTCATCGGTTTTGCTGCACTTCAGTTTCTGTTATCTAATCATGCTAGTTGCGGGAAATTTATAATTGTGATATGAAGAGACTCTGGCTATTTTTTCCATTTTAATTGTTGGAGTTTGGATGCTAATGATATTTCATTAAAGCTCATATCCGGGAACAACAGAATCTCCTTTTCTAGGCATAATTTTACTTTGCAAAGTATGCCAGTGCATATATCCAGGTCATATGCATATATTCTCCACTATTATGTCTTCCCTGTCATTATATTTTCTTACTCATGCACCATGTTTTTGTTATTTTTCATTCGGACACGTCTCCCTCTTCTCTGCCTCATCTCCGTCTCTAATGAACCTAGATACTTTTATTAGCAATGTAAATGAACCATTAAAGACTGAGCGAAAGCTTGTGAATTGATAAATTACGAAATTCATTAACACATTAATGTTCGAAGATAGAGAGAATAATAGCTTGTTTGTTAGATAGATAGCTCTTTGTTTGGTTTACTTCTTTTGGTTTATAGTTTCTTTTTTCGATTGTGAAGTGTTGAAAAATTCAATTCAATTCAATGTGTCAGAGGGAAATAATATGTGCTTTGACTGATAACAGTAGTTGAATATTCCCACAGGCAGATTATATAATTAATGGAAATTGCAAGAATGTTATGCATATGTCGCAACATGATCAAGTGGATCTTTGGCGCTCGGTGATGGATGGTATGTTAATTAGATTTGCTATAAATATTCCACTTCCTTTCATGTTTTACTTGCTATTCAAACTAAAAGAAGTATTTGCAAATGCGCATAAATAAACCAGATATATGTTTTACATCTCTATGTGGACGGGCAATGGTATCACAACTGTACTACTAGTGAGGGAGCCATTGATGCAGAGCTAAAACTACATAGGAGTCTTCAAGTTGAAGAGTCAGTTAGTTAGCCTATTTTTTAGCTATATTTAGCTTTAGTATTACATGTTAAGATCTATGTACTATAAATGCAATTCGTTCATTGTGGTGGTGATAATTATTATCAGGTATTCTAGTAGGTTTAGGAGTCATTGTTCTTTAGGATTGAGTCTCTATAAACACCTATGCTTGCTTTGTTTTATTTTCAGAGTTGATGAATTAATAAACTATGACAATCTCTCAACTTTCCAAGAGTTATGTGATGCAATTCAAACCCTTAGGTTGTGACACCTAAAAACTTTAGTTCTCTTATTTTGCTTTCAAACCCTTCTGCTACTGTAACTCAAAATCTTATTTCCAGCCAATCAAACAATCACCTAACCATCCCTAAACTGCTAGTGTAAACCCTAAATAATCCCCCAATTCCATTGCCCACCTAGCCTCAAATTTCAGCCTAAAACTCTAAAGTGTCCCTAAGAATCAGGACTACCACGGACAAGCCCTAGACTGTCTTGCATCAGCCATGCTGTAGAGAAAGTGTACTGTTGCTTAATTGTGCCAAATGAGAAAGATTCATTTCTTCAAGTTACCTATAAATCTCCGATATTTATACTGGCTGCCATAGGTGAAGCAATATTTTCTGTTTTATATAAGAAAACATATTCATGAAAAGATCAAAGTTGCTATGTAAATATCAAAACATTATAGAATATTGTATCTACAATGAGATGAGATGAAGTTGCGTACATTGCATATGTACTGTGCTTGAATGCTGATAAAAAGTAAAAACTTATACTAGTAAGACCTGTTTCAAAGCACATTCAGGAGATGATTAAAGCAGAACCTACTAATGCCTAGACAACTCATACTGATGCATAGGGATTACTCATTTCAACTTATTGATAAACGGAATTATTATATTTATACTTGATCAATGGTGAATACGATTTCGAGTTTGTAGTATTCATGTCACGAACAAATAATTCAAGACATGTATTTTATTTTCATGAACGAAATTATTATATTTATATTTGATCTTTAACGTGAATAAATTTAGCATATTTATAAATTATGAGGGTAGAAATGTCCAAAATAACATTGTTTCTTCTTTATGTTAACAATATGGATCGGTTGAGCTAAAAAAAAAATTTGGATTTTTTTTTTGGAAAACTTAAAAAATGGCGTTTCCAGAATTTTCCAAATTTGTAGTGTTAATTCTGGAAAACTGAATAGTAATTGGAGAACTGAAAAATTTTCTAAAAATTTTCCATTTGGGAAAATGTTGCTGTGAAACAGATTTTGGAAATATTTCCAATTTTTAAAAAAATTTCCAAAAATTAAACAACCCTTAAATGGCTTGTGCTTTTGAATCTAAACATGAATATGTTTACCATACTTATATTTGATCTTTAATAAACTTAAAATGGGCTACTATTTAGTTTATTAATCTTAACAAAAAAAATAACATTAACATTATAGAATATTGTATCTACAATGAGATGAGATGAAGTTGCGTACATTGCATATGTACTGTGCTTGAATGCTGATAAAAAGTAAAAACTTATACTAGTAAGACCTGTTTCAAAGCACATTCAGGAGATGATTAAAGCAGAACCTGCTAATGCCTAGACAACTCATACTGATGCACAGGGATTACTCATTTCAACAATGCAAGGGTGTAGTAGCTTTTGCATTGCAATTTACACCCGTCACTTACCGGAAAATGTGAATCTGTGCAGTGATGATAATTAGTTAAATAAAAAAATTATTCTTGCTTTGGTGATGAACAGTATGGATTGCATGAGATAGCTCACTTTTGTGACTTTCTGGTCACATCTAGAACCATGTGCCCTGCATTTGGCTCTCTGTGAACACTCATGCATAAGTGATACAACTGGTCTATTTAGATGGTCCTTTTTAGCTTTAATTTTTTGATTTTTCAAGTCAGCCTATCTACCTTTTGGCTGTCAGTCATGAATGTCACAATTTGAAATAGTCATTGCTGCCTCTCTTCATGCTCTAAAACCTTTGTTTGGAGCAGCTAATTTGGAAGCCTACATACGCGCATCATCAAAGCTGAAATTTGGATTGGTTGAGGATGAATACTCATTGAAAACGAGTTTAAGCTCAGTCAGATTACCGAAGACAGGTTAGCCAAATGTGATTTACTTTAAATGGCTATGACATGTGCATGCAAATTAATTGATGCGAGAAAAGGAATCAGTGGTTCTGTTTTCTTTTTCTGCTGTTGAGTGTCAATAAAGTGCTGGTTGCGAACGAATCATGAGATGGAAGGGAATGGGAATGCTACTTGTTGCATTCTTCATACTTCATAGTTTCATCCTTTTGTCCTGCAACAATTGGGAGTTGCATGTATGATGGTCATTTGCGTAGCTGCAGTACACGTCGTAGCTGTTATTTTACATGTCATTGGTCATTACCTTACTGCTTTTGTTTTACTACTCTGTTTTACGATATTTGCTTCCTAAGACCAGCTTACCTTACATGTTACTTTAGATATCTCCATCTTTAGGTGGATGAGTACTGAAGTAACTGACTTTTCTACACCTTCATTTTGATCTTTTTTTTCCTTTTTAATTTTTTTTAGAATGATAATGCTTTGTTTGGAAAAAAAAGAAAGAAAGAAAGAAAGAAAGAAGAAAAACAATGGTTCTGGAGCTACTATATCAATTCAAGTCAGCCATTTATTTTATTATTTAAATGAATTTCATGTTTCTTACCATTCTTCTGGTATGTTTTTTCGTGAAATCACAAATGTATGCTTTAACAGAATTACTAATATTTTGCTAATGGGCTTGTAATGCACAATGGCAGTGATTGTGTAACTTCCATGGTTCCATTGCCCTGAACTGACACGAAGATCATATGTAATTTTCAAGTCAGGAGTGTTAAAGAAATGAAAATGGTAATACAACCCATGAATAAGATGCATTCCCTGAACTTAACTTAGATTTCAAGCCATACAAACCTTTTGGGTGCCTTCTTATTGTTATGCTTATAGAACCTGACTTATTTTTTCTTCTATACCATGGCCATTTTTCTTTAGCTGGACAAGAAAACAAATTGAAGCTATTTGTTTGATTGTTTTTTGCGAACTGTAGTGAAAAAAATTGTCTTGTTGTTTTCAATCTTGTGCCCAAACATGTGCCCAGATAAGATTCCTGTTAGACTCTACGTTTTGGATGTCTGTGAGGACTTCGAAGATTTGGAAGATGTGCCTGAAATTGCTTGTTGGGACAAAATTTCTTACATGAACCGACCTCTTGAAATTCTCGAAGCAGAAGGTAAGCCAATGCTCGGAAATTGTGAACTACAATTGGTCATGTGAGTATGTATGCATATCTATGCTTCTTATATTGACATTGCATCCCAGTGGATTGTAGAAACTGAGAATAGTTGATACCATTTTGATGGTTACTCATCAAATCTCTCAAAGGCAAGAGCAACTTATACCTACTTGTTTGATGAATTAATAATAAAAGTGCAATGGTCTCATGCAATTATTATTGATGATAAGAAAGTAATAAATAAATACATAAATATCTAATCTTATTTTTCACTTTCTTTCCCTCTTTGTAATAATGATCATCTCATGTTAGTATCTCTATTCTTTAACCTTTTTCTTCACAAGTGCTTATCAAATGTGCAGCAAAGCGCAGGCATCATAGTAGTAGTGTATAACATGACTTTTTTGCAGTCTACATTGCGTTCGTAATTTACTGTTATCTTAGAAACACTTGTAAACTAAAATAACTGCAAATGATGAAAGCTGCTAGTCATGCTAAGATTGAAAAACTTTTAGCACTCTTTGTTTGCATGAACTGCTTTTGCCGGTTACTGTTGCTCATTTTTCTTCCTCTGCAGATAAATGCTTTACCCTATACGATGCGTTGAAAGCTGTCGTGCCAGAACTTTTTGATGTCAAGCCTGGAATCAATGACAAACCATCTGTAGTAGAAGAGGGTGAAGAGGAGCAAAAGGTTTCATCAGATGTGAGCTGCACCGGGAGAACAGGAAATGCAGAAACTCGCTGTCAATCCGTAGAGTCTTGGCGCATGTGCAGGGATGCCAAAATTAAGTTGGTCAGAATCCAAGGGATCGAACCAAGGTTGGATATACCTTTCTCTTGGGTGGTAAACAACCTAAAGAATCCTGAATACTTCCTTCATATTTGCATCTATGTCAAACTTTGAACTAACATATTCGGTGACTGGATGCTTAGTTTTGCTGCATTTCTTTGTGTTTTGGGCTTGCAATTGGAGCAGGCTGAGATTATTTTTAGTATTAGCCATTTCAAAGGAACGCTTTCACTGTATATATATATAATTGTACATAACAATCATCTAATGATAAATATATGGGTAATAGGTACTTCGACTAGCTGAACTTTTCCCCATTAGCAGAAAAAATTCAAAAAACCCTAACCTTGTTTTAGGTGCCTGAACTTAGAACCCAACTCATTTCGTTTGTTTTGAACAAAATCAGTAGAGCTTAATTGAAAACGAATCAATGATTTATCTAGTAAAGAATGAAGTCTTGCAAACCTGAATGATTTGTCAAGAGTGTGTCAATTTCAACTTTTGTAGCATGAAGGTTATATATACCCATTGCATGTTTTTATACCAAACAGGCTCTGCAGGAAGCAAGCATTCACAAAAACGAAGATGATACGGGTAATCCTCCACAGAAATTAGATTTTTTCGAGATTGGGTTGATTGCTCAGGATAATATTCATTTAGCATAATTATTTTGCACTTGTGATTTTATTCGTGTTAGTAGGATTGAGAATTCAGTGGCTTATGCTTTTGGGAGAGGAGTTTTAAAGTTTGGTCAGTCTGAATATTGGGACGAATTTTGTCCCATTGATTTAGATTGTAATTTGATTTTTGAGTAATGAATGGATTTAATTAAAAAAAAAAAAGAAGTTCATAAGTTGAAAACTTTAAAAATTACTGACTATGTTCATTTATATTTGACAATTCGAGCTATTTTTAAGATTCTCCATTAATGGACGCTTACTTGATTCTCGCGTCAACAAACATTGTGAACCATATAAACTGCTGTTGTCCGACTGTTGTCAAAAAGCTGTCATGTTAGTTTTTTTCATCATATTAATTTTGTATTTATTTTTTTTAAACATCGTGTATTCATTCAGGGAGTCAAATGAAGGAGGGAATACAAAATTTCATCGAAAATCCCATCAAATCTAAGGCGTTTTTTTCTCCGATGTAGTAAAGATTTTTTCATTTTAATAACGCCACAAAAGGGTTATAATTCAGCCCTAAACCCTGAAAGTTAGTCCAAAATCCAAATTCTAAACTAATACCCAGAGCCATGAAACGAGCTGTACAGAGGAGCTTCTCACTCTGCACCCGCAATCTTCTTCTCACCCAACCCAAATCCATCGTCCCTAATCCTCACCCATCCTTCTCTCATCTTCCCGCCTTCACTCATCTCACCTTCAGACCCTACTCGTCCGACCCACACTCACTCAACGAAGCAAAACTCGCCCAGCAGCACCAAAATGACTCTGTCGACCATGCCAAGGAAACAAGCAACGAAGGTAGGCCGTTTGTGCTATCTGTCGAATTGCATCTTTATCACTTAATTGGGCTCTGTTTTGTTTCTCTGACAAAAGTTTAGGAAGAATTTTTTTCATTGATATCTTGGTAGTTTACCTACTTAATGACTTCTATTAAAATGATTTAAATATAATTTGGGTGTGATCATCTAGTAGCTATTGTTTTTTTATTTGTTCACTTATAAGTCTTAGAGATCATACATGGCCAATTCAAGTTTAGAGAGATTTGTTTATGTTTATGGTTGCAGAACTGAAAAGGTTGGTTGACAAGTTGTATGAGGGAGAAAATGAAGTGATGCCGGACATCTTTGAAGCCATTTTGAAGAGGAAACTCTCTGGGATCCCTGATGATGAGTTTATGAAACAAGTCTCAGGGAAACCTCAGTTAAATGCTGTGGATGATGATCACCTCCTTTATGGGTTTGATTCGGGTTCTGAGGTTTCGTTTTCTGATTCTGATTCCGATGAATCCTTAGGTTCTGTTGATGAAAGTTATGTCAAAAAGCATTTTGCTGATTGATAAGATGGGAACGCCGTGGTGGCCTGAAAACAGACGGCACAGCTTTTCTCCCGTTGTTGCTTGTACTTTTTCTGATCTTGCTCCTCTCTGATCTATATAAGTTCCCATGTACAAGGCTTAGAACTACAATTGTTCCAGAAAGGAAATAAAAAGAAGGTATGCAAGGTGGTTATAACTTGTAATGACTATACAGACTTTTCATTTGTTTTTAAATTTGTTCAAAATTTGCCACTGTTCTTTGTCCATCCTGTGCTTAAGGCTGCTTATCGTAGAGGTCACTTGCAAGTTGTAATTATGTAACTCTGTGATTCAGTTAATTTATATTGTACCGCGCTAGGCTAGCTTGAACTCATTTTTATAATTTGGTGTTTCCCACTTGGGCTCCTACTGGGAGGCAGCTAGAAATGAGTATCATGTGTTGGAAATGGCGGATTTTCGTTAAGGAAGACAAGCTGTAGCATGTCCATCTAAAATTATACTCTACTCCCTCAGTCAATTAAAATTGACGCGAGGAGAGCAATTCCCAACCGTGCTGATTAATTGACGCCTTCGTGCGTCGTGCCGTTTTTCCTCCGTTCTTTTACTTTTTTGCCCCTCAAACGACGCGTCGTTTATGTTAAGAAACGACTAGTCACACGACGTTTAGGTGAGAAACGAAATTCAAAGGAAAGAAAATCGATCGCGGCTAAACGAAATTCACAAATTCTATACCCAAAGCTTCCCTCTCCTCTCAATTCTCTCTCTCTCACTTCCATTTCTCCCATCCGAAGCAAAAATTTGCCAGAAATGGAAGGAGTTTATTATCAGAATTCATAAGACGACAACTACTTTGGGTTTGATAGTGCCGATAACATGGTTGTGCCAGACTCAATTGCCGTCGACGAGGCAGGGATGGGTTTGATTGAAGATGAAAAGGCCATATCTAACGAAATTATTGAAGACATGTTTGAAAAGGATCAGAGTGCAAGCTTAATTGAGGACGTTTATGGGCAAGAAGAGAGCTCAAGGTTGAAGGTTAGTGGCGGAGAATCCAACGCAGGGCACAGTGGGTCGGAGGAGCATCCTATTTCTAGGGTTTGTGACTCTGCAAACAGACTGAAAGAGGTAAAAGCAAAACCCCCTATGAATTTTGATCTTAATGAATTACCAATACTGGATACATCTCCCCTTTTTTCTCCAACAGTTGAGGAAATCCATAGTTTTGATTTGAATCAACTACCACCGGAAAGTGGTGATGAAGGGAAACTCGATATTTCAAAAGCTGAGGTAGATGAAGAAAGGGACTTTGACCTCAACAAATTGCCAACTGCTGGTCGTTGGAAGTTTTCAGATGGTGTGGACGAGAGGGAATTCATTCTAATGCTGCGTATCCTTGTACCAGGTTTCCATTAGAAAAATGAATTAAGTTTTTACAGATAGGATTATGGTGTTGAACAATTTTGCATTATCGTTCATCATGCCTTGTGTAAATTCTGGATTTATGTTGCCAGAATTTACAACATCCTGTAACTATGTGTATTATGAATTTTGTGCATTTTCTGAACAGTTTCAGTATATATGAATATCATCAATATGAACTTATATGTTTCCCAGTTCAATCTTGAATTTATGCTGCCCTTTGAAAATTGTTGTTATCTTTAGAATCTGTGACATGCTGTGAGGTTTGATATTTCATTTAGCAGGGTATTGTGTTGCATACATATGCGTTAAACTTAATAGACATTAAGCAATTCTAAAATAAAAGTCTTTTTATTGAAAATAAAGGCCAGTTACAGCATTCATTCTAGTCCATCTTAGGGATTGCAGGAAGCTTGTTGGCAAACCTGTTAGCTGCCCTCACAGCAACATGCATGTTGTCAAGGTAGTGTCTCAAGGCATCCCTTTTGGCCTCCAACCTGCAGATGGTTTTGGCCAATGGAAGAAGGGCGTTGCCCATGGTCAGGATGAACTCCTCTGCATCTAAACCATGCTCATCATAGTGGTAAATAACACCAGTCATTGTCTCCTTCAACCTGCAAATGATACCCTATATTGAAGCAATCTGCTGATCTGTAGAGAGCAGCATGTTCTCCATAGTAACCACATCTTTGTGGAGGGCAGTCCTAACGGTGACTGCGATGGCTAGGATATTTTCAATCTCACGTGGATCCATGGTGATGGTGTGTTGACTGAAGAAGGTTGTGAGAAAAATGTAAAGAAGAGGGTCTTTTAGAAAAGAGTAGAAAGTGTTTGATGGTTTGGAGTGTTAATGGAGATTGTGGTTTTTATAGAATACAGAGGAGGTTAGGAGTCGTGTTCAACTGGTGTTGTTATGTCACCAGGCCTGTGTAAAGCTAGTGGATTCCACCGCTACATAATAGGGAAGGTTGACCAAGAGTTTCTCGGTTGAATATAGAGAATCTATTCTCTGTACTCAATTCTTCAATTTATTTTCCTTCCCAATTCAACACACCAAATAAATTCTCAGTCTGTTACAGTTGATCTCCTTTTTTTCTGGATTTATTGCCATACTTTTGAGTTTCCTTTTGCAAGCGTGACAGTTGGAGCGTTTCAAGGAATCAGTGCAACCTTTGAGAACCTAACCTATTCAAACCAGCAGTGTTTTAACGGAGCCATAACTCCATTCACAACTGTATAAAAATAACTCCCTCTACATATTCTGCTTCAACACACCAAAAATAAAACCCTCTGCCTCTTTTACTTTAATTTCTACATATTTGTGTTGTGGTTTAATTAATCTCTAACCTTGATTCTGTTGATATGGATGCTAGAGAGGCAGAATCATTCCAAGCGGGTGGAGGGGTAGTGGGTGGTCACTTGGAGGCAGAGATCCACTTCAATACTGTCGTGGTAGACCAAACAAATCGTGACATCAGGAGGCTTGAGCAACAAGCTGCAAGGTTAAGGGAGATGAAGGCCCAGGCAATAAAACGATTGCATGCAAATAATGGTATTATCATTGTGGACACTGTGAGCGAATGCCTTGTCCAGCTTGAAAGTGTTATTAAACTCTTAGAAGCAAATAATGAAAGCTTGGAGGGAACCATCTATATTGCAAGGCTTGCTCAAGGGAAACTTCACAAGTATAGAACCAAGATCCCAACCATTCCAAAAAATGATTAAGTTGTTGTGTTGTTTATGCACTAAAGTCATGTTCTCCTCAGTATTGTTTTGTTAACTTTATAGTAGACATTTTAAATTTGTAAGAACATTAGACTTATGCTGGATGGTTATGAAATGCTTTTGCTGTGATGTTTTATTGTGGAGTTGTGTGTGCATTATGCTTTTATACAAGTGATGCAATAACTGGTTTGGAGAATTAGGAATTGTGCATATTATGTTTCTGAAAATAGGTGATGTCCATATTGTGTACAAGCAAAACAGGGGATGTGCATATTGTGCTTATAGAAACAAGGGATGTGTGCAAAGTTTGTGAAGATAGTGGAAGGTGTTATACAACAGGATGCAGTTGAAGAATGTACAAATGGAGTCTTCATGTACTGTGTAACTGCTAGATGAACTATTTTGATGTTTTCCTATAATGTATAAATTCAGAGACTGTCATTTTTTTTACAACTTTTGACCTCTGTAATTGAGATTGTTGATGTTATCAAAATAAAAACAGTTGTGTTTCATCCATCTTATTCAATCATTCAACTTTAAAATAAGGACATGGATTAAACTGAGAAATTTATGCATTACTTATAAATGCAATATACAGAGTAATCTGGTTTGCAAAATATACAATTCTAGATGATGCACTTCATCCAATCATTTACATATTCAACTGCCATTCTAAATTGCATGATGCAATACAACTAGCAAGATCAAAACAGACTGCATTGTCATCCCTATTCTTAAAAAAATTCAGAGTGCATTGTCATCCTAGCCACAAAAAATAGAGTAAGACTACATTGTCATGTCATCCACAAAAGACTTCAGACTGCATTGTGAGGCCATCTCTACCAAAAAAATACTGCATTGTAATGGTATCCACAAAAAATTCAGACTCCATTGTCATGCCATCCACAAAAAATGGAAGACTGCATTGTCATGCCATTCATCCCATCTATCATATACATATTCACAAGTTGAAGCACCTATATACAGTCTTGTAAACATATAAACATTCAAACCAACTCAATCATTATATGCCAAAGTCTATGTAACCAAAATAGAGTAAGAACATTCACCTCAAATTAGCTATGGAGATAGTAGTACCACTACATTGGCAAACACATCTGGAGGGTACTGTATTATTGATGGTACTTCCTCTAATCTTGCAAGTGCTATTTTTTTTATGTAGGGGATCTTGTATGTGTTACTCCCATCACATTTCATCACTTCGATCATGCATGTCTGCAATGTCAAGAAAATGTAGTTGCTCTTCTTTACTGAAAAATTCTGGTATCTTCAACAGCGGCAATTAATTCAGTAATAGACTTAGCACACTCTTTGCTTTGGAGTGACTGAATTGCTCTAAAAAATCCTAAGTCCAATACATTCAAGTCTAGAGAATTAGGAGGCTGATTAACAATAGACAAATTCAATTCACTAGCCTCTACTGCACACAAAAAATCAACATCATCAGCATAAACATGGGTCTTCGCATTGTCTTATTGAATGAAAATCCTTTCAAAAATGTTATCCTTAGGCCATTTATTTGCAATTGCTGGTAATACTTTCAAAATCATAAACTCCCTAATGACATTTCTAGTTATGATTGAAATTGGTTTGATCTCTAAAGTTCCACGCGGTCTATTTTGGCTTGATCTAACAGCAGCCACAACTTCTACTAAGGGAAACACCCCAATTTTACCATCAAATGTACAATTACCACTGGAGTCATATCTAGGCCTCGCAACAGCAGCTATGAACATAGATTTTGGGATAAAATTAGAGTTTTTAATGGTTCTTACTGGATCTTTCTCGTCGCGGAGAAGATAATATCTCTGTGACCTCTTGCTCAAATAGAACCATTTATCATCAATATGAACTGTGTTCTGCATGTGGTTGAAAGAAGACTGATGTGGTACTGAGGATGCGTGGATCCTTGAAAGGCAATGCTGCATTCTGGTAAACAAATTGTCTTCAGTTAGTGAGGGCTTGATTGCATTAGTATGACGTTTGATTGCTCCCTCCTTTAACTTGTTAATCACAAATTGCCTGGACACCTTTAGGGTAAAAGCAAGGCTTCGAATGGTAGTCCTCTACCTCAAGGGAATCTCTTTAATCCTTTCCAAATCAAATTCGATCATTTTCCTACCACAATTTCTAACTCTATGACTGTGGTGGTCGTAGTTGCCTGATTCCCTTGCACGTTTCCAATGCCTCTAAATTGATCTAATCCCCACTCCAAACATACCAGCCATTACTCTGGTTGATCCTTTCTTCAAAACACCATCTTCCATTCTTTCCAGGAGGCAATGATATGTAGCCTGCCTTTCTACACTCGTCAATTCCTTTTTGGGAACTGACAAGTGGAATCATTAGCAAGGGCAGAGAATAGAAAAACCAGTAATTAGAAACCAGAAATTAAGAAATTCAGATGGAATTAATAACCTTGAGTTTCCAATGAAAAACTTCCTCCTTCTTGATTCAATTCTAGATTGTTGGTAGCTTGATCGACCTCATCATCCGCATTGGCATTGATAGTGTTTGTTCCAAAAAGCGCAGCGCTGTTCGAATCCAAATCATCAAGCCCAAGCGAACTGATTGCGGGGGATTGTGGACACACTAACAATTCATTAAGATCAAACCATGGAAAATCCACTTAAGATGTTCTGATTTTGGTTCGAACATAAAAATGGGGAAGGAATGATGATGAGAAGAGTAATGGGGTGATTTAAATTTCAAACCCATTTTGGAATTCAAACGAAAATGTACTGTTGCTTGTGAAGGGAAACCCATCCAATTGAAATTTGGCATCAATTTTGGGTGAAAATTTTGGCGGCCTAGGGTTTGAAGCGAAATTGATTTTGGGAAACGAAGGATGATGGCGTTGTTTATATTTTCACAATGGCGCCTTATATGGGCTGGAGCAGAAGAGTGTTGGAGAAGCTGAGTCTTGCGTAAGATTTTGGGCTGAGTACGAAACGGTGTGGTTAGAGCAGCTCAAACCCACGATTTGCTGCGACAAAGTCGCGACAAAAACCTGTCAAGCCCAGTCGCCTTAATTCGTGTGAAAAGTGGAACTGCGTCAATTAAAAGTTGACGGAGGGAGTAATTGATATAAGCAAGTTGAATTTAAACTCGTATTAGAAGTCCAATACTTAATATAGAGCTGGCCGAGGAGATTGAATGATTTGACTTTCACTATTATTTCTTGTGTGCTAGTATAAATTTTGTTAGCTAGTTCTATAGGAAGTTGGAGGTAAGAATTGCCATTGTGCCGGTGATGTTTTATATTTTGTTAACTAGTTATTTTGTACTCGTTTAGCTCCTTGATCGAGTTGATGAGTTATGTTTTGGTTTTCTTTTTCCTTTCATTGCAATGAATTAAAGAATTGTTTGTTCTTCAATGGTAATACCATTTCGTATACATTGTTGACCTATAATGACAGATGCAGCTCTTGGAACAGTTTTGTTTCAATCACTTGTCTAGTTCAAATTTTGCATTACTATCTTAGAATTTCATTGTCACTAGCCATCGGCCATCGTTCCGTTTCTGCATCAGCTTCTCATTCATTCGCTCAATGTTCCGTTTTGCCTTAGCATGTAATTGCTTGACAAAATCAGCTTTCTGTGCACCATCTAAACTTACAACATCACTCAACGGTAAAGGAGTCAAATCCAAAACAGTTCTAGGATTAAATCCATATACGAGTTCAAACGGTGAGTAATGAGTAGTAGAATGAACAGCACGGTTGTAAGAAAATTCAATAAACGGTAAATGATCAACCCAAGTAGAAACATGCTTACGAACTAACGTGCGTAAAAGGGAACCAAGCGTACGATTCACAACCTCAGTTTGACCATCCGTTTGTGGGTGATAAGAAGTGGAATACAACAATCGGGTACCAAGCTTTTTCCATAAAACACGCCAAAAATGACTAAGGAACTTAGTATCTCTATCACTCACAATAGTCAAAGGAACTCCATGTAAACGGACTACTTCACGAAAGAATAAATCAGCAATCTGAGTAGCATCACAAGTAGTAGAACATGGAATAAAATGGGACATTTTTGAAAATCTGTCCACCACAACAAAGACACTATCCTTTCCGTTCTTAGACCGAGGCAGGCCAACGACAAAGTCCATGGACAAATCGGTCCAAGGATGTGAAGGGACAGGTAACGACATGTATTCGCCATGACCAGCAGACCTAGACTTGGCTCTACGACAAATTAAACAACGAGCAATAATGCGCACTACATCACGCTTCATGTGAGGCCAATAAAAATGATCATGTAACACATCTAAGGTCTTAGTCACACCAAAATGACCCATCAAACCACCGCTATGGGCTTCATGTACAAGTAATTCACGAAGAGAGCAATGAGGAATACACAATTGTTTGCCCCGAAACAAATAACCCTCATGCTTATAAAATTTAGAACCAGAAATAGAAACGCCATGCAAATAGATGTCACCAAAATCAGAATCGGCAGCATAGAGTTCTATAATGTGCGAAAATCCAAGCAATTTGGCATTAAGAGAAGTGATCAATGCGTACCTGCGTGATAAAGCATCAGCAACAACATTCTCTTTACCTTGCTTGTATTGAATGTGATAAGGGAACGCTTCAATAAATTCCATCCAAACAGCATGTCGCCGATTCAGCTTCCCTTGTCCCTTGAGGTACTTCAAGCTCAAATGGTCAGTGTGGATGATGAACTCCCTCGGCATCAGGTAGTGTTGCCATGTCTCCAACGCTCGGACAAGAGCATAGAACTCCTTGTCATAGGTCGGATACCTGAGTTGAGCATCCTTGAGCTTTTCACTGAAAAAGGCAATCGGTCGTTTCTCTTGCATCAGAACGGCACCGATTCCCAACCCGCTGGCGTCACACTCTATCTCAAATGCCTTGCTGAAGTCGGGCAACGCAAGTACTGGAGCAGAGCAGAGTCGATCCTTGAGGGTAGCAAACGCTGCCTCCTGCGGCTGTTCCCACCTGAAAGCAACATTCTTCTTTGTTAATTCATTCAATGGGACAACAATGGTGCTAAAATCCTTGACAAAACGTCGATAGAAGCTCGCCAATCCATGGAACGATCTCACATCGGTAACGGCCTTCGGCGTCGGCCATTCCCGAATCGCGCGGATCTTCTCTTCATCCACTTGAACACCATCTGCACTCACAATAAAACCAAGAAAACCAACTTGTTCCATTGCGAATGAACACTTACCAGGTTTAGCATATAGTTTCTGTTCACGAAGTGTTAGAAAAACTTCCTTAAGATGTAAAACATGCTCATCAAAAGATTTGCTATAGATTAAAATATCATCAAAATAAACTACAACAAATTTGCCAATTAAGTGCCGAAGTACATGGTTCATTAACCTCATAAAGGTGCTAGGAGCATTAGTTAAGCCAAACGGCATAACCATCCATTCATATAAACCGTACTTAGTTTTAAAAGCAGTTTTCCATTCATCCCCTTCTTTCATACGAATTTGGTGGTAGCCACTCATTAAATCAATTTTAGAAAATAACCTACTACCACTTAATTCATCTAACATATCATCTAATCTAGGAATAGGATGACGATACTTTACAGTGATTTTGTTGACTGCTCGACAATCAACACACATGCGCCAAGAGCCATCTTTCTTTGGAACTAGAATGACTGGAACGACACATGGGGACAGACTCTCCCGAACGTACCCACGCGCAAGCAAATCGTCCACTTGCCGTTGCAGTTCCTTTGTCTCCTCTGGATTGGATCGGTAAACTGGCCGATGTGGAATTGCTGAACCAGGAACAAAGTCGATCTGATGTTCTATGCCGCGGATCGGAGGTAAGCCAGGCGGCATCTCTTCGGGCAGTACGTCTCCAAATTCCTGCAAGAGAGAAGAAATACGAAGCGGAACGGTATGTAGCCGTTCCGTTCCATCGGAGGTCAAACAATAAGAGCGAAAACGGATTAAAAGAATAGGACGGCTTGCGTCAAAACAATTTTGTTGAAAAATCATGGCTCTCCTCACTTCGCTCCCTTTGGCATATACACTCAATTTCTTTTTATTTGCCGCTCCTTTTCTCTCAATGCCACTCTCAACACGCTTACTCTTTTCGTGCGAATGTTTACTCTCTCCCTCTGCATGCTTACTGTTTTCATGCGAATGTTGAAGGCTCACACACTCATTGTTTCTCTCTTTATTTGGCACACGCAAACCTTCTTTTTCTCTCTCAATCTGTTTTGTAATTTCATATTCAGCATAAGACTTAGCAAGCCATTGCTGATCTTCACATACTTCTGCTGGTGACAACGGTGCTAAGGTGAATTTTCGGCCATCCTTTACCAACTTATAGAGATTCTGTTTGCCCTCATGGGTAGCTGATTGATGGTTTATTATGGATGTTTTATCTTCTCTTTTATTATTAATTGAGATGGTAATTATGCTACTTTAAGTCCTTTTGCTTCCTTTCTCTATAAACAGCCTTTGGAGCATCAATCTGAAGGAAAGGAGCAGAAAGCTTGAAGATTAGAGCTTAAATCAATCATTTGGTGATGGAGTTTCGTTTTCAGCTTTGCTGTCTTGAATCTGGTCCATTCGTCCCTAGGCCACTTCACTATTTTGCCGAAATCAGCTCTCCTCTAGGCCTCGACAAGAAGCAACCTAGCGGGATTCCAGCTGGACTTGCACTGACCATGTTTTTCCGTGCTATAATTAATTATTCTCTAGTGCATTTCCTGTCTTCTTGGGACTCATTTTTATCAGACACAAGACTTCTTGGGCCACTCCTTGTTATTCTCTTGAGCTTACAACCCCTTTGGAAGAATGAATCAACATTCTTCTTGTTTTTGGTAGAATATTCTCACTAGTGTACAAGCACTTTGAAGACAAGATTTTGGGAGCTTGTGAGCTAGTGTTGACTGACTTGGGAGAGGAGCGTGCAGGCAGAGGGAAGGAAGATTTAAGGTAGCAATTTCGGACTGAAAAGAGAAGAAGAACGTAGGAGGACAGTAGGAGGAACGTGAGGAGAAAATCAACATTTCTCCCATTTTCCAGATTTTCCAGCTTTTTGTATTTTCGGATTTCCATTTCTTGAATCATTTTCCATTATGTTTTGTAACTAAGAACCTCCATTCCTGGTAGGGATCTTGTGGTTGATGATTCCAGTAGGTTGTGAGACTCTTTGATCTTAAATAAAAACGTTTTTCATATTTCTCTCCTTCTTATTTTAACTCCAATTTATTCATGTTTAAGTTTGAGTTTGGCCAACTTGGATTTTGATTTGAATGATTACAGTCAGTTCTCTTGTGATTAAATCACTCTTAGAGAACAGTTGTAGACAAATCAGCAGGGCATGAGGGGTATTTGCTTGGTCTAAGCTGATAGAAGGAATTGAATTAGGCGGTCATCCCATCCCGAGGCCTTGAGAAGGGCCGACCTAGGTGACAGCTGGGTCAAGTGCCAGACTAGACCAGACTCGTGGATGATGAAAGTATTCCCTTGTCTAGAAGAGGGACCTCACTGTCTTTAATCAATCTCTCAAGTGCTTCCATAAGTATTCTGATTCCTTTGTAGAAGGCTCTGCATAGCCAAGGCAAAGTGGCGGATTAGAATCTTAGGATGAACTTAGGAAGATTAGGGTATTTAAAATGAAGTGATTCTTTTAAATACTTTTGTAGCAGGTTGGGAATCTAGTGTGAGCTGGTTCCACAACTTCTTCTATGAAAACCATTTCGAAAATGTATTTTGTCAATGATCAACAAGCATGGAATTGTCACCACATAAGGATCTCTACTAGGGATTTTCTTTCTCTTTTGTATTTCTTTATTTCTCTACTGTTTTCTTTCATGCAATCTCATTTTCGTTCTTTTTGTTTCTCAACCCATCATACTCTCACCTCTTTGCTGATTATTGTCATTTGCAGGAGCAATAAAGATTGGACCGATTTGTCCCTGTGTTCGAACCTCTTGCCGCTATCTACATTCATTTGTAGTTTAGTGACCAGTTGTAATATTTTTATTTATGCAGGGACCGCGACACCCTCGTCATAAATTGGCGCCGTTGCCGGGGACAATGGTGTACTGATTTTCATTTTTCTTGTTTGTGACAATTTTCAGTTTTCTTTTTTTATGAGCAATTTCAATTATTTTTCTCAATCAGCCCCTATTCCTCAAAGTTTTGGTGTAGGAGATGTGTCCAGCCATGAAGGATGTTTTGGTCCGCCACAGTGGGGATATGAGCCAAATTATAATCCATACATATCTACTCCTTATCCCACTTGGTGGAACCAACAAAGTTCTGATTATGGAGTGCAATCAGTTCCTAATTATCAATATTTCCAGCCTCCGCAACCTAGCCAAGTACCCAATGTTTCTGAAATTTTAATGAAAATCTTAGTTCCATTTATGCAGGAAACAGAGGAGAATTTAGCAAGGTTAGCGAAGCAAATGAGAGAACTTGCACTTGAGAAGGAAAGAGAGAGATACATACCTTCAAACTTCCAACCAAGCGTGGAATCTGATGCCAGCACTGCCTCTTTTGTGAGCAACAAAAATCTGCCCGAGCAGGTCGCTTCATCTCAAGGCCTTGAGATGAACGACCCAGAACCAGAAACAAGCCCAGAAAATTCAGCAGAAGTTGCCACTCAGTCAAGGCAGTCCAATCAGACCCAAACTCATTCCAGCACGTCACTGGAGCAGGAGACGAAGTTTGTGGACACTTGTTGTAGCATCAAGCTAGAGGAGGATGTGAGGAAGATTGAGGAAGAAATCAAAGTGGTTGAGAATCCACAAACGGTTGTGTTTAAAAGGGAAGTTCTGAATTTCCTTGATTATATTGATCCATTTATTGAATTACCCTCCATTCACAACCAATATTATCTTTTTATTATGCATGCACCCGAACCAGAATTTGAATCATTTTATGGTTGCATGCAGATTTCTTTGGTAGGAGACCATGCACGAAATGAGATTATTCTCATCAAACTTCGTGCATTCAAAGCATTATGTAGGATTGGTTGACAAAGTGACGCTCAATGTCTAGTCCAAGACTATAAAGAGGGACGCTGCATGGGAGGCAACCCATGTTCATTTCGTTGTTGTTTTTTTTTATTTTCGTTTTTATTTCTAGTTAATCTTTTTTATTTCTGCATAATAATGGATTTTTGGAATTTTTTTCAGTGCTGGCCTTCCGGCTCTCCTCTAGGCCTCGAGACGAGCTGACCGAAGCCTCCAGCTCTTCCCCTACCATGATCATTGCCCCGGGTTTTATCATTTCTTTCCCTCTCTTTTTCTTTTTTCTGTTCTATTCTGTTTGTTTGTTTGCTTGTTTGTTGTGTGGTTTTTCTTTCACATTGAGGACAATGTGTCCTTTAAGTGTGGGGGAGAGACACTTTCGTGTTTGTTTGTGTTTTTTTGTGTTTTTGTGCATGTTTGTTTTTCTGTTTTTATGCATGTTTTTCTGCTGTTTGTTTTTGGCGCATGTTTAGTTCAATTATTTTTGCATGCGCTTCTGCTTGTTTTCATTTATGCATGAGTCGTTTTTCTTTTCTTGTTGTGTTTCACCCTTTTTTGTATAGAATTGAAATCCCAAAACTGAACTCATGTAAATACTTGACTTATTAACTCCATCTTGCAATGCTAAATACTTCTGGCTTTACAACTTGTGCATTTATTTACATGGTTGTATGATGAGTATTGCTGTCCTAGGAAATATTTTGCTAGGATTGTACTGTCTTCTCATCTCAAGACCTTGGGATGAAGCTCCCGTCCATAATATTGCTGCACGTTTTTAATTTTTGTTTTTGCATGGCTAACTTTTTAAATTCTTTGCATGACTGCATGTTTGTGTTTTCTGGGATTGTGGAAAGGTGCAAGAACCTGGAAAAGAAGGAAAGGAAAATAGAAGGAGGAGGAGAAGAAGAAAAATAAAAAATAAAAAAAATAAAAAAATAATAATAAGGGGGTATAAGAGGCCGAAGGCCTAGAGGAGAAGAAGAAGAAAAAATAAATATGAGGTATAAGAGGCCGAAGGCCTAAAACAAAAAGGGGGTATAAGAGGCCGAAGGCCTAAAAGAAAGAAAATGTGCAAAAGGGAAAGAGGAAAGATTGGTGGTGTTCTTTAATTTTGTTGCTTGTATTTTTATAATTGTTGCATGACTGCTTGTGTATTTTTGTGTGTGTGGCAGCTGCGTTTGGATTGTGTCTTGGGCAGAGAAGACAGTAGTTCTAGGGCTTTATTTCCTTGTTGAACAGCATGCTATCTTACCACTTTTTGAATATTTGCACATTTGTGATGTTTGGTGTGTTTGAGCATTGCTTGAAAGAGTTGGTTTTTGAAGTGTTCATATGAGTTCAGCCCAGGGGTTGATTTTCTGTACAGAGGGTGTTTTTTTTGTGTTTTTAGTTCATGCTTGAGGGCAAGCATGGTTTAAGTGTGGGGGTATATGATTGATGGTTTATTATGGATGTTTTATCTTCTCTTTTATTATTAATTGAGATGGTAATTATGCTACTTTAAGTCCTTTTGCTTCCTTTCTCTATAAACAGCCTTTGGAGCATCAATCTGAAGGAAAGGAGCAGAAAGCTTGAAGATTAGAGCTTAAATCAATCATTTGGTGATGGAGTTTCGTTTTCAGCTTTGCTGTCTTGAATCTGGTCCATTCGTCCCTAGGCCACTTCACTATTTTGCCGAAATCAGCTCTCCTCTAGGCCTCGACAAGAAGCAACCTAGCGGGATTCCAGCTGGACTTGCACTGACCATGTTTTTCCGTGCTATAATTAATTATTCTCTAGTGCATTTCCTGTCTTCTTGGGACTCATTTTTATCAGACACAAGACTTCTTGGGCCACTCCTTGTTATTCTCTTGAGCTTACAACCCCTTTGGAAGAATGAATCAACATTCTTCTTGTTTTTGGTAGAATATTCTCACTAGTGTACAAGCACTTTGAAGACAAGATTTTGGGAGCTTGTGAGCTAGTGTTGACTGACTTGGGAGAGGAGCGTGCAGGCAGAGGGAAGGAAGATTTAAGGTAGCAATTTCGGACTGAAAAGAGAAGAAGAACGTAGGAGGACAGTAGGAGGAACGTGAGGAGAAAATCAGCATTTCTCCCATTTTCCAGATTTTCCAGCTTTTTGTATTTTCGGATTTCCATTTCTTGAATCATTTTCCATTATGTTTTGTAACTAAGAACCTCCATTCCTGGTAGGGATCTTGTGGTTGATGATTCCAGTAGGTTGTGAGACTCTTTGATCTTAAATAAAAACGTTTTTCATATTTCTCTCCTTCTTATTTTAACTCCAATTTATTCATGTTTAAGTTTGAGTTTGGCCAACTTGGATTTTGATTTGAATGATTACAGTCAGTTCTCTTGTGATTAAATCACTCTTAGAGAACAGTTGTAGACAAATCAGCAGGGCATGAGGGGTATTTGCTTGGTCTAAGCTGATAGAAGGAATTGAATTAGGCGGTCATCCCATCCCGAGGCCTTGAGAAGGGCCGACCTAGGTGACAGCTGGGTCAAGTGCCAGACTAGACCAGACTCGTGGATGATGAAAGTATTCCCTTGTCTAGAAGAGGGACCTCACTGTCTTTAATCAATCTCTCAAGTGCTTCCATAAGTATTCTGATTCCTTTGTAGAAGGCTCTGCATAGCCAAGGCAAAGTGGCGGATTAGAATCTTAGGATGAACTTAGGAAGATTAGGGTATTTAAAATGAAGTGATTCTTTTAAATACTTTTGTAGCAGGTTGGGAATCTAGTGTGAGCTGGTTCCACAACTTCTTCTATGAAAACCATTTCGAAAATGTATTTTGTCAATGATCAACAAGCATGGAATTGTCACCACATAAGGATCTCTACTAGGGATTTTCTTTCTCTTTTGTATTTCTTTATTTCTCTACTGTTTTCTTTCATGCAATCTCATTTTCGTTCTTTTTGTTTCTCAACCCATCATACTCTCACCTCTTTGCTGATTATTGTCATTTGCAGGAGCAATAAAGATTGGACCGATTTGTCCCTGTGTTCGAACCTCTTGCCGCTATCTACATTCATTTGTAGTTTAGTGACCAGTTGTAATATTTTTATTTATGCAGGGACCGCGACACCCTCGTCAGTAGCATCTCTATCAAACTACCATGGTCTGCCAAGAATGATATGACTTGCTTGCATTGGGACCACATCACAAAGTACTTCATCCTGGTATTTGCTGATATAGAAATTGACAAGCACCTGCCGATTTACCTTGACACTGACTCCGTCTGTCATCCAATGGAGCTGATATGGCTTCAGATGTCTGATCGTTGGTAAGTCCAGTTTATCTACCATCATCCAACTCGCGCAATTGGTGCAGCTGCCGTTGTCAATGATGATGGAACAACCCTTCTTGTCTATCACACCTCGAGTATGGAACAGATTTGTCCGTTGTTCCTCGTCACACACTTCCTCTGTGGCTTGCACACTTAGATTCCGATGGACAACAAGCAGATGAACCTGCTCACCATTCTGACAGTCACCATCCGAATCGGCACAACCATCTCCCTTAGGTTCCGATTCCTCCAGATCATCATCCGATTCTTCTGCACCATTCGGCCTGATGATGAAGACTCTTTTATTCGGGCACTCCGATTTCTTGTGTCCTCGGCAGTTACATTTGAAACAGACTATTTCCTTAGTGGCTGGCCGATCCACGGGTGGAGTATAAGGTTTGTTAGTAGCCGTTTTGGAAGGAATAACGGCACTAGAGGAGCCCTTCGGAACGGTAGAAGTCGTTCTGTCTTCTTTATTCCAAGACGGCTTCTTCCAAGGTGTTGACCCAGTAGACTTAGAAGAGCTCTTAGCCTTCCGATGTTTCTCAATCTTTTGGGCCATGTGAAGCATCTCCTCGAGAGTATTGTATTGAGTTAGCTCCAAGGCGTCGGCAATCTCAATATTCAAACCGGCCATAAACCGAGCCATTGTGACCTCAGGTTCCTCAGTAATCCTTGCTTGAGCTAGCGCAATCTCCATCTCATTAAAATAGGCTCCAACCCCTTTGCTGCCTTGCT
Source organism: Viola odorata (assembly GCA_963691705.1). Lineage (NCBI taxonomy): Eukaryota > Viridiplantae > Streptophyta > Magnoliopsida > Malpighiales > Violaceae > Viola > Viola odorata. The sequence continues at coordinate 31,940,051 of OY829546.1, forward strand.
TCAAAGTTTGAAGTCGTTGATGAAGCTCACGGTGAAAGTGTAACGGCACAAACCGTTGTCTCATCGCCTGTTTCATCTCACCCCAAGTAACAATCGGGCCTGCCAAAACAGTCGCTCGCTTCAGATTGAACTGTTCCCACCAATGACTAGCATACCCACTGAATTCCACAGCTGCTAACTGAACCTTTTTACCCTCCGAATAATTGTGGCATAAGAAAATAACATCTACTTTCCGTTCCCATGTCAAGAAGGTATCAGGGTCGTCCGTACCCTCAAACGGAGGTATTTTCATTTTGATGCTGCTGGGGTTAGCATCCAAACGGTCATCTTCCCGTTCCCTTCTATCATCACGACGATCGTGTCTCTCCCTTCTCTGTCCATCCCTTGCATTTATCCATCCTTCTCCCCCGTCAGGTTCTTCTTCCAGATCAGGTTGTGGGACTTGTGGCCCACGTCTAGCAAACCGCCTGGGAGGGACGTTTGCCAGCTCACGCCGCCGATTTATATCACGTGGTCGACGGGCGTTGTCATCTTCTTTGGACAGATCGGTCATACGTCCATCGTGTCGGTCCTCCGCTGCTCTATGGTTCGGGTTGATAGTGGCTAACGCTTCAACCCTAGCCATCCTTGCATCGGCAGTTAATTGCCGTTCAGTCATGGTTCGGAGCTGTTCCGTTATGTTAGCCAACATGGCTGACAAATCGGGATGTTGTACGCCTTCTTGAGCCATCTATAAGATTTCCTGAAATTCACAACACAAAAAAAACGTAAAATTGCACTAACCTAGCGCTCCCTCACGTGTTTACTCTCGTGTTTAATCACTCTAATAATCTCACAATTTCTCTCAAAATCTCCTGCAATGACTTATAGTATTTCAAGTGTTAGTGAGACTCAAGAATCCAAGAAAAAGCTTCCAAGAAGACTCTCAAAGAAAACTAGCTTCAGACAAACGGGATACTTGGTATTTGATTAATTGCAAGATCAACCAATTAAACAAATAACAAGTGGAATAGAAAACAATATTAAAGAATCAAAGAAAAGCTCTATTTGACTCGAACGAACTCAAATAAAATTAATCTCCAATATAATATTGTATAGCTTATGTTGTATGGGTGAAAGAATAGACTAAGATTTGCCTTTAGAAAGTGGAAGACAAAAACAGAGAATATTCCAACTAAAAAGGTAGTGGGTGCGGGACAAGACAAAGTGGAAGGATGGGTTGCCTTCTACTTTTAGAAATAACTTATAGTATACCCTGAAAAGTTTGTTTAAACAAATGATTGCACATGGGATGCAATAAATTTGAATGGATGTGGAATAAGTGGGCAAACAACACAAATAATTTTCTTGTCACTGAAACGGATCAAAGCAAATTTTGTACTGCTTTCTTGCTAATTTTTTTTTTTTTTTTTTTGAACTCACAAATCCCCGTTCAGTGAAACGATTGTAACTTTTTACTCAGTTATCCGAATCGACTGATTCTTTTTGATTCGGAAACCTCACAAGCACAGATTTCCAACAAGACCAAAATCACCAAAATCGGATCTCAACAGCTATACTTTAAAATTCAATTTCGACAACTGGCCAGAATTTGCACATATACGAACCAAGCACAGCAAAGAAATCGGTTTTTGAATGGAGTAGAATGAATTACCGATTTCAACAATGAAAACTTGAAACAAATAAAGATACTTTACCAATCTTTGAACGCCTTAAGCTCCGCTACCAACTGATACGATCCTGGTTCCTTAGGATGCGTAGCACCAAATTTGATCGTTGTTCAAAGACGGATTTCCCTGCGGAATAAGATAACTCACTTACACAATTTAAGTCTGCTGAACGCTAAGCAACAGCCACCCTAAATCCGAGCAAGAGAGGATCCTTGATGTTACTGGACTTGCACAATTTAAGTCTGCTGAACGCTAAGCAACAGCCACCCTAAATCCGAACAAGAAGACAGACAACAAGTAGAATGCAATTCCAAGATTTACTTGTATACGACTCAAGTATTGCGGACTCAAGAAGAACAAGGTTCAACCAACTTGAACAAGGGGCGGAAATTGAAGAGAATATCTCAATTTATCAAATAACAGCCAAGTTTCTAAGGAGGCCAAGTGGCTCCTTATATAGGTTACAAGCAAACCCTAATTCCAAATAGGAATATTAAATAAAGTAGAACACTTAACTAATTAATTAAAGTATCTAATTAATTAAGCTAAAATAAATAGAAGGTTTGCTAAAAATAGTACAGTCAACGCGTGTCAACTCCAGGACAGGCGAAACGGACAGGAGCCGTTATCAACAACGAGCAGACAGGCGTGAACGCGGAGTGGGTATAGCAAACGGCTTGCGCGACAGATGATAGAATCGGCAACGGCTAAGTGAAACGGACAAGTGCCGTTTTGACCCAAACGGTAAATGCCGTTTGTTTTGAAACGGACAGATACCGTTTGGATGAAAACGGTCAAGTGCCGTTTGCGTGAATCGGTTCCATGCCGTTTCTATCAGAAGGAACATCGGTCAAGCCGAAGGTGAGAAGATTCACCACTCTTGTTGTCTTCTCTCTCAGTGTAGCATTCTCACTTGTCATCTCAGACTCCAGCTCCCTGTGAAGGAGAGATGACAATCGGTCTTGAAGCTTTTGAGCTCTGGCTCGAGTCATTGGACCAGCTGGCGGTAAAGGCACCTGGATGCGTGGATTCGCATCAGAAAGTACTCCCTCCGTCAACTTTTAATTGACGCGAGGAGAGTAAAATCCAAAAGAGGGTTTTAATTGACGCCCTCTTGTGTCGTGCCATTTTCCTCTTTTACTTTTTCCCTCGAATGGCGAGTCGTTTATGTTAAAATGACATGTCACACAACTCTATTTTCCACAACATCCATCCCTCATCTCTGCCGTCGACCACCGCCATAATCAACCAAACCCATCTTCATCCTCACTGCCAAATACCAAACCCAAATCCTATCGCTACCAAATCCAAATCCACCACCGCTGGCCATACCCAAAATTCAATTTCCACTGCACCAAACAAAATCACCTTCTCCCTCGTTCAATTTTTCTGCCAAATTAAATCAAAACACCATCTTTATTTTCCACAACATCCATCCCTCATCTTTGCCGACGACCACCCCCATCATCAACCAAACCCATCTTCATCCTCAGTTCCAAATACCAAACCCAAATCCTATCACTCCAAAATTTAAATCCACCGTGGTATTTTCTTCTCTTTTTCTGTAGGTGTATGAGCTGAACAAAAAATGGTAGATTTGTGTCGATTGAGAAGGAGAAGATGTGGGTCTATTTTGTTGTTTGAGAAGGACAGATGAAAAGTGAAGCGGTGAGGAGAAGGAGAGGATGAGGGAAAGAATATGAAAAGGCAATTTTAATATTAAAACTGCGCGAATTTACAGACAAAACTGATAAAAGCTGGCTCAATAGTAGGTTTCTTAATCTCTACAAAAAGTGGGCCCGCGTCAATAAAAAAAAAAGACAAAGGGAGTATACCTCTTCCACAAATCTTGATTTGATTCTTTCATGATTATACTAGCTCTCTAACTTTTTCTTAGAAAGATTTTCATACATGACCGTACAAATCATGTTTCTATGATTCAGTACTGTTGCTTTTGTATTATCGCCCCACGTCTCCTAATTAATATCTTGCTCAGTAGAACTGGGTTGGGATGTTTGATTAGGATGGTTGCAAAAGTGAAAGATTTTGCGAATGACTGTAACTAGGAGTAGGATTTGACATGATGAAACTTCATTTTTGAAGGTCTTGTTGTGGGATCTTGGCCAAAGTAACAATAGCTTACAAATATCCTCTCTTTTTTAGATGGGAAACAATGCTAAGTTGCTCTGTTCTGAATGATTGCTTTACAAATTTTATTTCTCGAATCTTCAAATTTGACGTGAGCCGTGACTCACAACACTAAGAAGTGAAATACGTGTCTTCCCACTCATTAAACTTTTTCTTTTTATCGCCCGACGAAGACTCCACTTTTTAAGTAAGAGTTCGCTACTTTTGATGTGCGGTAAGCACACCTGTTCGTTTAGTACACCTGTAGTTTTGAGTTTTGTCGACTGCTTCAGGACAAATCTCTATTATTATGTTTGCGTGTATATATGCATATATTCCAGCCTGTCCTCCTCATCTTGATAAGGAAGCATATAAAAAAAAAAAAAAGCCTTAGCCGGGGTGGAGAGAACAGAAAAAAGGGTTTTAAAGCTTAGACTTCTTTTCCTTTTTTTGTCTTTCTTGAATTTAAGGGTTTTCTTTTTGGTTTCTTGAAAATCTTAAAACCTTTTTTCTTCTAATTCAAATTATTATTTTTCTGCTTAAATATAATAATGGAAGGGATGGTCCTTCTTCAACACCAAGATGGAGCAATTGATAGGAGGTATCATCATCATCATCATCATAAAGCAAGGCACTCTCCTTCCTCCAACTCCAAGAATAAAAAGGTGAATTTCTACCATAAAGTTTTGGAATTTGGGTGCAGTGCTTCTCTGTTTTGTGTTTCTTGCCCTCTTTCCATTGTTTGGTGCTGCATCAAGCTTCCCTGCAAGATTGGCTGGAAAACTGCTCAGAAGTATTGGATCTGCTGTTGTGGATCATCATGCAACAAGGCTACTACTGTTTATGCTGACTATTCATCCTTTTCTGACATTGATTCTGACAGTTCTACTACCATGAGAAGTGTATATAGGTAAATTGCCATTGAAACCCAAAGACATAGCTGCATTTTTTTCAATGGAGAGAATTAATGAAATTTTCAACACATTTTTCTTTCTGATAATTGAGATCGTTGATTTAGTTCATCTTGTGGCCAACTAATTTGCGGATCCGCTGAATCATGCACAGCAATTGTCGGTCCCTTAATTTTCTTTCTTGTCTGTTCATTCTGGTTGAATAATTCATGGTCTTAGCAAAATAATACTGCTGTTTTCCAAAAAAAAACCCTAAATTGATTTTGTGGTCAAGCCTTTTTTGTCATATAAATCAATATATCCCTCCTCATTCTTGTCTGATCTCACTTGCTACACAACCACCTGTGTGGCTATCAAATAGTTGTGGCCACCCTCATCCGGGTCGTTCATTTTGAATCTAAACAGTGTTTATCTTTTTGGGTAAGTTCTCTTTAGTCCCTATACTTTTTATTTGTACTTTTATTCCTCGCGCCGCTACCATTTTTCACGCAGTGTTGTTTTTAATTAATTTTCTATTGATATAAATTAATTTTCTTTAATTCCGTTATTTCTTACTTAAGAATTCTCAAGTATAAAGCATTCATTAAACTACTTTCTTTATTTAATCTTTTCTTTATCTCATTCTTTTAATTACTTAAATATCTGTATTTTTTTAATATCATTCTAAAACTTTCTTTATATTCTATTATCCCGCAATGTGCTAATGTTGTTATGATAGTTCTATTTTCACTAGTTAGTTCCATTTTCCATTTCTTTGGTACTTTTTATTTCAACTTCTAAATTTCTTTTAATCATTTCCATACTTTCAATTGTAGCAAAATTTAATAAGCTTATTCTTTCTCAAAATTGTTCATTGATAGAATCGTTATCTATGTTTTAACGATTTCTATCCTAATCACCCTAAATTATTAATCTCACACCATTTTACTATAATACTCATTCTCATCTTTTAGCTATTTTTATAAAAAAATATAAATTTTAATTCTTAAACTGAAAAAAAACTATAGTACTAATTAATAAAAGTAAGAGCTATCTGAAGAAAAAAAATCAAAACTTCCTACTTTAGGGAGGTCTATATCTGCTTGGCAATTATATTCTTCATTGCTTTTTATAGCATCATAAGGATTTTTTTTAATCGAAGCATTATAAGATTATTGTAAGAGGACGTTTAAAATAGTTTTAAATTTATTTATTTTTATTGTCTTTTTCAAAGCAAGTCTAGTGTTAGTTTTTATTAATATTTTTTTATCTGCATTTTTTTTTTATTAACTACCAAAAAAGTTGTATGCTTACGTTATTGTTACTACTAATGGTAATATTTTCAATTTAAGTTAAACTTCATATTAGCTATAAAATATAAAAACTTCATATTAGCTATAAAATATAAGATGAGAATAAGTAGTATAGTAAAATCTTAAGTTAAAAATGAGGGGTAATAATTTAGGGTGTGAGAATAACACCACCCTAATTGAAATAGAGATTTTAAGAAAAAATTAAAAGTTTAAAGATTAAAGCAATAATATGGGTCCACCATAGTTTTCTTGCTCTTCGATTGCAACTATCGTGAAAAAGGAGATTTTTTCTTCCTACTAACTTCAGCCCAAAAAGGACCTCATAGTTCTAGTACTCATATCAATCTTCAAATCATCAGATACTGCATTTATTCTCTCAATGACACTTTCTTTCAAGGTAGTGTATGTAGTAAAGAATTACACCCATTTAAATCATACTCATTCAATAAATATAATTTTTTATTAAATAAGATTAAAAATATCATATTTGACTAAAAAAATATAGATTTTGACAAAATCTAACTACGTGACTCGATTTTGATTGTGTATGTTGATTTTATCGTTTAGGCTCGGGTTTAACCATTTAGGCTCAGATTTTATCGTTTAGGCTCGGGTTTGTCGTTTAGGCTTGGGTTTGACCGTTTAGGCTCGGGTTTTATCGTTTAGGCTCGGGTTTGACCGTTTAGGCTCGGGTTTGACCGTTTAGGCTCAATTTTTATCGTTTAGGATCGGGTTTGACCATTTAGGCTCGGGTTTGACCATTTAAACTCGAGTTTGACCATTTAGGTTCGGGTTTGACCATTTAGGCTCGAACAAATAGTAAAGTATCACATAGATCACTTAAATCTTCAACAAGTAGATCTCCATCCTGATCATCTACCTCAAGGGGTGTCAAAACGGGTCGACCCAACCCGACCTGTTTACTGTGATCTGTTTAAAAAGGGTCAAAATTGATCTGACCCGTTTTAACCCGTTAGTTGATGGGTCGACCCGTATGCGACCCGTTTAAATTCGGGTCAGGCCCAATTGACCCGATTTTTTACGATTTTTTTTTTTGCTTTTTGTTTGTTTAAGTGTTGATCCATTTATAATGCTAATTTTTTTTACGATTTTTTTAAAAATAAATACCTTATAGAAACAAGTTGTTATTGATGTGATTCTTGGGCTAATAAGTTTCATACTATATATTTTACGTATTTAAATCTCTAAATAAATACTACATTGAAATAAACAGATTTAAAAATGAAATTCTTACATAAATAAGTTTCATGACATAAATTTTACTAAACATTTATCTAACAGAACTCGAACTTTCAATGTCAACTAGATCAAAATAAAATAGTTAATAATTATTAATTAATTAAGTAAAGCCCAAATGATAACATAAATTATTTAAGTTTATATATTTATTTCAACATTAATGATTTAATATTAATTATAAGAATAGTTATGAAATTTCTAAATTAATTCAAAATATATTTAAATAATTTTGAATGGTCCATGACCATGATTTTTTCATGCTTTGAAGAAGAAAACTATGAGTGATCCCATGAAAAGTATAAAACTCATTTTTAAAAGATTAAAGAAAATAAGAAAAGTGGATATAGAATTACTCATCTTAAGAGAGAGATTACATTGTTGTAGTTTTTAATTTATTTTGTTCATTATATAGAGTAATAAAATTGAATTTGTTTAAAAAAGAAAAATAAAAAAGATGAGAGAGAGAGGAGAAGGAGAGCCATAGGGTTGGTTTGAGTTTAATTGGGTACTCATACCCAAACTCAATTAAACCCATATATTTTAGTTTAAATGGGCATATACCCATTTAACACCAATACTCACTATACCCCCTTAAATTAGTTGAGTATGGATGTATAATTGGGTATGGGTAGATTTTTGCCACCCCTAATTTTTATAGATAAATCTATTGGATTTTATCTTTAGAATGAAGTTCCAATAGATTCTCATCAACTAAAACTACTAATTTGAATTTTTGTGAAATAATGGAAGGGCATGAATATGCCTGCCACTCATGCCAGCAAAGAGGACAAAGATGAAATGTGGAACAGTAAACAGTGATGATTATTTTTGATGTCATGGTCTGAATAGTGTCTAACACTACTAAACTAAGCCAATAATAGAGTCCAGCATATGATTTTGTAATAATGTACTATGATGAGGTTTGTGATAAAGTTTGTGTATAATAGTGTAGTATGATGTAAGAAAACAATAAGGTAAATAGGAGTGCGCAGAAGCTTTCCAACCTCTCTAAAAAGAGAGTAATGTATTTTAAAAAGGGCATTGATTGTAAACATAATACTCTCTACCCCTACAAGCTTGTAATCTTTCCAGGAAAAAAGGGGAACCCTAGATTCTGGCATTTTATTTAATGGGAACCCTCAACTATTTTTTTATTTAATCACCCCCTGACTTCTTTACATTTTGTTTAATCACAACCCTACCGTTACGTTTTGCTGATGTGTCACCGTTATGTACTTCGTCATGTGCTTACTAGATGCCACATCATCAAGACACGTCAGCAACTTGCCACATAGGTCCTTCCACGTCAGCAACTTGCCACATAGGTCCTTCCACGTCTAGAAGCTCGCCACGTGTAAGTGGGCATCATCCATCAAACATAACAAAACAACAGAAATCCTGATATTATATGAGTAGGGGTAGGCCATTTTGAGTAGTTACGTCTGTTGTATACCCTTCGAATTGACTCCGTGTAACCTGCAATGTGCCGGAGGAAGTCTCCGGCATAGACTCTCCGACGATCAAGTCAGTATGCAAATAGCAAGAGTGCAAGGATAATAACAACTTGTGTGGGTATATGTATGTTTTACCTTCCCTTACCCTACTATTTATAAGCCATCCTGATGATCGTTACACAAGCGTTGAATGAAGACAATCAATTTCTTTAATGGAGCCATTAACACAGTTTGCAACGTGCGTAACGGTTACCTCAGAACCGTTACGGGCCATTTACTGATGTCATTATGATTACCGGTACTCGCTTACCGTTAATGCCCCTTCTTACAGATCCGGACACCTCCGGTAAGGTGCCAGCTCATAACCGTTACCTCTCACTGGTACCGGTTTCCAACCCATTTCATATACGTTCACAAGTATCGGTACTAGTCGGTCAACTCATATTGACCTGCCTACGTGGCCATACGACCGGTCAGTCTTTGCATAAAAGACCTTACCACCCTTGTGATTTTCTCATGTGTTATCAAAAGCCCAAAAGAAAACGACCCCGAGTGCTTACCAAGGGCTACCATTTCCCACAGATCTCTGAATTCTCAAATCCGAGTTGAAACTCAATTTCGGGGCTACCGGCTCTAGGCACCCATTATCGTTTAACACCGGATGCATGCACCTTTTAAGCCTATCGAAATACCTGCCAAAACTAAAAAGTCAAAAGTAATGATAACTTACTCAGTCAATGACGTGGCGCGTTTCTATCCACGTGAAGCGAAAAAGCCCTATGCAACGTTTCACGATTCCCATTCTCAAAATGACAATTCATCAATCACGCAAATCCAACCGTCGCGTCCGTCGAATTTCCTTGTAGCCCAATGAAAACACACAACTCATGCCACTTTCCTTATAAAAACAATCCGCTCTCCTCATTTTTTTCCTTTTATATTTCCCTTCCCAGAAACCCTAATTCTTATTTTCTGCGCCTCTCCAACGATTCCCTTTCAACGCCGCCGCTCCTCAAGCAATCTCAGGTATACCATCTTCTCCTTCTTTCCACTCCTTTTAAAACTCATGGCTCGTCGTGTTTGTTCTGTCGCTAAAGCCGTAGAAGAGATGGATGTTGTCCCCTCTCTTATTACGAAAAAGGAGACTCTTGGAGTCATCCTAGCGAGTAGGCACGTGAAGATTCTAGATAACTGTCGTATCTTCCTCGCCGGGCCGAATCTTAGGCTTACCAGTGAGATGTCTGGCACCCGACGCATCCTGTACACCAAAATGTTCAGTTATGGGTTCCAGTTTCCTGTCCATGAAATGGTGGATCATCTTCTAACATTTTGCAACCTCAACCCAGTTCAAATAACTCCACCTTCCTGGAGTTGTATCTACGCCTTCATACGAATCTGCTGAATCTACGGAATCAAATCTTCCGTCAGGCTCTTCCGGTATTTCTTCACTCTTTACTGTCGTAAGGGGGTAATCGGGTTTGGTCCCAGATGCCATGAAGATGATATCTTCCCATTTCTACGAAATTTCCAGAAGATTGAAGATTCAGTCAAACTCTGGAAAGAAAACTTCTTCGTTATTGAGTTTCCGGAAACCTAGTGGAGGCCCGACTTTAATTTTGCCATCGTCGAGAGTGACTGGACGCCTCCCCGTAATCTAACAGATTCAGAAAAAGATGAAATCACCAAACTCGTTGCCATACGAACCCCGTTTCATGTCAAGAAATTAGCTAACGGTGTTCCCCTCAAAGACTGCAGTGAGGGTGAGCTCCTGGGTTTGGATCTCGTCAAATTCTTCTTTCTGACCCTCATATTTTTCTTTTGTCTTTTTTACAATTGTACCCATAGGCTGGAAGCCAACTTGCATGAGAAGACAAGAAAAGAAAAGAGCTGCTCTCCATCCGCCAGTTCCTAAGAGAAGAAGAATCGGTTCCGGTAGGATTACCGTTACCATTCCTCGACCACCTGAACAAGCTGCATTCGGCTCTTAGGACCCCATCATCACCGAAATCGATCAAGTCTCCGACAGGGAAATAGCCAAGGAAATCAACCCGGTGGTTGCCAAAGAGATTGCTACCAGTACAGATCAATCAATCCCTCCAGTAACCGTCTCTGTTGAAGACTTCGCTACAGAAGATGAAATGCCGATTCAGTCCCTTGTCACTTTGGGTCGGCGTACCAAGAGGAAAATAGCACATGAAGGGCCATCGCGAGAAGCCCTCAAACTTCGTGCTTCTAGGGAAGACAGGTTTCCCAAAGATGGCGAAATAGACCATCTCCCTTCCAGTCCCAAGACAACGGTTGAGCCAGAATTCTCTACTCCCGTTGACGGTCCTTCTAATCCTTTGGAGACCGTTCCCCCTTCTGCTCCAACTGATACCACCATGGTCATCAGTCCTGATAAGTCCCCATCAATAACTCCAACTCCTGCTCCTGCTCCTACTGTGACTATCCGTGAAGATTCAACCACTAACACGCCACCTTCCGTCACTGATATCCCCGACATCGATCCTCAAAATCCCTTCCAACTGGATCCCCTTCTCTGAAATCAATCCTCCAAGAGTCCTGCCTCCTCCTCGGGCAACCCAAGTAATCGCATCGTTCAACTTCTACTTGGTACCACAGTTCCTCTGTTTCCCATATCTGACATCAAGCTGCCTCCCCCTCCAGATCTCCATGTCATGATATCAGACCCAAATTCCCTCGGCACTCCCTTGGGTAAGTTGAATCTGCGAAACTTTGCCTACAACAGCTGCCGTACCCTTGGAATGCCGGATCCGAATTTTCATGACGTCCAGATGGGCCGATTGATGTAAAAAATGATGACCTCTGACGCTGACAGAGAGAAATACCAACGTACACCCTTTAGTGCTCAAATGGACTACTTTCGAAGCACTGCGTACACAATGATGGCTACCGCCCAATACATATATGAAACGGTTGCTGCCCGGAATAACTCCCACATGGACTTCCTCAACCATATGCATGCTGACAACCAGTCTTTGAAAAGTAAGCTCACAGAAGCCGCTAGACTCCAACAAAAAGCAAATGAAACGGTTTCGCAACTTGTGGCAGAGTCTAAAAAGCGAGAAGATACGTTGGCTGCTTCTATCCAACAACTGACCGAGGAGGTAACCCAGAAGGAAGAGATGGCTTCTTCATTGCAAGAAGAGCTCACTGTCCAGAAAGTTTCCTGGGAGCAGCAACGAGCCCTAAGTCAACAAGACCTAGCTTCTGCCCAGAAGAGCCTGGAAGAGAAACAAGTGCTACTCGATGTCGTCCCTTCCCGAATAGAAAATTGGAGAAATGCCACTGCCAAGGCCATCGTCATGGGATGCATAGACTACTATGGAGCCAAGAACTTCGATGTAACCAAAGTTGGCCACTATGCCGACCTCTGAATCTAGGCTCTCACAGAAGAGAATGTCAACGCACCGGATGAAGTGGATGGCCTGGGAGACGATGGTGAGGATGACTTGGGCGATGACCTGAGCAAGGGTGATGAAGAGATGGGCGAAGATCAATCACCTCCTCCATCCCCATAAACTACCATGTACCTTTCTTTTCAAATAGGATTTTTGCAACGACTTGAGCTACCGGATGTACTTTGAACCTTGCTTTCTCAAGGAATTTTCTTTTATTTTTTTTTTCGTGGCTTGCAACTATTACTTGCAATTCTGCAACTGTCAAAAAAGAGCATGATGAAAACATACTTCCATTTCTCACCATTTCCTATTTGAGAATAGTTCCATAACAGGGAACTGAATTTGAATGCCATTTTCATTCCGTTCGACATATTCCAGACACTGTAAAAACAGAAAAAGAAAGCAAAATTCTTTCTTTTCATTTGTAAACTCCATTTGCACAACCTGTGAAAATAGAAAAAAGAAGCAAATTTCTTTATTTTCGTTTGCAGAGACAATAAACCATATCGCCGCATTATCGAAAGATCGGAATGAATTTTTAAGATACCATCACTACCATACAGTCATCTTATTGAAAGATGAAGATGGATCCTCATGCAACTTTTAGCACCGTCACTACCATACAGTCATCCTATCAAAGATGAAGATGGATCCTCATGCGGCTTTTAAGTTGATAGCATTACCGTCTTCTCAAAAGACCGGTAAGGGCTCAGGGTACCTTCACTATCATACTGTCATCTTATCAGAAGATGAAGATGGATCCTCGTGAGGCTTTTTAGTTTTGACGGTACAATAGTCACCTATCCTCTGTCGTTCTGAAAGCGAACCGCGACGGATCGTAGCAGAATCCCTGTGTACCATCTTCCCATTTTCGTTTGATCTGCATAAAATAAATAACTCAAGCATGTTTTTTAACGTGGTTCGGCCAAAAATGCCTACGCCCACAGTGTTATTATTTACTCACATGTTACAAATAACACATCTGCCCTTGGATGATATAATTTTAAATTGACAATATTCCAAGAGTTGGGTAAAGGAGTACCGTCCTCTTTCTCAAGATGATATGCACCTTTGCCGATAACCCGCGTTACCCGGTAAGGTCCATCCCAATTGGGGCTTAACTTCCTCATCCTCTGTCCTGCAGCCTGTCTGTTATGAAGGACCAGATCTCTGACTTTCAACAACCGTTCTTTAACCCTCCTGTTGTGATATTTCACCATCCTGCGCTTATAGTGCAAGTTTTTTACAAATGCTTGCTCACGAAGCTCCGGTAACAAATCAAGTTGTGTTTGTAACAACTCTTGATTTCGTTCTTCATTGAAATTCTCCACCCGCAAGCTGATAACTCTCAATTCCATTGGTGTTATCGCTTCCGTTCCATAAGTCATGGCAAACGGCGTCTCACCGGTACTTGTCTTTTCAGTCATCCGGTAAGCCCACATGACGTTTGGCAGTTCATCCACCCACTTCTTATGGGCTCCTTGTAAATTTTTCTTAATCCCACTTAGGATCATTCGGTTGGTCACCTCAGTCTGTCCGTTCGTCTGCGGATGCGCTACTGACGTAAACCTTTGCTCAATAGCCAATGACCGACATTTCACCTGAAAATATCTGCTCTTAAACTGCGTTCCGTTATCACTGACTAAGATCCAGGAAATTTCAAAATGGTAGATGACTTGAGTTAGAAAGAAATGCCATGCCATCTCCGCGGAAATTTTTGCCATTGGTTTTGCCTCAGACCATTTAGTGAAATAATCCACCGCCACAATCACAAATTGGAGCTAAGAACGAGCCATAGGAAACGGTCCTAAGATGTCAATTCCCCACTGAGCAAACGGGCAAGGGCTAATCATTGCCGTTATACCTGCCGCCGGTTGTCGTGGTATCCTTGCAAATTCCTAGCATTTTTTGCACGCTCACACAAATTGATCTCAATCCCGCCTTATCGTAGGCCAATAGAAACCCAAATGAAGAACCTGCGCCGCCATAGTTCCACCAGACACATGCATTCCATAAACGCCTTCATGGATCTCGCGAAGTACATACCGGCCTTCAGTCTCAGAAATACACTTAGCTGTAGGATGAGAGAAACAACGACGAATGAGCTCTCCATCATACATAGAACACTTATCCGCCCGCCTGAGAATCTTCATTTTCTCCTTTGAATCATCCGGTAATGTTCCATGTTTGAAATAATTGATAACCGGTATCCTCCAGTCATCTTCACCCTCTACAACACACAAAGATATTTGATCTTCCATAAAATAGGGTATTATAATTTCTTCTACCATAACATCCTTTGACATAGCTGCAGTTGGATCGGCAGCTAACTTGGCAATCTCATCCGCCTCTGAATTCTCCTCACGAGGAACCTGCTCAATTTCCACTCGTATCCCCATTTCTTTAACTGCGGCCAACTCCTTCTGTACCTTCTCAAGATACCTGATCATCATGGGATTCTTGGCCTGAGAAGCACCATTAACCTGATCAGCTATCAGCTTAGAATCCCCATGAATCTTCAAATGGAGATCACTCAAATCTCCATGATCATGAATTCCCTTGGTGCTCAACTCCTTCCCTATGCGAAGTCTTATTAACAATGCCTCATACTCAGCCGTATTGTTAGACAACGGCTTCAGAATCCATAGAGCGTATCTCATCTTGATTCCGTCTGTACCGGAGATGATACCGGCACCTGCTAATTCTTGATTCTTTGCTCCATCTACATGAATCACCCATGTATCTCCATACGTTTCTAGTTGTGGCAAAAAACTGTCATTACTCACATCTTCCTCAGTTAAAGGTGTATCCAGAAATGTGCACTCAGGCACAAAATTGGCTAAGGCATGTGCCTTAATGGACGACCACGACTGGTACCGCAACCCATATTGCTCTAACTCAATAGCCCAAATGATCATCCTACTATAAGTTTCTGGCTTTTTGAATATCTGCCTCAACGGCAGATTTATCAGTACAATGACCAGGTACGCCTAAAAGTACCGGTTCATCTTTCTTGTTGCCTGTATCAAAGCGTAAGCTACCTTCTCTATCCGGCCATATCTAAGTTCGGCGTCTTTTAAAATCCGGCTCATGAAGCAGACAGGTCTGTGGATACCGTCGTCGTCCCGTACCAGCACTGCGCTAACCACCTCCTCTGCTACTCCCAAGTATAAATATAGGGTATCCCCGTCCTTTGGTAACGTCATCAACAAGTCTGAGGCCAGATACTCCTTCAAGTCAGAAAAGGCTTTCTCACACTCCTCTGTCCAACCAAACGGAGCCTTCTTTCTGATTAGCTTGAAAAAAGGCAAACATCTTTCTCCTTGGTTAGAAATAAAGCGACTCAACACAATGATTCTACCAGTAAACCTTTGTACTTCCTTGACATTGCGAGGTGATATCATGTCATGTATGGCACGAAGTTTTGAAGGGTTTGGCTGAATCCCCTTCGACTTACAATATACCCTAGAAACTTTCTTGTATGAAATGCGAACATGCATTTCTTGGGATTGACTTTCATTCCATACCGGCACATGACTTCGAATGCTTCCTTTAAATCGGCCAAATGTGCCTACACTTCCATGTTCTGTTCGATCTGAGCCTCAAGAATCTTGTTAGCCGTTCTCTGGAATGTTGCTCCTACATTCTTTAATCCAAACGGCATTGCCTTGTAGCAGTAAGTTGCTTTCGGGGTTATGAAAGCTATTTTCTCTTCATCTTCAATCACTATAGGAATCTGATGGTAACCGAAATTGGCATCTAACGAGCTCAAGTACTCATATCCTGCCGTTTGGTCCACCAACTGCTCAATCCGAGGAAACGGATAACAATCTTTCGGACAGGCTTCGTTCAAATCTGTGAAATCTATACACATTCTCCACTCCCCGTTAGGTTTAGGAACAACCACCGGATTAGCCAACCAAGGAGGATACTGCACTTCCCATATGAAACCTGCTTTGAGGAGCTTAGCCACTTCCTTTTCAATGGCGTCTGCTTCTTCAAAAAAGAGCGTCGTTTCTGTTGTACCGGTTTTGCCGCAGGATCCACATTCAAATGGTGCTCCGCCGTTTCTCTAGGGATTCCGGGCATATCTGACGATGCCCAAGCAATATTTCCAGCGTACTTTTTCAGTAATTGCACTAGCTGAGATTGTTCAACCAGAGTTAACTTTTCACTCACCAAAAATTGGTCGTCCTTGATCCCCTCAACCGGTACCGGTATCATTTTTTCTAACAGTTGTGTCCTTCTTTCCTCCTGTTGGTCGAATGGATCAAAAGCTACACAAACATAACGATCACTAGCCCCGTTAGTCATGAAGGATATTTCAACTTCAAATGTCACTTTGAGATGACTGCTCCAAATGCATTTAGAAACGGACGGCCTAAAATGTCGTTATATGGTAACTTGAGATCCATTATCATAAATAATTGTTCAACAGTTCTCATTCCACTATCCTCTAAAAAGAACACGGAAAAGTATGTCACTCCTACCACAGGAATGGGAATTCCATCAACCCCAATAATGGGTTTTGGACACGGGATCAATTCAGCCTCCAGGCGATTCATCATCCTGTACGCCTTGCATGATAATAGATTAACGGCACTGCCATTATCTACTAGGGTTCTGGCCATCCGGTAACCCCCAACTACCGTTGTTGTGACCATTGCGTCATTCTGAGGATATACAACTCCCAGCTCATCTTCCTTAGAGAAGGAAATGACCATCCGATCAAGTACATCAAATCCCATGCCTTCTTTTAGAGATTCCTCTCTCTTCCGTTTCTCTCCAACTGAGGAATCAATTTCATTTTTTATCACGGTACTGGAAGATCCCTCCAAGTTTTCAGTTCCTCCTGCTATCAAAGAAATCAAGGGAAAGTCCCCTATGGTTGCCGTTGCGATCTCCTTTGTCTTGTCTTTTCGTCTGTTAATAACGAGAATTTCCGTTAGATCTGTAGCCTTCGCCTGAACTGTAGCCTACGTCAGATCTGTAGCCTCCGCCTCCTAATCTCTCCATTTCGCCACCGTCCTTTTCGTTTCTCTCTACTTATACAAATCAGAGCAGTGGCCGGCTAACTAGTTACAACAGTAATGGCTATGGCTTCTTCCATCACAAAGTCTCTTCACAATTTGTTTTTCTAGTTTTTGCTGAGAATTGGAACTGCTAGTCTGGAAGTGTTCAATCCGAAGCTGATGAAATTAATTAATGATAGATATAATTGGTTAACTCTGCATTGTAATTTTCTCTACAAAGTAATTCCCAATTTTTTTTTGCAAAACCAATCAATGAGCTTTTCCCATATCTTAGCAAACCTGGAAAAAAAATTTGGGTGCAAACCGAATTTTTATTTTTTAGTTTTCTAATTTTTAGGTTTTTTTTATAATTCTTTTTTTGATATGGATATTCCTACGTGGAATAAAATAATAATAAAAAATTTAAATAATATACGTGGCATATGACACAGATTTATAGAATAAAAAATTTAAAAATAAAATTCACGTCAGCATTTAACTGTCACGTATTGACAGAGGGTTTAAAATGTCAATTTCGGAGAGTGGAAGGTCCATTATGGCTCTTTCTTCTGTCAGAGGTGTAAAATGGCAATTTTGGTCGAATACAAGGTCCAAAATGTCATTTCCCCAAATATTTATTTAATTTATTTTAGTTAAGTTTTTTCTTAAATTATGTAACAAATTAAATATATTCATTAACATATTATCACACTATATATTATATATTTTAGTTCTGAGAATAACAAATATATATGAATAATTAATAATGTGGATAATTAAACATGCAAAACCATATTCATACCATTTACCAATAAATAGTATAAATGGATAATTAATGGATATAGATGGTGTAAATATCTACTATTATTCACCTCACTAACATCCCTAAATGTGAGTTTATGGGTGATAAGATTAGGACTTCTGAGAAAGCGGGGTAGTGATTATGGTCGTCCAGAGTCACTGCAGCGGTAGTCCGTCGTACCTGCAAAGCGCCGGAAGGGGGGCCCCGGCGTAGACACTCCGATGCTTAACTTAGTATGGCTGTGTAATTTTGTAGAGATTCGGGTAGCAATTCTCCTCCCCTTTGATCTAAAAAAGGGTGGTATTTATAGGCAAAAAGAGAGGGTGTTACCCCCCAAGATGACGTCAGCAGGCGTCAGTTGGATGAGATATCGCCGATGAGGTATCGCCAGTGAGATGTTGCCAAGGTTGTCTAGGATGGGAGGATGCCGTATGCGGAATCGGATGCCGCGTGGGTCCCCCCCCGGCTGATGTCGACCATCCCAGGATTCCTCGGTCAGCACCGGGCGGTAGCCGGGTGGTTGTCGTCAGTCAAAGTCTGCAGTGATCCGGCCTTGACTGGGGTGAAAAGACGAATGTACCCTTGGTGTTTTATCAATTGTTATCAATGGGCTAGAAAAATGGATTTCTAAACTCAAATGTGGTTCTCAGGTTAGTCCAAGAATTGGACCATGGACACCCTAATATCTTTGAAGAATAGTTTTTTGGGTAAACTGCATAAACAACTCTATAGTTTACAAAATGTTCCACCTAACCCCCTATAGTTTAAAAAATTGCAATATCATTCGTATGTATTATGAAAGTTGCAATTTAACCTTTTATAATTGTTCAAAAACTTCAGATAAAATAGTAAAAAATAATAGTATTTTATGAAATTTTCTAAAAAAATGTAACAAATATAGTAGTACCTAAGACCATTGAAAAAACAATTTAAGCTTATATACAATTTGTTTTTTAATTTTTAATTTTTTAATATTGTAAAAAGAATTTCTCATTTATTTATTTTCAATATTTTCAGTAAAGCTGACTCTCCATAGTTGTTACATTTTCCCTTAAATATGCATTTTTTTTTTGAATTTCTTAATTACTAAAATGTTAAAATTTTAACTTTAAAAAAATTATAGGTTTACCATTATAAACTTTTAAATTATAGACTATCAAGTTTTATGTACTTTTCCCTAAAAATGTTTAACTCTCCTCTTAAATCTCATTCCACATGTATAAGAATGAATCTCGTACTACCAACGCAAAATACAAATGCCCTAAATTAACTAAAAATTTAACGGCATGTTGAACTTCTAATGTGCTGTGTTGTTTGGTTAGAAATTGTTTAGTTGTATCGGGGTTTATTTTAATTAAAATGAAATGATTTTTAAGATCATTAGTTTGTTAGATTTGTCTCATCTAAACCTAAACGTTATATAAATTACTACTAATTTATGAGTTTGGGCACCCCAGGGTCCCTAACGTTATTATTTTCATTTTAGTTAATCCCTAACAGCGAATTTTGTTCATTTCAATCCCTAACGTTATATTCGTTAGTCGCCCGAGGTCCCTCTTTTCATAACGGGGCCTAACTATCGTTATCTCCAATATTTTAATATTTTTTTCTGAAAAAGCACTTGATACTAGGCTCTACTAGCCAGATTTTCCTGACGCTCTCTCCCTCGACCAAAACTCCAAACTCAATCTTCAATCTCTAGAATATAAACCTCTCTGCCTCACCAAAATCCACAACCAGCCCTCTGCAATTAGACCAAAAATGGTCGTAATTAACTCCAGCAATTCCCTGCAAAATCAACTAATTCCAAAACCCAATCTGCAAAATTAGTAGCCTAATCTGCAAAATCAATTTCAAGGATCCTTCTGCCAAATCCAAATCTCCCTCATTCAATTTCTCTTCATTCAACGATTACCTTTGCCAAATCTAATTAAATTGCAACCATCAAATAAAAATCTAGCCGAAACCAAATTCATCTGCAAAAATTTCATCGTCGACCACTCACCCACCTGATACGATCCTAGGTGCATAGGACGCGTAGCACGTAAGGCTTGGATTTCGATGCGAAAATAGATAGACTCAACGAGTACGAACTTAGACCTCTTAGCAACCTGTGCTAAGCAACCTAATCAATTTCAAGTGAGGTTCTTGACTCGATCTCTCAACCTATATTCAACCTGTGAATATCTACCTCGGGTAAACGACTCGATGGGGGTGAACTTTCGGGTTTTACTTGCTAACCTTATCGAGTGTTCTAACTCAAAGAGGGACAAGGTTCACGCATGAACAATTGAGAGAAACATCTCTGTGTTTAATTATCAAAGAGGGTTCCAATTTATAATGAGCACAAAAGGGTCTATATATAGGCATTTAGCCTAAGTACAAGTTTAACTATAACTATAAGTTCTAATATTTGTAGGAATAGAAGTTCTACTCAGTAAATAAATCTAATAACTTGTAAAAATAAATAATAAATACATTCCAGAAGCTCCAGAGGTGATTCGTACGGCTGGGCTTTAAGTTGGGTCGCAATCCTCAAGTTACACGCTGCCTTGCTTTCATATTGCGCATCAAAATGTTGACCAGTGCTAACTTTCGATCCACTCGTCCGATTGGGCTGAAACCTGTTCCATTCGAAATCTAACATCTAAAAATGGTAGGAAGGCTCCTCTCTTCCTGGTCCAGGCCTCACTGGTCTGAACTGGCTCAGACAGAAACTCTTGTCGCATCCAAGAGTCCTAGTCTGCATAGGACTGCTGTCAATGAAAATATCTCTTGGCATAAAATGAAAATTGCTCATGAGTTTGAGCTGAAACTTGGTCAAAAGCTTGCTAACATCTTTAAGTTTAAGAAAAAAGCTCGATCGCATGATTCTAACTTCTGTAAGTCGCATGTTGTGTCTGCGCATAGAACTCTTGCGTGCGAGAATGTCATCTCGAGACTTCTTAAGATCTACTCGTCCAAATGCTCTGAAACTTGGACATGACCTTCCTAAGATTCCAATCGGTCTTGTATATGTGATGGATCTCTGATTGAAGCCTTGCTTCTATGATTTGTCTCGTGTGGATGTGAAACCTTGCGTTAGGCGCCTCCAATCCACCTTCCATGTCATCCTTCGCCTAAAGGCTTGATTAAGCGGCGTCTCCTACCTTGTATCCATGTCTAGAGGTTTTAATAACCTCACTAGATTCTTTGCAATGTCCTTGGCTCGAGGTATTCGTTTGATTGGCCTTGGCAAGCGTGTGCGCGTTGTGCGTGCGCTGGGGCTAGCCATGGGGCTAGGATCGTATCATTCCCTTCCCCTTCGAAAGGATTCGCCCTCGAATATGTTTCCTCAATGAAAGCAACACTATATAATTTAGAAACAATAAAATAAACACAAGAAGGATAGGAAATACCCAAGGCATCCAACTCGGCGGTGGTGCCTTTGTGTGCGGCGGTGGTTTGGGCTAAAACCAACGTCTCTCATGGCGGTTGGCTTGTCGACTTGAGTAGGAAACCAAGGCTGTTGTAAGACAATCCTTCCTCTATCAACAATCCTAAAGAACAAATTCAACCTTTCTAAGTATCCCTTAGTCGCATAAGGAACACTCAAACGCTCCATGTGAGCTACGACTTGCTTAAGTGATACTTGTGATATCATCAACTCCTTGTCAACTCCTATACTTCCAAAGTACTTCAAGCACCAAGTATTTAATGAAACCACGAGTATAAAATCATAACTGAATTGGTTGCAAACAAACATAAGTGAAACTTTACTAACAAACTCAAACTTGCAAACCAATAAGTACCATCTCCCTCCTCGAGCTCTATCATCTCTCGCATACCTTGTAGGCTGTCTCAAATAAATAGATACACAAGATTGTGATCTCGATCTCTTAAGATTTCTCCACCATTGTTGCCCTAAATTGCTAAAGGACTTCTTTCGGCGCTTATACACAAGCTCCATGGATAAACCGTACCAATACCAAACCCTCTAAAGAGACACACTACAACTTATACTAGTCATACCAACAGGTAAGAAATCTCTATAAGTATCCCTTGGTACAACTATCTTACCTCTCGGCCTAACCAAAACTCCAAATCTCTTGCGTTTCCGTAAGTACTCATCAAAAGCGTATGTTTCGGCCTTAGGCTCTTGTATAGGACCATCATCAATTAAATAAATTTTAAATGCAGAATCATATGTATCAATGATGTCCACATACCTACACAAATCTGATCTAAGAAAAGAAAGTCATACCATACCTTTTTGGCTAGGGTTAGCCGAACTAGGCTCTATGGTTCCACTTGGCTTCTTCCACTTCAATCGCAACAATTTAGGATACTCCCTCTCCTCAAGAACACTTCTATTTCTCTGCCCTAAAGAAGGTACACAATAAGAAGCAAAATCAAACGAACTAGGGTTAGGAATTCCTAGTTGTCTCGGCAAAGTATAACACTCTTTACCAAAATAGAATTTTTGTAATGTCCTTGGAATTCTTCTCCCTTTGGCACTCTCACTCAACTCTCCCTTTTCACAAGTGTCATTCTCATCTCTTAACCCATGCTCACTTCTTTCATGGGGACTGTTTCGAATTTATTTTCTTAATCCCTCTTTCTTTTCACTCACATTGCGCTCAACAAACGATTTGGCATCCTCGAATAAGACAGCCACATGTCCATCATTAATTCGGCCATTCCGATCTTCAAACCATCTAAGAGCATGATCAAAGTACTGATCACTCTCATGGTCTTTCGATGGTTGGATCAATGCGCCTCGACAATAACCTTATCCTTGACGTCTTTGGTGCTCACGCCCTAATTGAGGAAGTCTTATTTTGTTTGTAGCACAAAATACCTTTGAAACTCCCTTTACTTCGAGTAATAGAATGTGATCCATATTCACATTGACGTTGACAACAAGTAGTTTTTCATGTGTCATCGGCTGACTGATGCGTTCATCAATTGTTACTACCACATCTTGCGCACTAGCAATACTACTACTTAAACCTGCCAATTGACTCTCCTTCGTCTCATCCTCTTTGCTAAGAGTTTTCTCAATCACAAGCGCTTGATCCTTCTCGACATTCTTAACCTCATCATCCTCTGACTTGCTACTCCTCTCCATCTTCTCACACTTAGGCACTTTGGACTCACAATCATCACCACTGTCCAACTCGTCATCCTCCTTGATGATAAGGACTTATTTGTTGGGGCATACTGAAGCTATGTGACCTTGGTCGTCACTCTTGAAATAAACAATTCCTCTTGTTGACTCCTTAAAAGGTGTAGAAGACTCTCCACTGCTCGGACTCCCTTTAGGTGTATTTGAAATTGTACTTTTAATTCTATAATCATAAGGAAGTACTCTAGGAATCGGCCTCACCTTCTTTCCTTTCCTTGCCAAAGTCGGCTCCTTCTCATCCGACGACTTACTTGGCACAATGCTAGGGTACAAAGAAGAAATCTTCGCAAGAAGCACATGAACCTCGATTTGGATGGCCATACACAACATCTCCTCCATGGAATTGCAATGATTCAACTCCATCTGGTTGCTTATCTCTCGGTTTAGACCATTTAAAAATCTAGCCATAGTCGCTTCCATGTCTTCAACGACTTGTGCTTTCTCCAATGTGATCTTCATCTCATTATAGTACTCACTAACGAGTCTATTCCTTTGAGTTAAGATTTTCCGTCGTTGGTGAAACTCTTGAAAATGGGCTGGTAGGAATTGTTGCCTCATGAATTTCTTCATATCATTCCAAGTTGAAATTGGACCGGCTCTAACTCTTTGCATTGTATAATTCAAATCATCCCACTAATAAGTATCGTCTCCAAAGAACCCAACCAATGTCATCTTTACTTTCGCCTCCTCCGAATAGTTATGACAAACAAAGATCGATTGGATCTTCCTTTCCCACACTAGATATGTATTCAGGTTATCCGTTCCTCCAAAGGAAGGGATTCTTATCCTTAGGCTTTCAAGGTTTGTGTCACGTTGATACCCAAACCTAGGCCTCCTCTCACCATACCTATCATACTGCCTCTGCCACTCATAGGCGTATTCCTCATAACATTGCCCCTCGGGTCATCGCGTGTAAGACAACCTGTGATTCTTGAAATTCACAACATGAAATAAATCGTAAAATTGCACTAAACCTAGCACTTCTTCACATTTTTTCTCTCGTATTTAAACTCTCTATTAAACTCACAAAATCCACTCAAGTTCCTGTAATTGTTCACACGCAAACGTTAGCAACTCAAGAGTTCCAATGAAAGCTTCCAAGAAGACGCGCAAAGACAACTAGTTTCAAAATAATTTTTTATGCTCAACAAGAAGTTTAGTTGCAAAGAGAAATCAACTAAATAATTGTTGGGCTGGATCAGAGGAGTATATATATTTGGAATCAACAAAAAGGGCACAAATGACTCAAGAGTACTTAAGCAACTTCACAAACCGTGAATGATATGCGATTGAAACGCTAAAGTGTGTGCGGTTGTCAACTTGAGCTTATCTTTTGATTTCGGTATCCGATTTGAATAATTCTTTTTTTTCTCTACAAATCTAACACCTTGAAGTATTCTGTATTTTGTTTTCTTTTCTATTTTGAATACTTCTCTTTTGTTTCGTATTCAAAATCGTTTCCTGTTCTGATATATTTTTATTTTTTTTACTTTTTGAACGAAACTAAACAACAATTAAAATAAAGACACTTTGAATTTTTGTGACTCTTTTTCTTGACACTTTGGGGATAATTTTTTGTATTTTAAAGACACTACAAATTGCACAACGATTTGCACACACAAAGACGCAAACAAGATCTAGAAACCCTAGATCGACTTGACACACAACTAACTAACACACTGGATGCAAGGAGATTGAATTAGATCGGGTAGAAGAAGAATCAATCTAAATAATTAAAAATAAATAAAATAAATAAAAATATAGATGGATAGTTACCAAACCGTTGAACGCCTTAATCTCCGCTACCAACTAATACGATCCTAGGTGCGTAGCACGTAATTTGTGATCTAGTTCAAGGCTTTGATTTCGATACGAAAAAAGATAGACTCAACGAGTACGAACTTAGACCTTTTAGCAACCTGTGCTAAGCAACCTAATCGATTTCAAGTGAGGTTCTTGACTCGATCCCTCAACCTATATTCAACCTGTGAATATCAACCTCGGGTAAACGACTCAATGGGTGTGAACTTTCGGGTTTTACTTGCTAACCTAATCGAGTGTTTTAATTGTCAAAGAGGGACAAGGTTCCAATTTACAATGAGCACAAAAGGCTCTATATATAGGCGTTTAGCCTAAGTACAAGTTTAACTATAACTAGAAGTTCTACTAGGTAAATAACTCTAATAACTTGTAAAACTAAATAATAAATACAATAAATACATTCCAGAAGCTCCAGAGGTGATTACCACGGCTGGGCTTTCAGTTGGGCTATAATCCTCAAGTTGCACGCTGCCTCGCGTTCATACTGCGTATCAAAATGTTGACCCATGCTAACTTTCGATCCGCTCGTCCGATAATATCTGAAAATAGTAGACAGGCTCTTCCTAGTCCATTCTTCACTGGTCTGAACTGGCTCAGACAGAAACTCTTGTCGCGTCGAAGAGTCATAGTCTGTGTAGGATTGTTGTCAACAAAAATGTCTCTTAGCATAAAACGCAAAATGCTCATGAGTTTGAGCTGAAACTTAGTCACAAGCATTCTAACATCTTGAAGTTTCAGAAACAAGGTTGATCGTACTATTTTGACTTCTTTAGGTCTGACTGGGTTCGGACAAAGTCACCTGTTGCGTCTGCGCCTAGAACTCCTGCGTGGGAGAATGTCATCTCTAGCCTTCTTGAGATCTACTCGTCCAAATGCTCTGAAACTTGGACACAACCTTCCTAAGACTCCAATAGGTCTTATATATGTGATGGATCTCTGATTGAAACCTCGCTTCCATAATTTGGCTCGTGTGGATGTGAAACCTTACGCTAGGCGCCTCCAAGCCACCTTCCATGTCATCCTTCGCCTAAAGGCTTCATCAAGCGGTGTCTCCTGCCTTGTATCCATGTCTAGAGGTTGTGATAACCTATCTAGCCACTTTGCAATGTCCTTGGCTCGAGGTATTCGTTTGATTGGCCTTGGCCGCAAGGCGTGTGCGCGTTGTGCGTGCGTTGGGGCTAGGATCATATCACCACGGTTGGCGCCAATCACCACCATCTTCCCTTACTGCCGATCTACTCCAACCAGAAGCACAAACACTGCTCTCCCTCGGCCAACCAGCATCATTACCATCACCAACCCTAGTACCGCCGACGATAGCCACCACACTCTCAACTCCGCCGCCGCCTAGCCGCATCCACACAACCAAAACGCTGCACTAATCACCAATTCACACACCCTCTCCCTCATTCAAATCTGCAAATTAACAATAAAAGCCATCATCTGCAATTTCAAGCAATCTCCCTTGCGAAATTAATTCGAGCAATGCAAACCAATTTCAATTTCAGCCTTCGCAATTAATCCTCACTGCCATCCTCAATCTCAAATCACCACTGTCAACACAAAAAGATCCATTCGTTCAACACCAAATAAATCTGCAATTAAATTAATCCAATTCAATCCTCTTGCAATTAAATTCAACCCTCCTGCAATTAAACCCAGGTGCGTCACACACCGTCGCGCCTTCACTAAAACCAAGCCGCGCCACACACCATCGCGCCTCCACCAAAACCCAGTCGCGCCACATGCCGCACCTCCACCAAACACAGTCGCACCTCACAACCGCCACTGCCAGCTAAACTTGAACCAACAAACATGAAATTAAACCTCCACTGAACCTCCTCCTCAACCATCTGAAATAAACACCAAACCTCTCTCCGCTAAAACCCAATCACCCCTATCAACGATCCAAACTAGAAAAGAAAGGAAAAGAGAATAAAGAAAGGGGGGCAGAGGAAAGGAATAAAAGAAAGAAAAGAGGAATAAGAGAGGAAAGTGATGTCGTGAATGAAATATTTAGAATTTTAATAATTTATTCTTTTTGTTTTTTTTAACTTAAGTTTTATTAATTTATTTTTTGAAAATAATTAATGAAACTATTATTTAGAAATTTTGTTAGGATAAGAAGTCAGTATTTTCTGACATGTGGGATCGGGTACTATGCACTTTTTTGAATTTAATATTAAAATATTGAGAGATAACGACAGTTAGGCTCCATTATGACAAGAAGGACCTCGGGCAGCTAACTGATATAACGTTAGGGCTTGAAATGAACAAAAGTCGTCGTTAGGGATCAACTAAAATAAAAATAATAACATTAGAGATCCCGAGGTGCCGAAACTCACTAATTTATAACATTAAAAATAGAAATGCATGAGATTTATTTTTTTAAGAAAAATAATTAATTATATGAACTAATATTTTTTATTATATTTTATGTTAATATTTTTATTATTTAAATGAACTTTTAATTAAAATAAAAAAGATTTTTTTGTCTTTTAATACAAGTAAGAAGCCTTCCACTCTTAAAGTATGTCTTTATTATAACTAAAAAAATAGTTTTTTTTTTAAAATTAAGCAGTTAAAAGCAGACACTCTAATTAAACACCTCAGTGTTGCTATTACCTGCTTAATTTTGAACTAAACAGTTAAAAGCAGGGCCAAACACGAATTAAGAAAATTTGAGAAAATAAAAACACAATTAATATTACCTTTCTGCAACACTTTAATCTAATTTTAATTACATATTTTTTTTCTTTTCACAATTATAATTGTATATATTGGTGTTATTTTTTGAAGGAAAACAAAATACGCTTAACTTCATTTAGTCACAAACCCATATGTACGTCTACCAGTAAAAAAAATGTAAATATTTTTTTTTTGTGGCGAATAATATGTCACTTATACTATTTTGTTTATTTCATATTTAATTATTAAAAAAAATGGTTAGAGTCTCGTTCTATGACTGACTCATATAACTAATATAATATGTAATTAATATTTCTATGTTAATGTGAAAATATTATATGGTGTTGTGTTTGGCGAATTAATGTTTATTTCTTTCGTTTCAATATAATTTTAAGAATTTAAATCAACAATTATGTAGTTATTGTTTCTTGAGATTTAATCTTTTGTTTGGTTTTTATCCATGAAAGGGTCCAATACATCCAAGGTGGTGGCAAAAATATACTCATACTCAAATATATACTCATACTCAAATATATACTCATACCTAATTAATTTAATTTAAATGGATATGAGTATTAAATAGGTTAATGTAATTTTTAAATGGGTAAAGATAAGTAGATACCCATTTAAAAATATATATATGTGTTTTAATGAGTTTGGATGTTTTTTTTTATTGATTTTTTTATAGTTTATATGTATATTTGAAGATAAATACTAATAATTTTAAATTTTTTTTTTTTTTTAGTATTTACAGATCAATCATAGTCATGATTAGACCTGCTAACTGGATGAGTCGTTCGTAGAAATCTACGAGAAATAGATGGGTTAGGGCCGCTAAATTTTAGACCCGACTCAGCCCCTCAGCCCGGGCTGGCCCCGTTAATGTAAAAAAGGTCGAATTTGGGCTATCAAATTTTAAACCCGTGACCCAGCCCATCCTATATCAATAATTATTCATTATATTATAACTGCACCTATAGCTAAATAGTAATTTATTCATTCCAGTAACTAGGTACTTATTTATTAAA
This sequence comes from Viola odorata, assembly GCA_963691705.1. Taxonomy (NCBI): domain Eukaryota; kingdom Viridiplantae; phylum Streptophyta; class Magnoliopsida; order Malpighiales; family Violaceae; genus Viola; species Viola odorata. Next base: position 31,968,705 of record OY829546.1, read on the forward strand.
AAATTATATAAAATCCTTCCAGTGAAATTTTCGCAACATGCATCCCGAAAAAAACCTAACCACATCCTTGTGTATTATTTAAAAAATTCTTTTGATATTCTCATATAAAGTCTTAGCAAAACAGACCTAAAAAAAGTGAAGGATTTTTTTTCCCTCTTTTTAAATTGCCTTTTTTCTTTTGTGCATATTTCTCCCTTGCTTTCTGTTCCAAAGTCCGTTTTCCATATGTACATTAAACCGCTAATACCAGCCCGCTCGGCTCAGATTAATTGGAGGGAGAAAACGTAGATTTGTTAGTATTACCGGTATTAGATCTCCAAATTATTCCTTCTCATCAACCAAAAATTAAAAAAATAGGTCAGCCCGTGAGGCCCGCGGATAGCTCATTTTATAAGAGGGCCAAGATTGGGTCATATAAAAGTTGATCATCTTAAAACCCGACTCGACCCGACCCGTCTCAATTTTTATCTCTGACTCCTATAAATAATATAATAAAATTTGTTCATGGGTTGAGTCATGGACAGATCTATCATCCCATGAATAATTCATCTTTTAACTTTTTTTCCATGAGTCATGGGCTGAGTCAATGTCACCCAACCAAAACGACGTCGTTTTGTGGGTTTTTTTTTTTAAATATGAAAATTTTGATGGGCCGGCCCTTTATAGACATTGAACCAGTCGGTTCAATCCAATTCAATTATTTAAAATTGAATGGTTCGATGTGTGAACGGTTCAAAATGGTCTAATGGGTCAATCTGGTCGAATCCGGTTGAACCCGATTGAACCGTGAAATTTTTGTTTCCGGTTCGTTGTCCAGTTCGGTTTTTATAACTATGAGTTAGACTAATCTCCCAAGCTTCCGAAGGATTAGATCTAATGGTGGATGTTAGGACTTGGGACTAGATCTAGTGGTGTAAAAGGGAGAAGGGAACGATATGGCGGTGGATCCTACGAGCGCGTTGTGGATGGCAGAGCAACCACAACGACGGTGATGGACTGAAGGGTAAAGGATGACCGGAGATGAACTAAGGTGGATGGATGGGATGGCATTTCTCGGGTCGAATACCGGGTCGGTTTGGGAATAACATTTCTTGCAAGGAGCGCACTGGAGCCAAACGATGTCGCTTCCAATATCCAATACCATTTCAGAGGAGTTCCCACGCCGAGGCGTGTGAAGTACTCTCCACTACCTTGAGCAAGCCCAGATATGAAGGAGCTACTGAATCCGAGTGCACGCGCGCGAGTGGCATTGGTGCTTGGGGTTGTAGAGGCGGCGAGTAGAGAATTGATGGATTTGACGCGTCTGGTGTAAAGATTATGAATGGTTTTCTTTCTTTTTGTATTTGGCCATTTGTGTGTGTGTGTGTGTTAGGTATTATGGTTTTGCTTTATGTGTAGATGTCTTAGTGTCTCTCGTTAGATTATGATGGTCTTCCATTTATTGCTTTGACGGAGAGAACTGGATGTTACCTGGGATGTGGATTTATATGGAGAGTTGCTCAAAATTGGAGGTGGGAAAGAGAGGCAGTGCTACCTTTCACTAATTTCTTTTTTCCACAACTTAATTACTCTTAGAAGAATCATGTCTGTCAATGAATGGATGCTGGTTTATCGCCATTTGTTTGAAGGAGGAAGAAGATGGTGTTTGAAGGAGATGGGTTTGAGGAAGGGGACGAGATGAGGGTGAAAAGCAAGTGACGGGCCCACTTGTAAAAACTTAACTGTAGTTCGTTTTAAATTTATTTAGTTAAATTAATTAGGAGAAAAAAAGGAATAGAAAATGAAGAAACATTAACAATATCCGACAGATGGGTCCCGCATTCAGACCACTTTTTCAGTTTTAATATTAAAATAATAATAAATAACGGACGTTTGTCATTGTTAAGGACGGAGGGACCCCAGACAACTAACGTGTTTAACGTGTGGGAGCGTATCGAATAAAAATGAATATTAGGGACTCACTAAAATGAAAATAATAAGAGGAGGGATTTTCGGGTGCGCCAACCCAAAACAAGCCTACGTAGAAAAAAAAAGTATTGTTCATGGATAAAAAGAAAACCAGTATTGATTTGAAACCAAGATTATTATAACCAATACGGTCATTAAATCATTCGAGTTCTTAAATCAATAATTTGATGATTCAAATGGGTTAAACTAGATTTGATTGCTGGTTTAATAGAATACATAAACACATATTTATATTATAAAAATGCAAAAATAATTAACAAAATTGGAAAAATGGTAATTTTGTTTAGATCCACTAGTTTAACCATCTAGTTTTTTTTTCAGTTTAATCATTTTAATTAGTGGAATAATGACGGACTGAACCAGTTCCGAAGTCTGGATCACAAAAGTCAAAAGGTCAAAATTAAAGCTATCACATAATTAAACGAAACATGTAGGCAAAAATAAAAATAAAAATATATTTGTGGGTATATGTGCGGGTTTGCGGGGCGGGTGAAGAGGTTTTGTCACGGCCTAATCTTTCTAAGGCTCGTGCGGCGCCTAGATCCCGCATCTAGGCCAACCTTTATCCTGATACTTAACAGTATTGTCCAACACTCAATCTAGCCTCCGCCTTGATACGATCCTAGCCCCGAGACTAGCCCTAGCGCAGGCACAACGCGCACACGCCTTGCGACCAAGGCCAATCAACCCAAAGCGTCGAGCCCAAGACATTCCAAAGCATCAAGGGAGGTTACAACAACCTCTAGACATGGAAACTAGGCAAGGAACATTGCTGGATCAAGTCCTTAGGCAAAGGACGACATGGAAGGTGGCTTGGAGGCGCATAGTGCAAGGTTGCACATCTACACGAGCCAATTCATGAAAGAAAGGTTCCAAATCGGGTTTCAAGATAAATACAAGACCGATTGGGATCTTAGGAGAGTCTCTGCCAAGTTTGAGGACATTTGGACGAGCAGTTTGCAAGATGGCCCGTTGCTACTTTTGCATGCACAAGTGCCCTAAGTGCAAACGTGACGGACAACTTCGTCGGACCATATCTCACTCATCCGAGGTCAGAATCGTGAAATCTATATCAATTCGGAAACCTAAGCATGTCTTCTTCATTTTGTACAATTTTCAGATCAAACAGACCAGCCTTTTGTTTGTTATTGATCGAGACATTTTCGCTGACAGTAATCCTACGCGGATGAAGACTTCAAAACGCGTCCGTCAATGCCAACTACCATTATTTGGACCAGTCAGTCCCGGACCAGGAAGAGGAGCACCCTCCTAATATTTTTGTGTCTTAGCTATCGAATGGGACAGGTTTCAGCCCGTTTGGACTAGCCGTTTGAAAGGTAGACCTATGAGACATTTTGGCGCGCAGTGTGAACGTGAGCAGCCCGCAGCTTGGAGAATTCGGCCCAAACCTTGGCCTGATGATGCGAAGGAATTCTGGAATGATTATATTGTATTTATTAATCTATTTTATGTTGTTTGACTATTATTTATCTAGGTGGATTTTATTATTAAGTAGATAAGTAATTAGGAGCGCTTTTAAGTAGTTAAGCGCAAGTGAACTACTAAGTAGGGTTTGGCGGATTTCCTTCCATAAAAAGGGAGAGCCACCTCATTGTTTCTTAACGTTGATTATTATTAAAAATCAGAAGAGTTTTCTTCATTTGATCTCTCAAGATCCTTGTTCTATACCCGGTTTGATAAGCCGCGTCTAGCCTCAAGTAAAGCACGAAGTCTATCATCCATTCCTTAGTTTCGTCTGGGTTGTCTAGGTATTGCACCTAGGAGGGTCAGAGTTCTATTGAAGATCCTTGAAGGATTTCGTCCAGGTTGCCTAAGTATTGCACTTAGGAGGGTTGGAGTTTCCGACGAGTTAGTTTTCCGCATTCAAATCCTTGTCGCTGAGCAACGATCCATCACTTGGAAGGTTTCCGAATTAGGAACCACATCACGCCCTTCCTTCCATGCGCACTACTAGTTCTCTACTCGGACCCAACTAGAAGTGGCCATCATGGCAGTGCCCCTTCCATAACACGGAAGGCTCACTCGCACACCTATGTCGGACCCGCATAGGAGACGCTCACTTAAGCAAGCATACTCTTGTATCTCGCCAGGGGTTGGTGGAGAGCTATCACACCCAAAAGACTTCCCTTCATATAACCGATAAGGGACAATCCGTCAACTCCATGCGCCTTCGGCGCGTCTCAGGGTCTATGTTAAGGCTAAGCTTGCACACCAAGGCTTAAACCTTAACACTCTCCCCCACTTAATAATATCGATGCCCTCATCGACTAGATCTCCAATCTCTAGCTGAAGGGATTAAGTTCGTGCGGCGTTCACGTACTCTCTCTATGGAACCAGCCTTTCACACATACCTTAAACCTGCATTACCAAGGAACATAAGGTTAGAAACACGTTAAGGTCATTATAGTTTATCATAGGCTCTCCCACACTTCAATACTCGTTATTCTTTTCTCTCGTTTCTTTTTCTCTCCATTACCATTCTTTTTACTCTTCCACAACTCCTCCAATTGTGGTCTCATCTCTCATACTCTCGCCTCTGAAGAAGTGCATTCTAGGGAGATCGATATTTCCTCAACATCCGACCCCTCTGGTCAATCCTCTTAGAACCTATCGATCATACCACAATGCCACGTCTTCCAACCGATTTCTCTTATCTTTTATCATTCGATCGCATGCTCACTCTTTTCATGCGAGTTATTTTCTCCTTACATATATTTTATCACTCTTTCTTTTCTCCATTCTCACTACGCTCACCAAAGCCTTCATCATAAGGTCATAGCATTGGGTAGCACTTGTTCCCGTTCCAGCATTCAGTATCAGATCTGCTTGTCCAGCTTTCTCATGGCACAAGCGTGTCTAGCACATGGGCGTGTCATCCCTTTGAACCGACACACTTAGCACATAGGCATGTCGTTCCACCGAACTAACACCCTTGGCACCTAAGCGTGTCGTTCCTTCGAACCGACACTCTTTTGCAAGGTATCACTTTGCCCTTCCAGGCCAGCGCCTCTGCGCATTATATTGTATCCCTCTAAGCCAAGTGCCTCTGCGTGTTCTCATTCTTTCTCCTGGCTCAAGTCCGTCTGAGCCAATGAATTTTGTAACGCTTCATGCGTATTGTAATTCTTCCCCACCGGGCCTAGCGCCGCTGCGCATTATGGTTCTGCCCCATCGGGTCATGCGCCTCTACGCAATGTGATTCTGCCCCATCGGGCCAAGTGCCTCTGCGCATTGTAAATTCCCTTGCTGGCTTAAGTCCATCTGATTCAGTTGTTCTCATGTGTATAATCAATTTTTTTTGGTTTTTTTGGTTTTTTTGTGTTTTGTTTTGTTTTGTTTGTATAGATGGTTTATTACTTGTGCATTTCCTCCCCCACTTCAATCATCGATATCCTCATCGATTCATCTCCATGGGTTGACTCGCGCATCCTTACATTCGTCAAGTACGCAATGTAAGGCTCAAGACAATCTCTAAAAGAACACTTCCCTTTTGACTTCTTATCCGTTATTACTCGCTCAATTCCCACAGCCTGAATAAACCTTCCATATCACATGGTTGTTATATTCAAACTCATACTCGCATTATGTCTGACTTGATTTGTGCATTCTATTAACCATTCCATGGACTAGAAACACTAGCTACCCATACTATGGTCTAAGGACTCTAGCTACCCAGAGTATGGACTAGAAACTCTAGCTACCCATAACTATGGACTAGGGCCTTTAGCTACCCAGAGTACGGACTAGGGACTCTAGCTACCCATCATATGCATTAATAGTCTCACTCCTCAATCTACATAATCGTTGATACTTTCGTATCCCAGACTCACCTCATGGTTCTCATTGTAGGATCCCACCTTTCCTCGAGGTTCTAGGATGGCCTACCTACACATTATCACATCTATTGTCTCACGCTTTCCACTCTTTGACATTCTAACACTATAAGTATGATTTCTCCTCAAAAGGTTCCTCATGCTTAAAACGTAGAATTCGTTGTGGTTGTCATGACGAACATAGATTGGTCTCCTCTTTATCTCGATAGAACTCGTATTGGATCTCCTTGTCTGATCACTATGTTATGCATGTAATACAAAAGCCAACAACTGCTTTTCTCCATATTACTCATCTTCATGCGTGTTTCCTCCAAAAACCAGCCACTGCATTCTCGGCCAGAGTACTTGGTCTCTAGGTTGTCACTCGTCTCTGTCATATCCACGCCTCACCCCTATTGTTGGGCTAACATTTTACTAGCATCTATAAATTCATAATTCCCGTCAACTCACATTCTCACGTCTTGACATCACTCGGATTTAGGTTCTTCGAACTTTAGCTCCTCGACCTTTAGCTTCACAAGGTTTTGGTTTCACAAGCGTTAGTTTCACAACTTTGATTTCACCACTTTAGCTTCTCAAACCTTTCGCTTCTCAAATCTTCGCTCCAAGTTTTCTTGCAAAGGAGTCCGAAAGAAAGCTACCGGTGGCACCTGTGTCAATGAGGGCCTCTATGGAATAACATCCCATTTGAACCGTCCCATACATTTCTCTTTGCCATCTCCTATCTGGCTAACTATTTCTTCCAGGTCGATGAAAACTCTTCTCTGAAAGGTTTTCGCCCTCGATGGTCTCTTGGTTCTGAGTTCATAGATCCTCGAGCGGCCTGCAGTGCACTCAAGGTAACTTTTGTAAAGCACTCAGCAGCTTGTGGTTCATAGATAAAGCACGTAGTAAGTCCCTGAATGAAATTGGACAATCTGTCGGCCTTCGACATCTCCTTAATATTGAGTATAAGCGTGGAATATTTGTTCACAAATTCTCGCACAGAAATCGTTTGCACAAGGTCACGTAAGCTCACGCTGCCAACATATTCCACCTCTTCTGGGAAAATGTTTTCCTCAACTCCGCTTTAAACTCTTCTCGCGCAACAATGCTACTAGTGCCCAAGCCCTTCTCTACTTGTGCGCACACGTCTGACTAAGGCAAGGGATCGACACTCGCAACCATTTCCAAAGTCACTTCTGCACGTCTTGTATTAAGGCTTCTCTTGTCTTTAGCCAGCACTCACCCATATATACTTTGTTCGATACTAGCAGTTATCATCAAAGTTGGTTATGCACGTCTCATAGTGAGGTTACTCTTGCCCTCGGTCAACACTCACACGTAGGATCGACTGGAATCCAAACTCTTAAGGCTTAGTCGAACCCGAGACTAACGCCCAGGTTATTCTCTACTTCTCACGCACATGTCCGACTAAGGCGAGCCTTTTAATACTCAAGGCTATCGCCTAAGTTGCTCGTATGCACCTCATAGTAAGGCTCTTCTTGTCCTCGGCCATCACTCGCACGCAAGACAAGCAAGACTTCCGCAATTCTCCGAGACCCACTCGCTCGGCTTCTCACCCAAGCTCGCATGTAACTCTTAGCCACATTTCACATCTCAAAGCCACGTCCTCTCGTGCCTCACTGCCGTGTTCGCTCGCGCCTCTCAACAACGAACGACCATGTCATAGGTCGGGTCATCTCATCACGACCTATGCTTGCCCTTCGCCTAAGGCAAGGCCTTTATTCGATTTTGAACCTTTAGATAGAGCTTCAGTAGCAACGCTCCTCAATATACTGGCGTCATTTCTATCTCGGCGCACCTGACTTTCGAAGACTTTGCAATCGCAAAGAACCCAAGTTTAGCTCCACTACCACCTGTCGCGGCCTAATCTTTCTAAGGCCCGTGCGGCGCCTAGATCCCTCATCTAGGCCAGCCTTCATCCTGATACTTAACAGTACTGTCCAACACTCAATCTAGCCTCCGCCCTTCCTTCCATACGCACTACTAGTTCTCTACTCGGACCCAACTATAAGTGGCCATCATAGCAAAGCCATCATGGTAGCACCCCTTCCATAACACGGAAGGCTCACTCGCACACCTATGCCGGACCCGCATAGGAGATGCTCACTTAAGCAAGCATACTCTCGTATCTCGCCCAGGGGTTGGTGGAGAGCTATCACACCCAAAAGACTTCCCTTCATATAACCGATAAGGGACAATCCATCAACTCCATACGCCTTCGGCGCGTCTCAGGGCCTATGTTAAGGCTAAGCTTGCACACCAAGGCTTAGACCTTAACAGGTTTCATACACTAGCTACCTGCATTCACTTGTTGAATTGTGGATGCGGATGCGGTTTATACCCATATCTACAGAAAACCCATAATATACGAATAATATTCGCCCCGCATAATACGGTAAGTTATGAATATCGTGTCCGCTGATCCAATTGCCATCTAAACCAACTCGGCCATATTGACTATTGATTGTTTGCAGTAAATTATGGCAACTTCTGTGCCAAATTCAAACTAAATATTGGCTGAGAACTGTAGATATGTTTTTTATTGCAAAACTTCTCGAAATTCCCTTTTTAAAGGAATTTATATATACACTCTCATTAACTTTATGCAACATATAAAATTCATCACTATCTAAAATTATAGTGTGGAATGAGTTATTACTAATCCTAACTTGTTTTTCAAAAATAGTTTTGACCATTTAGTTGTTGTAATTCAAATTTTAAAATTACCATTTGTAGATAATGATAAAATTATCTCTAAACAATGTTAAAGAGAGGCTACTGGATAATTACTCCATGATTAATGCAATAAGAGTAGTTTAGTCAATAATTATACAATAACTATAATTTAATAATTGTCTTGGTTATTGTAAAAACTGAAAAATCGACATCTATTTAGATTTTTTTTTAAATAAGCTGATATTTTATTGAGAAGGGGTCATAGGGAACATGACAGAAACAACAGCAGCAGCTACTACAAGAGCAACACGAAGAAGAACAACAGAAAAAAGCAACAAACCACAATCTAACACACGACAAGACTACACGCTACTTATCTGCCCACCTAACCGATTCCACGACTCCAGCCACGACGGAGAAATGATCATTTGCGTAGGAGAGTAGGGGAAGTTCGGCTCCCAGCTCTTGATCCATCGTTGCCATGTTTCAAAAATAGTATGCCACGTACAGAATGGACACGGGTTGACGTTGCTAAATACCTCCTTGTTACGTTGGAGCCAGAGGTGCCACAAGATGACGTAAATAAGCATCCACCACATTAGATTGGCTTGTTTACTCCTTCAGTCTACCAGCCCGCACTAGCTCCTCCGAAGGTCCTGGAGAGTCCTCCGTCTGCACCAATCTACACCTGCCCATCTCAAAATATAGTCCCATATCGGATCCGTGGAGGGGCAATGAATGAACAAATGACTAGTGCACTCTACTGGGCCTGAACATTGGAGGCATAGACTGTCTTCCTCCGAGATGATGTTATGGCGCCTAAGGAAGTTCCTTGTCATGATCTTATCTTGAAGCGCTAACCACAAGAAGGATTCAACGCGGTGGGGGACCAGTCGTTGCCAACACGAGTTGAGGATGTCATTCGTCTGCTCCCTACAGTTTGATTTCTCGATGGATGACCTTAATGACTTAACTATGAACTGCTTCGAGGGTTCAAGAGTCCAAGCTATGGTGTCGTTCTCACTACTCTCCCTCGGAGATTGAAGCAGCGCCAATAGCTCATTAACTTCGTCAACTTCCCACTCAAATAAGCCCCTGTGCTAACTCCATTTCCAAACCCAGCCATCCTCTTGCCATTCTCCAAAGTCTGAAATCTTACCCTCCTTGGATCCCGTAAGATGGTACAGATGTGGGAATCGCAGCGCAAGGGGATCCTGAAGGACCCAAGTGTCCCACCAAAACATGAAAGGGAACACCCCCCAAAATAAGTTGAATATGATCCGTCCACTGGTGGAACCTATCGCCCCCTCTCCCCTAGGTAGTCAAAATGTCCTTCCAGATAGGTGATGGATCTCCATGGTCCTATAACCACAAGCTGCCCACACTAGTGCATTTGTACTAGGTACGGATGATCTCTACCCAAAGCTTATTCCCCCATGTAAGCGCCCCCCAAATCCACTTGAAGAGTAACACATCATTTTTCAAGCGCAAGTCTCCCGTCTCTTTTGGGCGAGTAACCAAGTCCCATTTAACCTTGGCTAGGCCGCACCTACTATCCCCTCCACTCCACAAGAAATTTTGCATGATCTTCTCGCATTCTCGGGTGACCCCTCTCGGCATTTTAAAGATCGACATGTGATAGATCGGAAGGCTTACCAATGCTAATTTTATAAGCGTTATTCGGACTCCAATGGAAAGTAGCGTTCCCTTCCATGTAGCTAGCTTTTCTCTCATCTTCCTTACTAAGCCCGTCCAATTTGACAACCTTTGTGGATTCATGCCAACCGACGATCCCAATTATTTAAACGATAATGTCTCGTACCTACAACCTGCTCGTCGAGCCATAATTTCATCTAAGGGTCTGTAAATATTAATTCCAACCAAGGTACTCTTATGGTAGTTGACTTTCAATCCTAAAAAAAGTGTCAAACCAACGAAGGATCCCTTTGACATTTTGGACCTCTTCTTCGTTGTTGTTTGCAAAGATCGGCGTGTCATCCGCAAATTGGAGGTGAGTAACATTCCAGCCCAACGCGTAGTCTCCAATCCCGCGGAGCATCCCACGGTCATGTGCCCAATTGATCAAAAGGTAGAGGCCTTCCACCGCAATGTTAAATAGAAAAGGGGACATTGAGCAACCTTGACAAAGACCTCTGCTCAACCCAAACTCCGCAGACGGGGATCCATTTATCAAAACAGACACCCTGGCCGAGCTGAGGCATTGACGGATCCGTCCAATCCAATTCTGACTGAATCCCATCAGGTGTAGGACATCAAATAGGTAAGTCCACTCGACTGAGTCGTATGCCTTTTCAAAATCTAACTTGAAGAGGAGCCCAGACTGTCTACTCTTCTTCAGGGCGTGGACCACTTCATTGGTTGCCATAACACAGTCCAGGGTACATCTCCCTTTTATAAATCCATACTGTGAAGAGTTGAACACCGTGGATATTACTCTAGCAAGACAGTTTGCCAGTATTTTGGAAATCACCTTGTAATAGATACTAACTAGGCTGATAGGCCAAAATTCAGAGAACCTCTTGGCAGCCTTGACTTTTGGGATCAAAGTGATGAAAGAGGTGTTGGTCCCTCTAGGAAAATTACCGGAATGAAAGAACTGCAACACCAGCTCGCTGAAATCGGGACCAATTAACTCTCACGCCTTCTTAAGAAAACCCATAGACCAGCAGTCCGGTCCAGGGGCTTTGTCCCCCCCATAGCTTTGAAACGCCTCCCAAATTTCATCAATAGCGACAACTTTATCAAGATCCTCCACTTCAGTAGAACTCAACTTACTAAACCCCAAGTCCATCATTTGCGGTCTAGCCCAGTTAACTGCTTTGAAAAAGTCCGCAAAATACTCCAATGCCGCATCTTTAACTTCCGACAGTGTAGTGAGTCTACTATCCCCCTGAATAATCTCAGTAATGTTACACCGCAGCATCTCCAATTTTGCAGACAAGTGAAAAAATCTAGTGTTTCTGTCTCCGACCAAATCCCACTTCTGTCTCGATTTTTATTGCCAAAGACTACTAGCGTGCCCTTGGGTTTCTCATAAGCTCATCTGAACTTCCTGTAGTCTGAGCCTCTCATCCGCCGTAAGGTCCCTCCCGTCAGCCACCCTAGCCAAATGATCTAGTTCATTAGTGAGCACCTGCAACTTAGACCCAATAAAACCAAATTCCGCTTTGTTCCATCTTCGCAACTTGACTTTGAGGGACCTCAATTTTTTGGTCACCATGTGCGGGCCTGGGTACTCCAAGCCTGCTTCTGTCCAGAAAGTCTTCAACAAACCTTTGAAACCGGCGGCACCCCACCAAGCCGCCAAGTCTCTAAACGGCTTTGGCCCCCAGTTAGGGGTAACACTACTAATCAGCAAGGGCACGTGATCCGATCCATTCCTGCCCAAGGAGGTCAACCTCAGATTCGGCCATCTAGCATCCCAACCTGTTTGGATAAAAATCTGATCAATCCTACTTCTGCTTGCTGCGTTAGCGCACATAAACCTCCTAGCTAACAGTGGGATGTCCCTGAGATGGCTCCTGCTTACCCAGCTTTGAAAAGCCCGCATTCCTCTTATCTCTGTGGTTACACGGGGCTCTGTCCGTCGGAGTAAGGATCTCATTGAAGTCACCAGCAACTAGGACAAGGTCCGCACAATTCCTAATCATGGTCCCCAGCTGGTCCCAGAGGACCCCTCTACTCGAAGCATCGGTATGCGTATAAATATTAACCATGACACACCTAAAATCCAGGGATTTAACACACCCCTCCAGCCATATGTACCTATCCCCAGTAAGTATCCTGGTCACCTCGAGGATATCCTGATTCCATATTGCCAGATCTCCCGCTGGTCGGGACAGCAGCCCATTTAACCCCTGCACCATTCCATAATCTGTTTACTAGAAAGTCAGAAAAATGTTCCCTTTTGGTCTCCTGGAGAAAGACCACCTCTATACGTTCTCGCCTGATGCATTGCTTTAAAAAGTGCCTTTTTGGCAATCCATTTAACCCTCTGCTGTTCCATGAAAGCAACCTAACCATCACCCTGGTTGTACTCGTTGCTAACCAGCCACTTAATTCCTGTACTTACTCACTTCCCCTTCAAATCTCTCTCTATCGAACTTCCTGAAAGTCTCCTCATGCATATTGTCTGTGAGGGACATCGCAACTCCAAGTTCCCAAGTTGTTCCTGCCAGTATAGTTCTCTCATTAGCCCTGTTCATATTGATAATGTCAGCATCGTCTACCTTCCCCACAACCGAGGTCGACCCCTCCCCCGAGTGTTCTGTCTCAAGGTTGCCCTTGCCTCCCACCAGCCGTTTGATTTTACAAGCTGGCCGCCTGACTGTCACGAGTGGCTTCCAGGTTGTGTGCTCGTTAGAAAGGTTGGTTCGAAAGTCCTCTATCGTCTCATGTCGGCCTAGGGCGAGACACTCAGTACGTTCGAGGCACTACCCTAATTAGTTATTTATTCCAACTGGATGAGACCAAGAACCTGATTACTTCCAAACAGGTAGTCTACTTTACTCTGCAGCTTCGCGTTAGTTATAACCATAGAGATGACGGTAAACCGCGAGGGCAAGATACAGACTGATCAGATCATAAATCAAGCACAAGCAATATTGACGTTCAAATAATAAATAAATAAATACAAGCACAGAAATATATTAAGCACAATCAGATCTCACAGTCGAATGAATCAAAAACCTCAATTGTCTTTACTAGGAAATCGAGATTAGCTCCACAAAGAAAACATAAATAAAATAGTAAATATAAAAATAAAAGAAGATGAAGAAGAAGATGAGGAGAGGAGGGAAGAGAAGAGAAGAGGCGCAAGAGAGAGCCCCCCTCAAACCCTAAAAGACTAAAAGTATTTATAGAAAATAGAAAATAGAAATCCTAAGTCTAATAGGAGTAATTTCCTAAAATATAAAAATAAAGTCCTAAGTCTAATAGAACTAGGTTTTTCTTAATTATGCCTTTGCTTAGCTGGGAACATGGAAGGAAAGTAGGAGAATCAGTCGGATTTATTAAATTTCCTTTTCCGAACTTTTCATTTTCTGTTGCTGGCCTGCGAGCGATGAGCAGCTAGGCCTAGATGCTCGAAACACTCCAAAATCCAGTGAATAATGCATCTTTCTGGGATTTCCTCTCCAAAAGCCTGAATCTGCAATAAGTAAAGAATATAGGCTAATCAGTAGCATCAAGATCCGAAAAAGGGCTAGGAAAGGAAGAGAAAATGTGCACAAAATACATCATATCACCCCCCAACCGAAGTGGCTTCCTTCCATGGCATCACCCTACTAAGAACCTCATCTACCGCCGGGTTCTTTAATTGCATTGCCCTGTTAAACTCATCTAGGTCGGGGAATTCAAGTAAAACCAGTCCCCTACCCATCAACTTGGCGTCACAAATCAAGCCGGATTCAGTCAGAAGCTCTTGGATTTCTGGTGTATCTTCTATCCTATGCAAAATCCCTACAACGCTTTTATCAAGCCAGTCCATGTTCTCCGCCGGAATTGACAGGTTAATGATATTGTCCACTAGTTCATTTCAGCTAACCATGGGTGATTCTGTTGTCTGTTCTATCACCGACGTTAGAATCTTTGAGGCCTGGGTCTCTGCTACAACTGTGTCTGAAGGTTTTGTCCTAGTTAGCTTGGGCTAACCTGATCCTACCTTCGGCTCAGCAGGAACAAGTGGTCTCTGTTGGGGTCGTCTCCCAAACCTCTCCAGACTACAACGAAGCGCCGAAGCTCCAATGGATTGTGTTCCCTAATGCAGTCACCATCTCAATCGGATTTGCAACTCCCTCAAGTCTAACAAATCCAAACCTACGTCCCACTTTGTTTCAACGACGCGGGATGAACACATCACGAACCCATAAGAAGTGGGGTAGCCGCCATCTTCTGGCCAGCAGGTATTCCAGAGCTTTGTGATCAACTTATTGGGGAAGGTTTTCAAGGTAGAAGGTCGTGATCGGGTTCGCAATCTCCCACATGGTGAGCTGGGACCGAGACATGGGGGGAAGGATTTCTTACGCCAGCACAGTAGGTGACTAGTATTATGGTGTCTCCGGCAGCAGTGGACTGGCCGGAGGGGGTTCAGGGGTGGTGCCGCACCCTGGTGGCGACCACAGGTGTAGGGTTTCTAAATTGGGTTTTTAATAGTTTGTAGTTACAGGGCCTCCTAACGTCATAAGTTTCGCTTGTTAAATATGATTTTAACATCTATTTAGACTTGAAGGGAGTACTCCTTCCGAGTTTTATTTAGATGTCATTTTTTCAAGAAATGGTTTTGGCTATCTAGTTGTCGTATTTCAATTTTCAAAATCACTTTAAATTAACCACGTTTTTTGTGATATTTCAATTTTCAAAGCACTTTAAATTAACCACTTTTTTGGAGAAAAAATAAAAAGTGTTGGTTGATAATCAATAAGGATAGTTTAGTCAATAATTATACAATAATTATAATCTAATGATTATCTTGGTTATTTTGAAAACTGAAAAAATGACATCTAATAAAACTCAAAAGGAGTATAATGCACTGAGTCATTACTAATCCTAACTTGTATTTTCTAAAAAAAGATTATGAACATTTTGTAAATGGAAATTGGTAAGTTACATGAAAAATTATATGGCTTCTAAAATTTTCCACTTCAACCTTTATTTTTTAAATTCACAGTTTAATATCTATAATTTTCTAAGATTTGCAACTATGACCTTTTCTAATGGTTTAAAAGTTTGAATAAATGGTAGGGAAGTTTGGTAGTAAAAAAGCTCAATATGAGTTTCAATCTAAGTCCTCGACATATGGCCCTGATCAGGAAAAAATTATAAAAGTTAGAAAATAAATGTAACAAATATGATTATAACTTCTACAATAAAAACAAAAAATTGTTTGGAATTTCTTATGAGTTTTTCAATTTTTTATTTTTTCATTGTCCTCAATAATTATTCTTTTGCATTTTTTCTCACATACATGGGTCATACTATATTTTCCTCGAATTCTCTTCTTTTTTTTTTGCAATTTTTTATAATTACTTTTAGGAAACTAAATAACTTTCTCGGTGTTTACACTCGGATTAAGGAAATGATTGGTTTACAGAAAATGAGGCCATTTTTTACCTTTGTACTCCTACCATCCAATCATATTTTCGAAATTACCATGGCTTCTATCTCAGTTTACACCAAGGGATAGCAGGAGAAATGTCGTCTTCTCCAGCCTAGGATACCGAGAACGTCATTTATTTCGGAACTGCTTTTGGACTCCAGAACGTCGTTTATTTTACACCGGAGGGAGTATAAGAGACGAAAGTGGATTCTTTTGGGAAAAAAATTATGAGGAAAGAGTTTTATTACATATATTTTTTAAAAAGTTGAAAATATATGAAGCATTTTGTTGCAGTATTCTAATAAAATAAAGGGAAATAACTTTTTAACCCCTTATACTAACCGTGAAAAATAGAAACCTCTCTTGTCTTTTAAAACGTGCAATTCACCTTCCTATACTATATTTTTGGGAAAAGGCATCCGGGGGTCCCTGCAGTTATTATTTTCATTTTACTCTGTCCCCAAAGCCGATTTACGTTCAATTAGATGCCTTCGGTTATGGCCATTAGGCACACCGAGTTCCTGTCGTTCAATACTCGACTAAGGGAGACAAACGTCCATTAACACCTTTTTTTATTATTATTTGTCTGAAAAAATTAGACTGTCACCGGGTCACAAGTCAAAAGTCAGATTTTCTGACTGAAAATCTATTATCTTCTCATTGTTTATTTTTCAAATAATTTTCCAAAAAACTCAAATTTATTAATTAAACTTACCCTGGGTCCCACAACAAGATATTATTTAACTCTCACTCACACTCTAGCAGCGGAGAAGATATTTCTAGCAGATTTTCCGGCAGAGGTGGGGTTTTGAAGAGGAGGCGAGGGATTAGCGCCGATCTTGATTCTGATGTATGTTTCCTCTCTTTCCCTAATTTTACTTTAATTTATTGATTTTATCGATCATTATGAAAGAATTTTATGAGTTTTTTCTTGTGACGGGTCGAATCAAATAACTAATGTCAAAATTTGAAATTTCTGTTTTCTCTAGTTCTTAAAATTTCCAATCTAGCAAGGGAATTGGGTTTTTTTCTGACATAAATGGAAATTATTTGAATGCAGGATGAGATTGGGTGTTTTTCATCTCGATTGGCTTATGGTTCTTCGTGTGAAAGATTAAGCAGTGAGGAAGAAAGGGTTTCTTTGGGTGGAGGAGGATTTAGGCCGTTAAAGCAAGCAAGAATAGGTGAAATTAAAGAACAACATAAAGATGATTATCATCATGACGATGGTGGTCGAGAAGAGTCAAGAAGATCAACGACTATTGTAGACTCTATCAAGAGACTACAGAGAGGTGTGGCGGTCAATAATGGAGAGGACAACAACGCGTCTGCTTCTACCACCGCTACCGTTCTTGAGATCTGCAGATTGAGTAGAGATCAAAGTCGTTGATTTTTTAATCAGAATTCCAAACCACTAACTGTTTTTTTTTTGTTCAATCTTTCATAGTAGATAATTAGATATAAGTAGTTGTAGTAGTAATACAATTTGGCCATAGGATCTTTTAATGAATGATTATATTAATTTGTGTTTATTTTCTTCTGCTAATCTAAAGATCTTTTGTTGTTTCTTTCTAATTTCTATTGATGATGATGTTTAAATTTGTGATAGTTATGGTTAATTCCAGATGTGCTCCTAATTAAGAATTGATTTCACCATTAGTATTTCATTTCTTCTTTCTTGACCAAAACATAAGTTATCAGTGTATTTTGATGTGAAGATTGTGTTCTTTGACCACAGTCGATCATCTTCCACACACTTTAAGCCTTGATTAAGAGAAAAAAGAAATAATCTGAGTTTAATTAATAAATTTAAGTTTTTTGAAAAATAATCTGAAAAATGAAAAATGAAAGGATAATAAATTTTTAAGTCAGAAAATCTGACTTGTGGGACCTAGTGACAGTCTGACTTTTTCAGACAAATAGGAGTTAATGGACGTTTGTTTTTGTTAGTCAAATATTTGACGGCAGGGACCCGGTGTGCCTAACGGCCATAACCGAAGGCACCTAATTGAATGTAAATCGGTTGTGGGGACTAGGGGTGGGCATCCGGGTATTCCGAATTCTCGATTCCCGAATTTTCAAATTTCAGGTATTTCGAAATTTGATTTCCCGATCCCGAATTTCTAAAATGCATACCCGAACCCGAATTTCCGAAACATAATTTCGGAAATTCTCAGAATTCTGAAATTTTCGAAATTACCCAAAATTTCAATTCCAATTCAACCACAAAACAACCTAAGAGCACCAAAAACCAGAAAAATTGAACAGGGATGTGCAAAAAATCCAGTAACATGAAATTCCAATAATCATTCATGAAGCCGCAAATAAATATATATACAATACTATAAAATAAATAAATATAATAAATAAATAAAATATTACGAAAAAAGAAAAAAAAAAGAAAAAAGCCTCAGATCTGATGAACATTTGTCACCGTAGTCGCTGCTTCCACCGCGTCCACCACCGTAGCCGCTGCCTCCACCGCGACCACCATCTTTGTCGCCGCTTCCTTCGCTCACAGCGCCAACCTTAGAAACTCTCAGATCTGATGGAAGATTGGTGGACGAACAGATCTGATCGTTTGGTGGTGGTTTTCGTTGATGACGATGATGAACGGTGATGGGGATTAAGATTGGGTGGTTTTGGTTGGGAGACTGTGAAGGTTCGACTTGTTGTGGGTGTGGGAGAGTGAAATAAATTGATGATGAACGGTGCTGGGGGAGTGAGAGAAGAGACTTGTGGGTGTGAATATGATGATCAACGGTGATGGGGTAGTGAGAGAAGAGAGTGTGGCCTGTGGGTGTGGGAAATAAATAGGTAATTTGGTTAACCACATAAAACGACGTCGTTTTATGTTTGTAAATTCGGAAAATCGGTTCCAAAATCCATTCCGATCCGAACCCGAAATTATTTCGGGTATTACATACCCGAACCCGAATTTTCCGATACCCGAAATACCCGAACCGAATTTCAAAAATTTCGAGTCGGAAAATTTGGAATTCGGGTATTTTGGTTTTGTGCCCACCCCTAGTGGGGATAAACTAAAATGAAAATAATAACTGCAGGGATCCCCGGGTGCCTTTTACTCTATATTTTTCAAACAAATTTCCCTTTTTATTAAATTTTCACCGTTGAATCTAATAAAAATTTATAACTTGACTTGATATGACAAGTTACGTCAAACAAATGAATTATAATAACTTTCTTATTCTAAATAAAAAAATATAACTTATTAAAAATACTAAATAAAAATAAGAAAAAAAACAACACACCTCTTTTCATTACAAGTAAAGAGAAAATTATTGATTTTATCAAATCAAGAAAAAAATCTATTATTTACATCTCTCTTGATTATAATCCAAAAATTACGAGTGTTAAAATGGGTTCGGCCCGATGGGTCGACCCATATCTGACTTGCAATTTGATCCGTTGGGTCGCTATTTTTCGACCCGTTAAATAACGGGTCAGAAATGGGTTTACCCGTTTGGCACGTTACGAAAAACCCGTCACTCTCCACTCTCTAGCTCCTCACATACCTTCTCGCTTCCCCTCCTTCAAAACCCTTAACCTTTCTCCCCCAATCGCCTCCCGTCACCTCATCATCACCCCCATTAAAGTTCCATGATTTCCACTTCCCTCGCTGCTTTCCTCGCTGCACCGCAAAAACCTTGTTTACTTGTCGTTTCATTTCCTTCTTCTGCTCGGTCTCTACATTAGCGCTACAGTTTCGCATCTCGTTTTCGAATTGGTAAATTTTCTGTCCCTTTTCTCCATCTCATCCTTTTGAATCTGAAACATGTAAGGAACCATTGAATTGAACCCTATGGATTGATTTTGTGATCTTACATCGCAGCCTCTATTCGCCCTTTTGTTCTATTTGATTTTTATTCATCTGGGTTGGCTGAAAGAGTTGCCATCTGTTTTACCAGAATTGATGTTTGGAATTTGTACGCTCTTAATTGTATTTGTGTTAATACATCTGTCACTGTTTTACTGGAATTCTTGTTTGGAATTTGTACGCTCTTAATTGTCTGGCATCCTACACTAGTGTGAGGTTGTTGATCCGTGGGCTGCAATCATTTGTGGGTTTGTTGCAGCTTGGGTTCTGATAGGATGCAACAAAGTTACTGAGAAAGTGCAGTATGATGATCCCTTGGAAGCTGCACAACTCCATGGAGGATGTGGAGCTTGGGGTATTCTTTTTACTGGTTTGTTTACTGGTTTGTTTACTGGTTTTTACTGCCCCATGCTGAAGGATAAGAGAGATGCAGTAAGGCTAATAGCTGATAGGTGGAAGCTTTCCATTTTTGCTGCTGGTTGGGAGCCAAAGCGCTTTGTTATTTAGAATCATAAATCTATGCTTTAAATATGCAGTGTGGAATGGATTGGTTGGATGGGGAAATAAAGAATAGTTATATAGTAATGTATTGTCCAACAAACCCCCTCAAATATCTTGGTGTTTCATATGAAATCTTCTTTCTTTAGCAAGCTGAATGTTGGCTGTTAGTTCAGGTTATGTTGGAAATGAGAGTGCAACTGCTGAAACCTTGACTTCAGATGGATGGTTAAAGACCGGTGTCAACAAAGATAAATTTGAGATTCCTATTATTCCTGTTTTCTGTACTTATATGCATGCTTACAAAACGCACTTCCTTATCTATCTTTTAGTCTTTCTGCTGTTTTACAACTCACTTTCTCTAGATCTTTGTTTGTAAAATCATGTCATTGATTTTCATGTTTTGAGAATTTTGGAACTTTTATTGCTTTATAGAAAAAAAATGGTTCTTAAGGAATTGAGAGAAAACTCATGTTTTTGACTTGGCATTTGACAGTTTCATGCTTTGCTTTTTACTATGAGAAGAAAATGTATAAGATCAAGAAAGTTTGCTGTTTGTATGTTTCATTGTCATCTTTGAAAAATTGTTGTGGTTTTGGTTCTTTACTGCACCTTCTTGTCAACAATTGTGCAACTTTGCTTTTAAAATCAGATTTTGGTGTTGGCATGTAAATGTATTTGATGAAGATTATTAGTACTTTTCTGTTCAAGTACTTTCTTTTCATCCAGAGCTGACACTTCTCTAAAAATGTGCAGAATTCACCCTCATGCTCTTGAGTATACAAGTAACAAGATGAAAGTTTGTGCTCGAGCCTTATTACCATTTTCTTGTGCTATTTCTCTCTCGTGTTTCACAAGATAGTAATGAATCAAGTTGTAGATGGTATAATATTTTATTAAGTATCTCTGCGTAAGGAATTGTTGTGATTAAACTAGTTAGGTTGGTCTATAGTTTTTTTGGACTTTATCTTCTACCAACTGTGATTATGCATGATCTCCATATTCGGTTCGTTGAATGGGTGAGAATTAGAGAATTGTTGTTTTTTTTGCGTTAAGATTTGCATGTAGTGAGTAGAATTACATGCAAGTCTGATTGTTTTAACGTCTACAATAGGAGAAAAAGCATAAGATATAAATCATGCGAGATGAAACACATAATAATGTGTTAAAGGTTGTTAATAAAACTTGTTAACCAAAAAATCACATCAATAACGACTTATTTTTATAAAAAAATTATTGTAAAAAAAATTAGCATTATAAATGTACCAATACTTTAAAAAAACAAAAACCCAAATAAAAAAAAGTTACAAAAATAAAATATTCGGGTCAGCCTGACCCGATCGGAATTCAATGGGTCAATTCGGTCCGGATGCATATAGGTTGGCGGGCATCACCAACTAGGCGGGTCGTTGACTGGTCATGCTGACCCGTTTGACCCTAGTATTATTTCCTCATTAAAAACCAAAACGGCGTCATTTTGATTAACCAAAATGACGTCGTTTTAATTAGTTGAAACAAAATGGCGTCGTTTTTATTCAGATAAAATAACGTTGTTTTACTTAACAGGTCAAATGGGTCGGGTCAGATCGACCCACTACTCGACGGGTCACAAACGAATCGGATCATTTTGACCCGCTATCTGACGGACCACACTTAAATAGGTTGGGTCGGATCGATCCATTTTGACACCCTACCAAAAATATTACCCAGACAGAACCTATCCTTCACCTCCTCTTCCTCCTTCATTCTTCTACCCTATCACTCACCTTTCAAATCTACGAGTCTTTTATCACCGCCATAACCGTCCCTATCCCACACAAAAACGTAAAAAACAAAATCTAGAAGTTCACCGTGCTTATCGTCTCCAGCACAGACAAGAACAGAAGTGAAAAAGAAAGAAAACAACACCTCACCCGTTGTAACCTGTAATAGATAGATAGATAGAGGGAGAAGAAGAAAGTGTATCCATTTCAAAAAATATATATACTTCAATTTCCACAAAGTTCCAATCTTTACAGTCTCTGCCTTTTCCTCTGTATCCCTTCTCTTCTCCCGTGCCAGTGCCAATAATACTGTATGGGTTTTAGATCTACGGTTGCTGTGATCATACGTTTTTTTTGTGTATGTATATGTTGATGATTTGGGTTTTAATCAAGTTATTTTCCATTTTTAGGATTGAAAGGTGGGAGCTTTTATGGTGACTCGTATTGGGTTTTGGTTTTCGGTGGTGATTGATAAAAGAGGAGCAAGAGAAAGGTAAGTAAGTATCCGATGCTAATGGTGAATGAGGTCCGTTTGAACTGAACGGTGAGATTAAAAACCGGTGCCCATGGCGTACTTGCGGTGACTGCGGTATTTTACCGGTTTGGGACGTTGTCTCTTCTTGGATTTGGAAATCATTTGAGTATCTGGAGAATAGATTTGGCACCCTTCTTCCTCCTGCTTTGGTTGACAGCAAACGGCGCCTCTGTTGGCTTGCTCGGTGTTTGCTTTTTTAGTCCGGGTCGGGTTTTTAGGGTTACCATTTCTATTAGCTGGGTTTGGGCTTTGTTGTAATTTTCATTTACCAAGTGAGCCTGCAACTGATTTTGAAGGAGGAGGAGGCGGCGGCGGTGTTGGTGCTGTTTAGATCTGTCACTGAAGATTAGACATGTTCTTTCCACGGGCTGGGTCAGAATAAGCTCTCTAAAAATTGAGGCTGGCCGAGTTTGAACGGACTAATTTTTTTATAGCTTAAGTTTGATCCTCTTTTTAAACGGGTTGTCTACGGGCTCACAAGTCAGCTTGTTTTCTGATCTCAAAATAGTACAATACAATTTTTTTTATAAAAAAAAAACAGTATAGAATGAATGCAGCAAGAAAAAATAACATTCTTGTTTGTTAATACAGCTCGTTCAAGTACATGCAACAATTTGCAAATTAGGACAAATGAAAATAAGTTACAGTCTTAAATGTAACAGAAGTGAGGTTGAATTGAAATATTTTTTATTTGCGAACATGTTGCATAAACAACTTTAAATTTTTTTTCATCGAAAATCTTTTTCATCACCAAGTCGTACTACTTTTAGCTTTTGGCCGTAAATAATTAACACTAGTTTTATAAATTGTAATTTATATAATATAAATAATAAGGGTCGGGCCGAGTCTAGATAGGGATCTAAAATTTAAGAACTCAAGCCCGACTCTTCTTTATTGACGGGTCAAGTCGGGGCTAAAATTTGACTGTCTAAATCCGTTCATTTCTCGTAAAGCTCGACCCGACCCTACGAGCGGTCCGTCCGGTTGCCAAGTCTACTCAGGATGTGATGAAGTTGCTGAGAAATAATTAGTTTTAATTTTAGATTTGTTTTCATTAATTATATAATTTTTCTGGATTAATTATATTATTTTTATAAATTTTAAAATTAATTACATTATTTTTTTAATTAATTACATTATCTTTATGGATTAATTACATTATTTTTTGAATTTTTTTAGATTCTTTTAATTAAAATGATTTAATAGGTAATTACTGAAACAATGAGTATTTAAAAAAAAAAACTAAAACAACCAGTAATCTAACGGAATTTTAAATGAAATTGGTAATTTAAGGAGGTGAATTATGCGTTTTTGAAGGTCAGAGAAGTTTCTATGTACATGAGTTTTTAACCTATTTTCCCATAAAATAATTAGTAGCGGCCATGCAAAGCAAAACAACATGTGTAAAGCCAAGCCCAAAGCCATTCCTTTCTTGTTCATTTTATATAGTTAGTTAACTTTCCCTCTAAGCTTGGAACAATTAATCTCTACTCTCTTTTGTTCATACCTCAAACATATATATAGCAAATTGATAAGGCCACATCCACATACGCTTAGAAAATCCTAAGGAAAAAACATGCCGATCATCTATGATTCCGACAATGAATCAACACCTCGTGCAAAGATGTTTGGTCGACAAAGGCCAATATACGATCTTCTTGGTGGTGGAAAAGGTACTATATGAATTTGTTTTAATTTTCTTGATAATTTTAGTCAAAGAAACCACCAGGATTGGCCTAGCGGTCGAGAGATTAGAGGATCTTTTAAGTGAAACTGTGTTTCAATTATATATTATTGTTGGAATTTTGGTGCAGTTGCGAATGTGTTACTATGGAAAGATGTTAGGGTTTCAGCTGCACTTTCCATTGGGATGACTGTGTTATGGTTCTTGTTTGAGGTTGTGGAGTACAATTTCGTGACTCTCTTTTGTCACATCTCCATCACAGCAATGTTACTTATATTTATATGGTCCATGGGAGCAGAATTCTTCAACTGGTAATTATTTCTACATTTTTTTACTGCTAATTAATAATAATAATTATATTATTTTAGATAAGCTAACGAGAAAGACACAAAAATGGGTTCCATCGCCAATCTACAAAACTCTTGCCAATTGATTCCGGGTAGCTTTAATCAAGATCCGATGCGAATTGTACAAAAACTTCTAATTCTGTGAATTTCGTAAATTCAAACTAGAATTAATCAGCTATTTCTTTTATGATTTTAATCTGAACCGTAGATCTCATTCCAAAAAAAAAATTCCCAAATTAATAGGAGGCATGATTCTCGCATTAAATAGATCAATAAATAAAAATATTTATCTCTATAATAAAAAACGACCTTTAAAAAACACAAGCATAAGACCGAAAGTAAAGACAATGGTAATTGATTAATATAAAGTATTTTCATGTATTATATTGATTTGATAAACATTTTTCAGGAAAGTTCCGGAAATAACAAGAAGTATGATGGACAGGTCAACGTTCCAAGAAGTTGCGTTGACTTTTCATGCAAGATGGAATGAGGCATTGGCAAAGTTCCTTTACATTGCATGCGGAAGAGATCCTCCACTCTTCTTTCTTGCAGTTCTCTTTCTATACATCTTGTCCCTCATCGGCAACTACTTCACTTTCATGAATTTTCTGTATCTGGGTAAGTTTAGATAAATAAATATAATTATCTAATTAATTTTGAGCATTTTTAATTAATTACTAGCTAATTAATTAAATTATTATAATTTATGCATAATTTTGTGATGAATGAAGGTTTTATTTGCTTGCAAACGGTGCCACTTGTGTACGACCGGTATGAGAACGAGGTTGAATACTATGCTGGGAGAACCATCCGACAATTGAAGAAAATGTTTAGGAGGCTTGATTCTAATGTTCTTAACAAAATACCGAGGGGACCTGTAAAGGAAAGGAAAGTCAGATGAAAAGTTTAAATTTAAATTTACATATATATCAGCCACTCTTATATCCATGTAATTAAAGTTTATAATAAAATTAATGTTGTAAAGCTTCAATGTATATATTGTTTCTTTTAAAATTGGCAAATAATTTGACTCTACATAATATTTGGGGTGACAATTTTAATCCGGTTAAATTGAGATTTAGAAATCTACTTTGATTTGGTTTCATTTACTTAAAGTCCGGAAGTGTCCCGTTCCACTTAAAAATATGATGGCACGGTCCCAATTCCGGGGAAAAGGCACCCTGGGTCCCTGTGGATATTATTTTCATTTTAGTTCGTCCCACATTTCAAATTCTGTTCAATTGGGTCTCAGGCGTCATCTCCGTTATCCGCCTAGGGTCCCTACCGTGTAAATTGACGGTTTCAATTTTCCATTAAATTTCATTATTTTAATATTAAATGTGACACCTCACATGACACCTGGCCCTTTAGCGGGACCCACAAATTTGAAAAATATTAACTGAAAACTAAAAAACCAATATTGAAAAAAAATAAAACAAGTGGGTCCCACCATGGCTTTTACTCTTACCAACTCACTTTCTACCCTCCCGTCGAACGAACATCATCTTCTCCCTTCTCCCTTCTCCCAAACTCTGCTCAAACACACACAAACCCTAAAATTTTAAAAACTCAATTGATTTTCCCCATCCTTTCAATCAACTCGCACAAAACATCAACGGGTGTAAATGCTAGGTTTTGGTAAGGTTTAAAATTTCTGGGAGTGGAAAAGCGAAGAGTGTAGTGAAAGGGAGAAGGATCGGAGAGCGTTCAGCCACCGAATTGAAGAAAAATGTCTGATAGTTCTGTCTCCTCGCGTCGCACTTGGAGGCGGAATACTCAAGTTGGTGATGACAGTTACCCTGGCCCTTCGAGATTTTGCGATTGTGGCTGGAAAGCGAAATTGTGGGTTTGTTGGAAGGAGGAAAACGTCGGCAGAAGATTTTACAATTGTCCAAGAAATAAGTGTAAGTATTTTAGATGGCACGATGTTAATCAATTTTCACAACGGTTAAGAGATGTCGTTCATATGTTGTTAGATAGTGAGGAAGAATTAAAACGTGAAGTTAAGTGCTTGAATAAGACGCTAAGTAATTTGCAGGATGCCCATATGGAGACAACAAATGAGGTTTCGTGTTTGCATGACCAGTTAGATAGATTGAGATTGGAGAAATCAGCTGCCTTTTTTAATGGTGTAAAAGTCGGTCTGGTTTTCTACTGTTTTATATGTATTTTTGTTTTAATTGTGAGGAACAATTGGAAGCTATCGGATGCTGCTTAGAAGGGGTCAATGCAGTTCTTTTATAGGTAATGGTTTTTCCTCTTTCTGTTATTGTTGTGGTTTATGTAATTTATGTGCTGTTTTTTGACGGGATGATCATTGACTGAGAGTAAAAGGATAAGGAAGCAATGGTGTTTATGTTAGCCCAAGGGCAACTTACTCTTGTTTTGATGATTTTAGACACATAAACTAATTAATATTACTAATGCAATTTGAAGTTAAAGTGTGTAGTTTGCGACGAACAAACAAAAGAGGCAACAAATCTATTATTCGCAAGCTCAAGATCAAGTGTACTTTAGGACCTTAAATATGTAAGTATGATTCAATTATACACTTGATTTATGTTCAATTATACCTCAAGAAAATGTGGCAAAACTTTTTAAGCAAAAACGATTTTTCAGTCGAAAGTTATTCGAGTTTTCGTAAAGAGTATACAAAGCTGTTTTTCAAAACGCCATAGTGTTTTGCCACTGGAAAGTTGGCAAATTTCCAGAGGCAAAACGCCATAGCGTTTTGCCCCTGAAGGGCCAACGGCTAGTTTCTCAAACAACCCTTTGCTCCGCTACCAATTGATAAACGGCCTAGAGGGGGGTGAATAGGCAAATAAAAATCTAACACAAAGAGTAAGAAAATTGAGTGCGGAAAATAGAATGTAAAAACACAAGGATGTATAGTGGTTCCAATTCCTCAATGAATTGTACTCCACTACCTAAGAGCCTCACCCTTAGGATTTTGAACAACGAACACTTCGTTATTACCTTGAGTTTTTACGGGTTCAACTCAAACCTTACACCTTGGTTTTTCCGGGCTCAACCAATAAACCTTTCACCTTGGTTTTTGCAGGCTCAACCAATAAACCTTACACTTTGGTTTTCACGGGTTCACCAACAACCTTACACTTGGATTTTGCGGGCTCAACCAACAAACCTTACAATGTGATTTTTCCGGGCTCAATCACAACCTATCACAATCAAGATAACTTGACAAGAGAATGTGAAATGACAACACAAAATTGGTGTACAAATAAACTATGTATGATTCAAAAATCAACACCAATAAATGAACAAGAATACCTCAAATAGAAAGCTTAAAACTTACTTGAAAAACTAATGCAAGAATGAGTAAAATCGGATGAGTGAAGCTATGGCGTTTTGAGATATTTAATATATTTGATTGATTTAAATTTCCAATATTGATCATAATTAATTCTTGTGTTAATAGCTATCTCATGAATTTGTTTAGAAAGAATTGTTTTGTAGGAATTTTACTTGATTGGTAGCCCAAGGGAAAACCGACAAGTAGGCTATGTTTGCCTCGGTTGCAAATATGGAAGTCAATTTCGTGAAATGACTTATGTAATCGCAACCGGTATTCCTAAAAAAACTCTTCCTTTTAAATTGTGCTTATGTGATTAATTATTGATGCAATACTTGATTTAAATGATTGTGTTAGTAATTAAAATCTATAATCTTATATGCTTTAATTTGCCATAGATTGTGCTTAATTGGCTATGCAATACTTGTTTTAAATGTTTTTTGTTTAAACATTGGTATGATGTATTGCTACATTTGTTGTTTTGTTTGATCATTAGAGAAATGCATTGTAAATGATTTCATTTCTTGATAAATCCTTTAATGATCATCTCTTTTAATCCATTTAATTCGGTTATCCTCTCTTTATCTTTATCTTGATATTTATCTTTGGATTGGATAATTGTTTGATCTTTTGGATTTGATCTTTGTTGCTCCTTTATTTACTCCTTGTATGATCTTGATTGACTTTCCTTATTTTATTTACCCTTTTTGTTGATGACAAAGGGGGAGAATGAGTTAAGGGGGAGAAAGTCATGGGGGAGAATAAGTTTGGGGAGAATTGCAAGGTTTAAGAGATTAAGGGGGAGCAAAACTTTAAATCTTTGCTATGCTCCTGTGCACTAATGTATTTTCAATTGGTAGCAGATTTGCAACTAATGTTTTATGTAGGGGGGGCATTTATTTGGCAAAGATTGGAGATGTAAGTTTACTCCATTTAACTTCAATTTCAATTGCTAGCTTATATATGTTTTGATATTAGTTTGTGGTTGTCATCATCAAAAAGGGGGAGATTGTTAGCCCAAGGGCAACTTACTCTTGTTTTGATGATTTTAGACACATAAACTAATTAATATTACTAATGCAATTTGAAGTTAAAGTGTGTAGTTTGCGACGAACAAACAAAAGAGGCAACAAATCTATTATTCGCAAGCTCAAGATCAAGTGTACTTTAGGACCTTAAATATGTAAGTATGATTCAATTATACACTTGATTTATGTTCAATTATACCTCAAGAAAATGTGGCAAAAAGTTTTACGCAAAAACGATTTTTCAGTCGAAAGTTATTCGAGTTTTCGTAAAGAGTATACAAAGCTGTTTTTCAAAACGCCATAGCGTTTTGCCACTGGAAAGTTGGCAAATTTCCAGAGGCAAAACGCCATAGCGTTTTGGTCAAAACGCCATAGTGTTTTGCCCCTGAAGAGCCAACGGCTAGTTTCTCAAACAACCCTTTTCTCCACTAAAAACGGCTAGTTTTGACTTCCTTAATTCCTGGCCGAATTTCCTCTTTCTCTACTCTATAAATACTCATCTTAGATGAGTTAGAACTCAACTAGAATACAACATAAACACAAGAAAGATTTAGAAAGCTCTCATTCTTTTTCAAAGCAAAAATCTGGATTTTTGCAAAGCTTACAAATTCAAATTCTCATAACGCAAGCTTCACTCATCCGATTTTACTCATTCTTGCGTCAGTTTTTCAAGTAAGTTTTAAGCTTTCTATTTGAGGTATTCTTGTTCATTTATTGGTGTTGATTTTTTAATCATACATAGTTTATTTGTACACCAATTTTGTGTTGCCATTTCACATTCTCTTGTCAAGTTATCTTGATTGTGATAGGTTGTGATTGAGCCCGGAAAAATCACATTGTAAGGTTTGTTGGTTGAGCCCGCAAAAACCAAGTGTAAGGTTGTTGGTGAACCCGTGAAAACCAAAGTGTAAGGTTTATTGGTTGAGCCCGCAAAAACCAAGGTGAAAGGTTTATTGGTTGAGCCCGGAAAAACCAAGGTGTAAGGTTTGAGTTGAACCCGTAAAAACTCAAGGTAATAACGAAGTGTTCGTTGTTCAAAATCCTAAGGGTGAGGCTCTTAGGTAGTGGAGTACAATTCATTGAGGAATTGGAACCACTATATATCCTTGTGTTTTTACATTCTATTTTCCGCACTCAATTTCCTTACTCTTTGTGTTAGATTTTTATTTGCCTATTCACCCCCCTCTAGGCCGTTTATCAGTTTAGACTTAATGTGTGGGAGTAAAAGGATTAGCATTTTTGGTTATTAAGTTCTGCTTGCTAAGCATAATACTGTTAATGATCTACTTTGTAGGGTTTTTGTTGGAACTATGAGCCAATTCTGCCAGAAGCATGTTGAGTGCCCTATTTTCATGACCAAGCGTAGCGCTACTTTTCAGCATTCCTTTCTGATTTGAAGTCAGAAACATGAAGAATTGTTGTGATTCATCTTAGGATTTTGGTTTCTCTATGATGTATGTTTTCTTGATTTTGGCCAACTTCTATCTTTTCCCCTCAAGTTCTTGAGGTATGGGTGATATTGTGGAGCTAATCCTTGTAGTTTCTAGATTAAAAACTCTTGTAATTCTATCAAAATTCGGTATTGTGGAGCTAATCCTTGATATTGTTGATTGCATTGCATTTCATCATATTTTATTGTCTATTTACTTGTTTATTTGGACAGTAAACCTACTGATTTATCCCTGATTTCCCACATTCCTTGCAGTTCTGGTCTGATGGCAAAGTATTGAAGATTCTGATGTGGAAAGCAGAAGCTGATTTTTCCCAGTCTTGGCCTAGACTTTGGCCAAGACACCTCCGCATACAAAGCTAGATCGTCTTGGCCAAGACTCCGGCCAAGACTGATTCGTGAGAAAGGAATCATGAGCAGTAGCGTTGGACCTTGCGAGCTGGCAAATCACAGCTGTCCAGTGACAAAGATGAGGATCAGGAAGATATTTATTTAAGAATCCTATCAAGGATCTCTTTCCATCTTTGTATATTTTAAATTCCTATTTTTATTCAAAACAAATCAGGATAGTTATTTAGGAGATTATTTAGGAGATTGAGTTGGAGAAGGACAGAGGAGTTTTAGCTTACTTATAGCTGAACTTGTCCTCCCCTTCTACACTCTCAGACGCTCTTCTTCTTCTTCCGCCACTTTTATACTATTTGCTCCAGATTTAATTCTTTGAATCTCGGATTTAATTTATTTCTGCAATCAAGTATTCTTATTATTCATTGATGAGTATAAGTAGCTAAACACCTATTCTTGGTAAGGGTTGATGAGCTTAGTTCTTATACATTCGTGAGATCAAACCATGCTTAATAATCTCTTTATTCGTATTTATTTATTTCTTGAACTTAATCTATCGCTTACTCACTAGAGATAAGAGTTGGCCATTCTTGTACCCTAGTAGAGAAGAGTTGCAACCAGCCTAGAAGGAGAGGGAGTACCCGTCGGCTAGGCGAAGTAGGTGACTAGTCTCGCGCCAGACTAGAAGAAATAAGTAATCTAGGTCAAGACCAGATTGACAACCTAGGGTTTCCGTGGGGAAATACCTTGACCTAGGTACTGTCTTCCCCTGTACCATTGAAGAGGTGAGCAACCATTCAAGACAGCAGTCAAACGGATAAACCCTTTAACCAGCAAGGTGTCCCTTGGCTAGGATTATCAGGAGAGGGAGTACCCGCCAGATAATTTGAAGAGGAGGGAAGACAGGAGTTGATAATAATTTGTCTTCTGCTGAAGGATGTAGGGTGGAGCAGCTACTCTCAGGTCAGTGTGCGCGACGGTCCACAGTACCTGCAATGCGCCGGAGGGGGTCTCCGGCGGAAACACTCCGATGCTTAAGTCAGTATGTGTACTGAATTTGGCAGAGTTTTGGCCAGTAAAGTCCGCTTACCTGCCTCCTTCGTAGGGGAGGTATTTATAGAAGAATGGGGCGTTCCCGCCCAAGTAAAAGAGTACGGAGCTATCGCTCGCGTTAGGGTATGTGATTCACCCTTATCGTGACACGCTACCTTGGCGGTAGGTGTATAGGTGGATATTGCCGCGGTAGGATAATAGCCGGAGCTTTCTTCCTGTCGCGTGGTTTCCTTTGGGGGTGAGATAACTCCTTGAACCATCCACGAGGTCCGTGAGAGGAGCCGGTAGGGCACCGTTAGCCCTCGTAGCGTTAGCCTTTGGGGAAGGTAGCAACCTTATCCCTATCGTGGTGGAGCGAAACAGTAGCTATGTCCCTTCCCACCGGGTGATAGACGAAAATGCCCCTGCTTTTAGGTGAATTGTTATGAGGAGTGAAAAGGAGTACCTCCACTCTATAGCAGTGCTATGAACGAAGAGATGAACATCCTTGAGTCAATGATCGAAGCATAAGAACAGAAGCTCTCATATCGCCCTTACCGGGAATTTTTCTTTTCTGATATTTCACTGTCTTGACCCGTGTCTTGGCCTAGACTCTGCCCAAGACTGTTTTGAATTATTTTATTTCTTTCTGTTTTTGTCTTTATTTTCAGATTCAACCAACCAAATTCAGTGACGAGGAAGTCAACCAAGAACTACATTTCCTAGAGGTCTCTGTGGACGATCCTCTTACCACAATCTACAAATTCTTGTGGACAGTGATAAGTTGTATTTCTACCCCCTTTTCCATACATATTTCACTCTTATATTTGACGTGTTCGACGCACGATCAAATTTTGGCGCCGTTGCCGGGGATCTCTAACGGTATTTGTAGTTTTTGTTTTATTTTGTTTTTGATAGTTGATGATCAGGTCCTCTTGCAGAGAAGAAGATTTGCTACCGTACAATCCGAATCTCACTAAGACCGAAGCACAACTCCGGAAGACAGCTCAGAAAAAGAAAAACCCAGAAGAAAGTGAATCGGAAACC
The DNA here is from genome assembly GCA_963691705.1 of Viola odorata. Taxonomy (NCBI): domain Eukaryota; kingdom Viridiplantae; phylum Streptophyta; class Magnoliopsida; order Malpighiales; family Violaceae; genus Viola; species Viola odorata. The sequence continues at coordinate 32,001,209 of OY829546.1, forward strand.
TCAAATTCTGAAACAGATTACAGTCTAGACCACGATCTTGGCCAAGACTCCGGCCAAGACATGGCAGAAAATCAACCAGAGCCCACGATGAGGGAACTGAACAAAACAGCGGAACAGGAAACCTTTTCCTGTATTAGTTTACCAGCTGTACCCAATGACTGGTCTATAAAGACCAATATGGTGGCCAACCTTCCTAAGTTCTTTGGCCATTCAAATGAAAACCCATTCAAGCATCTGAGGAACCTACACATTCAATGTGACATGATGAAACCAGCTACCGTGAATATGGAAAGAGCAAAGTTGAAAGCTTTTCCATGCTCTCTTGAGGGGGCTGCCCAAAATTGGTTCTACGGCTACCTCACAACACGGTCAACACATGGGCTGAGATGTCCACTTTGTTCCTAAACAAGTACTGGAATGCAACAAAAGCAGGGGTAGCTAGAAAGAACATGGCTGCCATCCAGCAAAGGAACAATGAGGGTCTTAGTGAATATCATCAACGGTTCCGTGAGTTGCAAGAAGTCTGCCCTACACACGGAGTTGCGGATCAGACAATGATCCAGTACTTTTATGACGGGATGCTGCCAAGCTGCAAAGAAAAAGTGGATTCAGCAGCTAGTGGAGCGTTGCAAGACTTGACTGTCACAAGAGCCAAGATGCTACTTCAGACTATGGCAGACAATTGCCAAAATAATATTTCTTCTGACCGAAACTCTATTCCTTCAAATCTTTGGGTATTAAGTTCTGCTTGCTAAGCATAATACTGTTAATGATCTACTTTGTAGGGTTTTTATTGGAACTATGAGCCAATTCTGCCAGAAGCATGTTGAGTGCCCTATTTTCATGACCAAGCGTAGCGCTACTTTTCAGCATTCCTTTCTGATTTGAAGTCAGAAACATGAAGAATTGTTGTGATTCATCTTAGGATTTTGGTTTCTCTATGATGTATGTTTTCTTGATTTTGGCCAACTTCTATCTTTTCCCCTCAAGTTCTTGAGGTATGGGTGATATTGTGGAGCTAATCCTTGTAGTTTCTAGATTAAAAACTCTTGTAATTCTATCAAAATTCGGTATTGTGGAGCTAATCCTTGATATTGTGGAGCTATTTTGTTTTATGAAATGAGACTATACTTTTGGAAAATTCAAATGCATTGAATGTTGTTTCTTTAGAAAAAATGAAGACCAACACATGTTACTATGTAAGCTTCAAATTGACTAAAATGGAACAGAAAAGAAAGATGCATAATTGATGACAATTCCCACAGTAAATATGTATAGAAATTCACACAATAAGCAATGGATATAGTCAAGAGATCAACATAGGTACTACAATTCATCTCACATGGCTTCTTATAGTACTAAATTAAACAAAAATACCATCTCCCATAAATTATCATAATTGTAGCAGCAATGCTAGTTTTTCACAAAGCAGCAAGTTTGCATTGTACCCACATAGGTCACATAATCATACACATAAGTTCAGACACACAGGTTCATACACATAGGTCATACACTTAAGTCGAAACTGCTACTTAAGTATAAAATTATTTCCAAATTGTCACTGCAAAGGTTTATGCTTCTTGTTCTTAGAACCCTTTGGTCGTCCTCTCGGCCTCTTTTTTGGCTGTGTAAGAGCTGGAGTTGACGATGCTTGATCATGTAATTGAGTGACTGGGACTGAAGTACTGGTGTACTGGGTATGGTTGGCAATTGACGGGCCTAATAACAAAAAATACCCAGAAGGACACAAATAAGAATTGAGTAAACAAATTTAATCTAAATTATTAAAGATATTTAGACAGAGGCATACCATGGTTGTGCCTGTCAGTTGATTGATGAATGACTCTATCCCACCAAACGGCCTGCTTAGTGGTTGAATATTTTGTTGCTGGTTCCTTCTCCATTGCGATGGTTCGACACTTGTAGTAGAGTTTTGTGTGCTCAAATTATTTGCCACACGGCTTGCAGCGTTTGAACCTTCACCACTTACACCAGCATCTACATTTCTACCACTGCGTTGTGAACAAGTTGTAGATTTGTGTCCCGACTTGAAGCATTTTGTGCATCTTTGCCAATTAGAGGATTTTGTAGCACTCTTCTTCCTGCTCTTTGGCTCCCATACCTTAGGTATCCTAAACGCTCTCCGCCTACCTTTCACTGCCTTCTTAGGTGGGGCTATAACGTTTGGTTGCAATGTTTTGCACCTAAACCTCTCATCATTAACAGGCTTGATAGAGTGCTCATATGCTTTCAAAAACATATCTTTCCTATACCAATGCGCCACAAAATCCTCAACTTTACATCTCATATGAGAAATAACAGCAATTGCATGTTGACATGGGATTCCTGTTAAATCCCAGCTTCTGCAACTGCACTTCCTCTCTTCAAACTTGACAATAAACTTAGCAGTCCCTTCAAATACCTCCCAAGGACCATCACCATTAGTAAAAACATGGCAATACACACTAGCGGCCTTAAAATCCTCAATTTTACCCCATATCCTAGGCCCGAAATCACCAACAAATTTGCAATTTCCATAAATTCTCATTTTTACAAACCGTTTCACAACTAGCATCCTTATCTCTTCAAACATTGTAACTATCGATAAATGCCTAGCAGTTATTATGAATGCATTGAATGTCTCGCACATGTTATTGTCAACAACGTCTGATTTTGATAGACAATTGAAAAAATTCTTACACCAGTATTTAGGAGGTACCTTCAACATGGCATCTACTGCTTCAGTGTCAAAGTTGTACATCCTCTCCAAATTCTCTTCCAACTGGGGTAAATTTGTTGACTTGACAACACTCTAGAAAAGGCTTGAATACAACTCTCCCTCACGACCCTTCCTCCACTTTGAGAATAAGTGCCTAGCACATCGTCGGTGCTCTGATTTAGGCATAAGAAATCTAACACCATTGATAATTGATTGCAAATACATGACACCACAAAAAAGGGAATGCATTAGTTAAAAAATAAATGTACAAAAAAGAACAATTCACAACCAAATAGGCATGAGACAGGAATAAAACTCTTATATAGTTCATCTAAAACATACTAAGAAAAATTCAAAATCCTTGACATCAACATAGCTATAATAGCATTCAGCAAGATAATTCAAAATCCATGGTTACTAAGCTAAAAGCATAATAATTAAGATCAATGAATTTGGACAGGAATAAAACTTACCGGATGTTGATCTGATTGAAATGTCCATCCCAAACCTTCTTCAACGATACGCAAGTCTTTCATCACAGTCTCAATAAACCACAACCAGTTGGAGTTGTTCTCAACATCCACAACCGCCCAAGCCACTGGAAACATCTGATCATTGCCATCTCTGCCTACAACTGAAAGTAGTTGTTGTCTATATGGCCCCTTCAGGAAACAACCATCAACCCCCAGTACTTGCCTGCATCCAGCCAAAAACCCTCTCTACACTGCATCAAAACATACATACATCCTTAAGAACACATTACCCGGCGCTTCAAGAACAACTGTAGACCCGGATTGCTATCCTTCAACTCATGAGCATAATCCCATATCCTCCTGAACTCTTTCTCGTAGTCACCACAAAAATGTTTTTGTATTTGAATCCTGGCTCTCCTTGCCTGACTTTGAGAAATCTCAATCCCAAGTTCTTCCTTGGAATACTTTTTGATGTCCTTCTGCTTCATTGCAGTAGCAGTTGATTTCCTCTCTTTGATAAAGTGACTAGCAATCAACTTGTAATTAATTCGGCTGTTTGTGAATACCGTGGGGCACGTATGCTCAGAAATAAAAGTCTTCAATTGCCAATGAGCTGAGTACTTTGGTTTGTAGCAGTATACATACCACTTGCAACTATTATTTAGGCACTTGATTCTTATCCGCATCTTATCATTCTTCACAAAATAAACTTCCTTGTGCACTTTCAAACTATGCTCTATCACTGCATCCTTGAACTGTTGAGTAGTCAAAAAAACCATCCCGACCTCAAAATATGGAATCTCTCTGTAGTTGTTAGTGGGCTTGTAACATTGTGAAGTCTTTCTTCTTCTCCTCCCATGGTCTGCATCACTTCCTGAACTACTAGACACTGCACTACCATCAGAATCTTCCCCAATCTCATCATCTACATGCTCTTGTGCCAAAGCTGATGTATGTGGATCATCTTCCACCACCCTATTTCCTCCATCCTCCTCCACCCTATTTCCTCCATCCTCTTGCCCTTGCCCTTCTCTACTTCCACTGGTCTCACTCCTCTCCTTCTTCTTCTTCTTTGGCTTCGCTGCTTTCTTCAACTCCGTATACTCCTCATTATCAGTTAAGTAGGGAACATCCACCCAAGTTCCAAGTCCACCTTCTATCCCAACATACTCGTCATCTGCACTTTCTTCACTATCATCTTCACTATCACCACCATCTTCTTCATCAACCCTATCTCCACTTCCCAAATTGTTATCTCCTTCAGCCTCTTGATTACTAGAGTCCACAGAATTGAAGCTTGAAATGTTAAAAGATGGAGCTAAAGGGGCAGCTTCTTCATAAATGTTTCTAGGAAACCCCAATGACCTAACTCCTTCATCAATATTATAATTACTTTCACCTACCAACTCAGCTGTGTTAATACTAAAGTAATCACTATGTATAGTGTTTGGCAAGGGCAGTAAATCACACGGTAAAATCTTAGGTTTACCTTCAATAAACAAGGGCTCACTTTCATCATGTTCCACATACAAATCCACAAAGCCATTATCTACTACAGATTGCACAAACATTTCAAACGTTATTTCACACTGCATTAAAGTCAAGTCCAAATCCATATCCTCAATGACACTATCCCATTGTTTACTTCCAAAAAAAACTTTACCAACATTATTAACTTTCATCCTCCCTAAAATCCAAACTATTAACTCATAACATAATACTTCCCTCTGACACTTCCACTGAACAACTGTCGGATTCTCATACCTAAACGGATTGTTTCTAAACTTTCCACCCACGTGGAAACGCAAAACAGCAGCCATGGCCTACCAAGCAAAACAGAAGTATATAAATTAATTAACAATCGTAAACAACATGACGACATAATTCGCACGAAAGGGTTACAAAACAGGACCACATGGTCGCTTAAAAGGGTTACAGCTTACAAAATAGGACCACATGGTTCACATTAAAGAGATACAAAATTACAGACATCGAAAACCAACCAAGATGAACACAACATCACATACGTCCTCAAAAGGCAAAATTAAACGGTTAAAATTACATACCGTTGTCTTCCCGTTGTCGTTGTACCTTTAACTCTCGCTTTCAAACTAAATCAACTCTCGATTTCCAGTTTTTGCGAATTTAGGGTTTTGTCTGAAATGAGGAGCTCGATTTAGGAGAAGACGATGAGTTCGTGCCAGGTGTTCGTGCGAGAGGATAATACCAGTTGATGTTTCATGCGAGTCTCTTAGAATCTAGGGTTTGTGTGTGTTTGAGCAGAGTTTGGGAGAAGGGAGAAGGGAGAAGACGATGTTCGTTTGACAGGGAGGGTAGAAAGTGAGTTGGTAAGAGTAAAAACCATGGTGGGGCCCACTTGTTTTATTTTTTTTCAATATTGGTTTTTTAGTTTTCAATTAATATTTTTCAAATTTGTGGGTCCCGCTAAGGGGCCAGGTGTCATGCGAGGTGTCACATTTAATATTAAAATAATGAGATTTAATGGAAAATTGAAACGTTACCGTCAATTTACACGGTAGGGACCCTAGGCGGATAACGAAGATGACGCCTGGGACCCAATTGAACAGAATTTGAAATGTGGGACGAACTAAAATGAAAATAATATCCATAGGGACCCCAGGGTGCCTTTTCCCTCACGCGGTAAGAAAGGATTATTTCGCATAATTCATCATCATAGCTTCTTCAACATTTGACTCATTCCTTAATCACATTAGCAGAATGAAAAAACAGAACTCATGGTACGATTGATGGCCACGTGCAGACCATGCATATATAAAACTATGGAAAAAAGTATTAGCTTAAACGGGTTTAACGGGACTAGTTCCGATTACATCTAATTTAGACGTGTCAGGACTGAGACTGACCAAATGGTCCTATTTATTAAATACAATATTATTAGATATAATCATTTATTTTCTTGTATAATAAAAAATTGAAGAAACCTTATAAAAAAAATAATAGGAAAGAAAAAACTCAATTAATCTCATATACTATTTAACACAAAAATATATGTAAGTATAACTATGCAATATATATAAAGGGACATAAATATATGTTTACCAAAGAAAAAAACATGCCAAAGCACGTACTCGTATATACAAATGAATAAAAGCTATAAAAAAATCATGAATTTTAATGTTTTAATTAATCACCCATATAGACTATTTGTTTGTTCAACGACCCCCTTAGACTTGTATATTTTATTTAATTACTCCCTCCGTTAAAGATAGCTTACGTATCATGTACTCATTTTTAAAAAAGTTGCAACGCCAGTGGCTTTTCACTGACGTTGCAACTTTTTTTAATGGAGTACATGACACGCAAGCAATCTTTAACGGTGGGTAATTAAACAAAAAAATAAAATTTGTGTCACTACTGAGACCGAACCATGCATGTTAATTTTTGCTCGTGTGGTAATTCTGATTTTCCTTTCCTCATTTGTCAGGCCAAAAGATGCCCAAAACCTACTTTCTCTCGTCTTCAAGAATTGTATTCAAGTCACTACTGAGTTTGTCACCGGTATGGCTGAGATATTCACCACAATTAAGATAAAGGACGACCTAGACCCTAAGTTAATGACAAGAAGTGTATTCTTCTCACTCTCCACTATTGTGGGTCTTACTTCTAGGTCACCGACTCCACCTCTGACCAGTTGTCGAAGCCGTAAAAAATAATAATAAAAATCTGCTATCAAGTACACAATAAATTATGTATAGTGGCAATAGGGTCGAACACAGGGACTAGGCATAGACACTGACTTTTGTGTGTGATAAAGGTAAACAAACCGAAACAGTAACAAATAAGGGGGGTTTTGAGAGTTGTTGATTTATCTAATATTAACTAAGAAAGCGATAACAGACAGTAGCAAGAAAGAAATCAATAAAGAGAGAGTCCTCGATAGAAATCTATCTCCGGTTTCATTTATGGTCGGCCGGTCATCGGTGCAAGGATCTTCTACCCCTAGCGGGTAGATGTGCTATGAGGACCAGGTACGTTTAGGTCCTCTGCTTTCCTTCGTACGAGAAACTACCCCAAGGTACGTTTATGAGATAGTCTTGACATTTCGTCGTCCTCCAAGGTACGTTTATGGAGACAATACTTAAAGGCCATTAAGAAAAGGAAATATATATCTAGGGCGAGACACTCAGTACGTTCGAGGCACTACCCTAATTACTTGTTTAACCTAGTTAGATTGGACCAGCGACCTGATGACTCTGATCTAGTTGTCTACTTTACCCTGCAGCCTCACGTTAGTTATTACTACAGAGATTACTTTAATCGCTTAGGCCTAGTTACTAGTTGGTCGGACTCCTAACCAACCTTAGATGAATTGACAAGTATTTGTTAAACAAATAAATACAAACCGGAGATGTTTTAAACACAATTAGACCTCACGGCTTCCCTTAGCAACCTTCGATGATTCCTATCAAGAACAAGAGATTTAGCTACTCATACTGAAAGTAAAACAAATAAAAAAATTAAATTGCATAAAGGAAGAAGAAGAGGAATGGAAAAACTCTTTATTATTGTCAGCCGGAGCAAAGCTCCAGTTTATTCGAATAGAAACAGAAAACGCCGGAGGCGGTGGTAGAGAAAGCTTCCTTCCGAAAGTGGAAGAAAAGTATGGTGGTGGCTGCACACTCCAAAAGGAGGACGTGGTGGTGAAGAGAGAGCTTAAACCCTATGTCTAAAAAGTCTTAAATGAGAAAATTACAAAGAAGGAAATTCCAAAGATGGAAGAAAATAAAATAATAAAAGGAAATCCTAAATCTATGGGATTACAAAATCTGGAAACAAATCCCTTGCTTTGACTGGAGGATCGTGGGGAATAATGACAGAATCCATTGGAATATTCTTTCGAAAAGTTTCCTTTTTTGTGTCAGTCTTCTCAGTTCCTGCGAACATCTAGCTGCAAGGCCTAGCTGCTCGAAAACCTCCAAAATCCAGTGAATAATGCATTTTTTTAATATTTTCTCTCCAAAAGCCAAGATCTGCAAATAGTGAGGAAACAAGGGCAGATTAGTAGCATCATGATCTAAAAAGGGGTAGGAAAGGAAGAAAAAATATACACAAAATGCATCACATCAGCCTCTCTCCAGCGCTCTCATTCACTAAGATGGGAATCCACTTGACATATGATATAAAGAGTAATGAGTTAAAGACCCTTGTGTTGGTGTTGTGGAGCGTTGGTATGTTCGCTCTGATAGTAGTATCAACCCACTTTGAGAATAGGGAACGGGCTAGCCTAGAGGTCGTAGCCGCTAAAGTCGCTGCTGCTAGAGGGTAAAACTTTGTGAGTAGTATTTTGACCTAAGTCATTAATTGTAAAGCCATTACTTTATGTTGCTATCTTAATTTCCTTAATTTTTAGTTTATTAAATTAAATGCTTTTATTATTGATTGATTTTATGCAGGAAAAGCCTGCATCTGCTTTTGTTGGTGGAAATTGGAGAAGGAGGGGCAGCTGGGTTATGTTGCAGTTGCAATTTTGAATCTTTTCGCCTCCTGATCTTATGCTAACGGAGTACTACTATCTTACTAGTAATTAATCAAAGTACTTTTTAAAAATAGCGTGATTTTTATACTGCAATGAATTATCCAACCCTCTTTCTTTAATTTGTAAGTTGAACCACTTTTGCTACTCTATGACAATATCAAGTAATGTTTGTTTAATTAGAAGTATGTTTGTATATAAATTAATTTGTTTCTTTTCTACTTTCTTCTTTGATGTATGCATATCATTTGTGATTTTCTTTAGCTTTTTAGAATATAATTTATCAATTACTACTCCCTCTGTCTTTTATTAACTGTCGCTTTGACTTTGGACACGCATATTGAAGAGCCCGGATGACTCACTATTTGAGACAATTTTTCCCTGAATTTTTTCTCGGACGTTCATTAATCCTTAACGTACGTTCGAAAAAAAGTACGGATTTTTTTGTGATCAAATAGTGAGTCATCCGGGCTCCTCAATATGAGTGTCCAAAGTCAAAACGACAGTTAATAAAAGACCGATGGAGTAATATTTTTAGTTTCCTTTTTAATCTATAGAAAGGGAGATTATTACAAGTCTAGGGCTAGCATCTCTTTGATACCATTATGGATCCCAATTAGGGCAAAGTGTGTCATGAGTCATAAGATTGAGGCTAGTTGGGATCAATGGACTTAAGTATCTTTATGGGTCACCGACTTCGCCTCTCTCCGGCGCTTGCATTCACTAAGATGGGAATCCACCTGGCTTTTGATATAACAAGTTATGAGTCGAAGAAGCTTGTGTTAGTACTCTGGAGCGTTATTATGTTCAGTTTGATAGCAACATCAACCACTTTGAGAATCAGGAACGGGCTCACATGAAGGCCGTAGTAGTAGCCGAAACCACTGGAGCTACTGCTTGAGGATAAATTTGCAAGTAATATTTTGACCTAAGTCATTACTTTATGTTGCTTTCTTAATTCTCCTTAATTTTTAATTTATTAAATTAAGTGCTCTTATTCTTAATTGATTTCATGCTGGAGGAGCCTACCTCTGCTTTTGCTAGTGGAAATTGGAGAAAGAGGAGCAACTGGGTTGTGTTGTAGTTGCAATTTTGAGTCTTTACGTCTCCTAATATGATGCTAACGAAGTACTACTGTCTTAATAGTAATTAATCAAAGTACTTTTTGAAAATTGCGCAGTTTGTATATTGCAATGAATTATCCAACCCTCTTTCTTTAATTTGTAAGTTGGACCACTTGTTGTTCTTAATTAGTTATGCTATGACAACATCAAGTAATGTTTGTTTAATTACAAGTATGTTTGTTCATGAATTAATCTGTTTCTTTTCTACTTCCTTCTTTAATGTATGCATATCATTTCTGATTTCTTTTAGCTTTTTAGAATAGAATTTATCAATTACTAATGTTTATAGTTTCCTTTTTGATCTATAGAAAGGGAGATCATTACAAAATTAGGGCTAGCATCTCTTTAATTCCATTATCGACCCCAATTAGGGCAAAGTGTGTACTAAGTCATGAGATTAAGGCTAGTTGGGATCAATGGAATTAAGCATCTTTATAGGTCACCAACTTCGTCTCTCTCCGGCGCTCGCACTTACTAAGATGGGAATACACCTGGCGTGTGATATAATAAGTTATGAGTCGAAAAAGCTTGAGTTGGTGCTCTGGAGCGTTATTATGTTCGGTAAAATAGTAACATCAGTCCACTTTGAGAATCGAAAACGGGCTCGCCTAGAGCCCGCAACCGCTGGAGCTGCGGCTGCTAGAGGATAAATATGTGAGTAGTATTTTGACCTAAGTCATTACTTTATGCTGCTTTCTTAATTCCCCTTAATTTTTAGTTTATTAAATTAACTCTTATTCTTGATTGATTTTATGCAGGAGGAGTTTGCCTATGCTTTTGCTGGTGGAAATTGGAGAAAGAGGAGCAGCTGGGTTGTGTTGCAGTTGCAATTTTGAGTCTTTTCTCCTCGTGATTTGATGCTAACGGAGTACTTCTATCTTACTAATAATTAATCAAAGTACTTTTTAAAAATTGTGCAGTTTGTATACTGCAATGAATTATCTAATTCTCTTTCTTTAATTTGTAAGTTGGACCACTTGTTGTTCTTAATTTGCTATGTTATGACAATATCAAGTAATGTTTGTTTAATTATAAGTATGATTGTTCTTGAATTAATTTGTTTCTTTTCTACCTTCTTTGATGTATGCATATAATTTGCGTTTTTTTTTAGCTTTTTAGAATTGAATTTATCAATCACTAATGTTTTTAGTTTCCTTTTTGATCTATAGAAAGGGAGATTATTACAAGTCTAGGGCTAGCATCTCTTTGATTCCATTATGGATCCCAATTAGGGCAAAGTGTGTCATGAATCATGAGATTGAGGCTAGTTGGGATCAATGGAATTAAGCATCTTTATGGGTCACCGACTTTGCCTCTCTTCGGCGCTCACACTCACTAAGATGGGAATCCACCTAGCGTGTGATATAACAAGTTATGCGTCGAAGAATAGGGGTGTAACGGGGCCGGTTCGGTTCAATTTTGGGGATAGAATCGGACCGAACCGGAAATTTCTGGTTCTGGTGGTGCTAGAACTGGACTGAACCGAAAAATTTCGGTTCTAGTTGGGCTAGAACCGGACGGTTCGGTCCGGTTCAATTCCCATTTTTTATTTTTTTATTATTTTTCCAAACGACGTCGTTTCGTGGTTAAACACACCGTTTTGGCTCTTTCACAAAATGACGTCGTTTTAGTGTTTGATCAAAACGTCACCGTTTTGGTCCTTGAGCAAAATGACGTCGTTTTGGTGTTTTATCAATACGACGTTGTTTTGTTCTTAAACACACAGTTTTAATTTTTTTTTAAAAATAATGCATTGATTTACCAATTTATAAATAACAGTCTAATATTATAAAGATATTTTAGTATAATAAATATTTAATTTTTATGATAGAAAACGTATAAAAATTTAAAGTGATTAAATATTAATAAATAATAAGTATTAATATATTGAAATGTAATGAATATGTTTAACAATTATCTAGTCAAAAAGTATCATGCTTCATATCGAGCCTAACATATACACATGAAGAATTTTCAAGTATAATCATGTTTCATATGAAGATAAAATTAGATCACTTATATTTAGAGTTTCAAAAATATCCTTGAACAATAAAATAGTTAATTAGTTATACTCATGTACTACGTAACACATTAATACAATTTAAATTTAAATCATAAACCTCTAAACAATTAACTCAAGTAAATAATGATATTGAAATATAGATATCATAAATGTAAATCATAAATGTCCATTAACCATTATGCAAATTCATTATTTTAGTTGTCATCTAATTAGTAATTACATTTTTTATGACAATTGACATCGTTCTTTCTTATGACAATATAATTCTCTTTTTATTAAGTAAAATACTGAACAATAAACATATTTCCACGATATACCTTAATAATTATGTATTAGAGTAAGGATTAATGGAAATATTACTATTATATGCCGTATCATTAATAATTAATGGTCTTAGTTTATACATATAGTTGACTAATGACATGACTATTATTTTATTTTTTTAATTTATTTTTTGTTTAATATAATTTTAAAATACACACATACACACACATTTCCGGTTCAAACGGTTCTACGGTTCGATTTACGGGTTTTATAACCGAGAGACTCGGATCGAACCGAAAATTTCTAGTTCTAGTGGGATAGAACCGGACAGAACTAGAAAGTTACGGTTCGGTCCGGTTTTCTTACACCCCTATCGAAGAAGCTTGTGTTGGTGCTCTGGAGCGCTATTATGTTCGGTGTGATAGCAACATCAATCCACTTTAAGAACCGGGGATAGGCTCGCCTGGAGGCCGCTGCAGCTAGAGGATAAATTTGTGAGTAATATTTTGACCTAAGTCATTACTTTATGCTGCTTTCTTAATTTCCCTTAATTTTTTGTTTATTAAATTAAATGCTCTTATTTTTGATTGATTTTATGTAGGAAAAGGTTGCCTCTGCTTTTGCTAGTGGAAATTAGAGAAGGAGGAGCATCTGGGTTGTGTTGCAGTTGCAATCTTGAGTCTTTTCGCCTCCTGACCTGGTGCTAACAGAGTACTATTATCTTACTAGTAATTAATCAAAATACTTTTTAAAAATTGTACGGTTTGTATAATGCAATAAATTATCCAACCATTTTTCTTTAATTTGTAAGTTGGACCACTTGCTGCTTTTAATTTGCTATGCTATGACAATATCAAGTAATGGTTGTTTAATTACAAGTATGTTTGTTCATGAATTAATTTGTTTCTTTTATGATTTCTTCTTTGATGAATGCATATCATTTTTGATTTCTTTAAGCTTTTTAGAATTTATCAATTACTAATGTTTTTAGTTTCCTTTTTTATCCATAGAAAGGGAGATTATTATAAGTCTAGGGCTAGCATCTCTTTGATTCCATTATGGACCCCAATTAGGGCAAAGTGTGTCATGAGTCATGAGATTGAGGCTTGTTGGGATCGATGGATCTAAGCATCTTTAAGAGCCACCGACTTCTCCTCTCTCCGGTGCTCGCACTCACTAAGATAGGAATCCACCTGACGTGTGATATAACAAGTTATGAGCGGAAGAAGCTTGTGTTGGTGCCCTGGAGAGTTATTATGTTTAGTATGATAGCAACATCAGTCCACTTTGAGAATCGGGAACAAGCTTGCCTGGAAGCCGCAGCCGCAGCCGCTAGAGTTGCTGCTGCTAGAGGATAAATTTGTGAATAATATTTTGACCTAAGTCATTACTTTATGTTGCTTTCTTAATTCCCCTTAATTTTTAGTTTATTAAAATAAATACTCTTATTCTTGATTGATTTTATGCAGGTGGAGCCTGCCTCTGCTCTTATCAGTGGAAATTTGAGAAAGAGGAGCAACTGGGTTGTGTTGCAGTTGCAATTTTGAGTCTTTTCGCCTCGTGATCTGATGGTAACGGAGTACTACTATCTTACTAGTAATTAATCAAAGTACTGCGGTTTGTATACTGCAATGAATTATTCAACCCTCTTTCTTTAATTTCTAAGTTGGACCATCAACCCTCTTTCTTTAATTTGTAAATTGGACCATTTGTCGTTCTTAATTTGCTATGTTATGACAATATCAAGTAATGTTTGTTTAATTACAAGTATGTTTGTTCTTGAATTAATCTGTTTCTTTTCTACTTCCTTCTTTGATGTATGCATATCATTTGCGATTTCTTTTAACTTTTTAGAATAAAATTTATGAATCACTAATATTTTTCGCAATTTCCTTTTATTCCATATTATAGATCCCAATTAGGGCAAAGTGTGTCATGAATCATGAGATTGAGGATAGCTAGTTGGGGATCAATGGAATCAAGCATCATTAGATTAGATATATTCTGGTTTTTTTAATTAATTATCTTAATTGTATTTTATTAACAGATTACCTTATTAATTTCATGGTCTGCACTCCCTTGGTAAAATCTTTCCTTCCAATAGAAAAAAGTCTCTAAATGCTTGCATGCATAATTTGTGTAATCTTTGTCATAGTGTCATACTATTAATGGTAAATTTGATATGTGACAACCATGTGATCTGTATTGTACCGTATCTATGATCATTATTATATACTCTCCCCGTCCCGCAAACAATGACATTCTGGCCTTCAGCGCTGTGTGGGAAAAGAATGACGTTCTCGGTTTCTCACACAGTTTTCGCATGATTCTGACCCTATTGCCCTTGCAAGGGGTTGCATAGCGCGTCCCATTTTCCTCTACCATCATTTTTTCCTCTCTCCTTTCTCAGCAAAATCCATCGAAAATTTTGAATCATTTGGAGGGAAATTGAAAATTGGTGTTTCAATTTGGTGGGAAATGACTATTTGGGTTCACTTCAGTCGTCCTTTTCTTCGGCTGTTTTCAAATTTTCTTCCGTTTACTCCTTCCTCCAGTGTAGAATTAGAGTTTCATATTTTCTTCGCCAGCCATCATGGAGAGCATCGATTATTGGGTTGATTCACAAGACGACTCCATCGTCGAATTCAATGATTCGATGAACATGTTTGTTCCTGATTCAGTTGCAAATGGAGAAGAGGTTGCAGATGCTTTGTTTGACAAGCACGACGGTGTTATGGAAGCAATAAAAGAAGAATCCACCGATGAGCAACGGGCAAACGTCAATGTAGCCTCAATCGTTGCTGATTCTAGCGAGGATGTAGCCTCAATCGTGGCTGATTCTAGCGGGGTCATGGAGACCATAGTGGAGGACATATACTGTGATGAAAATGAAATGGGTTCGGGGCATGCCGATAACAAAATTGAGGCAATCGTTGATTTTAGGAGGGTGAAGAAGTTCAGGGTAAATGATTCACGACCTGAACTTACCCCGTAATGAGGAGAAGGAATTGGCTGCCAAGAAGAAAATTGAAAGGGATTTCGACCTTAACAAACTCCCTATCGCAGGTATGTTTCGATTGACAGACCCTAGCCGTGAAGCGAACTTCATTGAGATGTTGCGTCTCTTACTTCCATCTTTCTATTGATCTTGTACTTCAATTATAGTGTTGTTGCTTGGTTGATGAAGTTGACTGTCATGTGAATGTATATAAAGTAGAATGTACGTTGCAGTTGAAATCAACCTATATATTGGCAGTTTGGTTTACGTTTTAATTCAAACAATGGGTATATGATTTTGTAATGAAACATCTATATATTATGGATGTTATTGTAAGGCATATTGGATGTGTTCATCTTTGGTCAATTTTAGTAACCCTTCATCTCTATATTTGGTTTCTGTTTGTATTCAGATTGGTTTGAATTTGGGCTCAGTTTGGCACTGGCTTGAATTTGAATTTGTTTTATTTTTTGATGTCAATTTCATTAGGTTTGGCACTACCTTGGTTTGAATTATGTTTCCTGTGTTGGTTTGAATTTGGATTCAGTTTGGCACTGGCTTGGTTTGAATTTGTTTTATTTTTTGATAATAATTTCATTAGGTTTGGCACTACCTTGGTTTGAATTATGTATCCTATGTTAGTTTGAATTTGGATTCAGTTTGGCACTGGCTTGGTTTGAATTTGTTTTATTTTTTGATTTCAATTTCATTAGGTTTGGCATTGGCTTGGATTCAATTCATTTTCTGTGTTGAAATCAATTTGTTTAGGGTTTGGTACTGCCTTGGTTTGAATTTGTTTTATTTTTTGATTTCAATTTCATTAGGTTTGGCACTGGCTTGGATTCAATTCATTTTCTATGTTGAAATCAATCTATTTAGGGTTTGGCACTGCATTGGATTCATGCAGTTTAGGATTTTGAAATCAAATCCAGTTTCAGTTGGTTTCAATTTGGTTTTAATTTATTTCAATGTGGAAATTGACTGGAAATTGTGAACATTATAAGGAGATAGAACATAGGAAATAATAGGGAAAAGAAACTGCATTAACTTTATTTATTAATCCATCTCAAATACATAGAGAAATAGGAGTGGATGACAGGGATGGAGGAGGAAATTATGGACATAGACCCTAACTAATCAAAGTCAGATGCATCGGAGGTGGTTGGGATGCCTGGAATGACATTTCTAAAGTTGTTGAGTTCAATCACAGCAGCCCCCACACTCATAAGTGTCAAGTTCAACATCTCTCTCTTTTGCTTCATATGAGCAATTGAGAGAGTGAGATGGTTGATAGTCCTCCCATAGGCCTCCACTGCAGTGATGGCCAGTCCCTCGTGTTCCTCATCTTCATAGATTGCATCCTGCCATGCCTTCAGGTCCTCAAGTATCCCCTCTAGATCTTGGAGGTCTTGGGTGGTCAGCAGAACCCTATTCTCCATCTGGACAATGTCACTCTCTAGATGAGTTGAGATGAGGCCTGAAGTATTGAGAAGCTCGATCTTTCTATCACGTTCCATTGCTCCACACCTGCAAAATTGTAGAAATAGAGCACAAGAGATGAGTTGAGAAAGGAAACAAACTATGGTAGTTTAGGGTTGGCGAGGATTGAGTGAATGGAGGGTGGTTTATATAGGAGTTTAGTAGGGTTACGAAGGGTTACGAAGGGTTAGATGCAATTAATAAAGCATGGGATGGAATGGCGTAATGGTTGGGAATGTACACAGACTTTGGGAAGCCAAACAATTGTCTTTGTATGTTGTAGTTAAAAACATATCTTCTCTTTGTGTGTTATAGTTGAATACAATCCTTCTTCTATGCATTTACTGAACTATTAGAGGTAAAATCAAACTGGTCTCTCATATACATTTATCCATTGCTTGACACAAAAGCAACCAGAGCTGACAAATCTGTGGTGCAATAACATCACCAGCATTGTGCAATAACATCGCCAGCATTTGACACAAAAGCAATTGATTCAGACGCATTGTATCAACACATTATATAAACAAAAGCAATCAAATCCATGAATTGTATAGAATCCAAACTACACATCACTTAACACTCAAACTGGTCTTTAAGAAAACATATCACAAACTACACATAAGATTATATGCATTTTGGCAACACCTTATATAATCAAAAGCAGACAATGAATTAAAACCAAACAATTAACAATTGCATGATTCAGTATGTGTAGAAATATTGCATCCAAAATAAACTTTTTGGCAATGCATTTCCACTTAATATACACATAGTTAAACAGTGGAAGTGCAATACCAAAAAGGCTTTACAGTTGAGTCCTACTACCATATATGTCATACGAAGATCAACAATTTAAGTTGTATAGGGCTAACCCAATTAACGTTTTAACTACTATATCTACCAAAAAGTTCACCAATCACAGTTGGTACTCCTAACCAAAAACAGAAGTAGCCAAGCTTTGCAACATCAAGCATAATCTCTAAATCCTGAAATAAAAATAACAATTCAATGTCAGTAGCCATTATTAAGGTAAATATTGTGGATTGTCAATAACAAATAGGGCACTGGCTTACATGGTAAAGGTGGAAGATGAGCAGCAGTTGCAAAGAGCAATGGATCACAAGCCAATGTCGAAGGAAGCAACCCAAGTCTATCCAAGTGCTTTTTTTTCATGTGTGGGATTCTATATGAATTGGAACCTCTGATTTTTAAAATCTCAATCATGCATGACTGGAGAGTAATGAAAATGCTATTAGCCTTCCTATCTGAGAATTTAAAGTATGTTTTTTTTACAGCTTCCACCAACTGATTTATATTAGTTGCACATTTTTTTTCTTGTAACGACTGAATTGCTCTAAAAAAACCCTAGATCAAGAACATTTAAGTCAAGGGAATTAGGCGGTTGACATAGCAGTTGAATGTTCAATCCTACTCTTTCCACAACAGTTAAAAAATCAATATCATTTTCATGGATATGTATTTTTTCATTATCCTGCTGTATAATAATTGGATCCGAGAGGCTATCTCTAGGCCATTTATCCTTAATGGCAGGTAAGATATGTTCAATCATGTACTCCCTAATGACTTTCCTATCAATTTTAGGTATTGGCTTAACTTCTAATGTTCCTGCCACCCTATTTGAACTAGACCTCAAAGCAGCCACCTCTGCCACTAAAGGAAACACTCCAATTCTACCATCAAATGTACAGTTCCCATCACAATCATATCTAGGCCTAGCAATAACTACAAGGAACATAATCTTAGGAATAAAATTTGTACTTTTGATGGTTCTTACAGGTTCATCTTCATCAGGGAGGAGGCAGTATGTCTGGACCTTCCTTGTCATTTGAAACCACTTCTCATCTATGTGAACCACATTCTCCATGTGCTGGAAAGAATGAGTTGATGGTGCTGAGTCTGGATCAATCAATGAGAGACAATGTTGAACCCTTTGAACCCGATTTGCCTGTCAATGCTGGTTTGATGGAATTACTGTGGCGCTTCAACTCTCCTGTCCTCAATTTGTTGTGCAGATACGTCTTGGAAGCCCCTAAAGCAGAGGAAAGAGTCTTAAGGGTTGTTCTACTCCTCAAAGGAATATCCCTGATTTTCTGTAAGTCAAATTCGATCCTCTTTCTCCCATAATTTTTGACTCTACAATGAGATACATTGTGGTTGTTGGAGTCTTTACCTCTTTTCCACAACCACTGGATTGATCGAATCTTCACATTGAATATCGAAGCAAATTCCCCTGTGGTTGTCTTCTTCAGCTTTCCATTAACACTCATCTCCAGTAGCATATTGTAAGCTGTCACTCTGTCCTCAGGACACAACTCTTTTCTCCCTCGTTTTGAACCTACCGTTAACAACACATCATCATTACAAAACACAATAACATTAACTATAATGTCAATTGAGACTCTTTTATCCATCGTTCTACTAGGATTGAGTGAATGGAGGGTGGTTTATATAGGAGTTTAGTAGGGTTACGAAGGGTTACGAAGGGTTAGATGCAATTAATAAAGCATGGGATGGAATGGCGTAATGGTTGGGAATGTACACAGACTTTGGGAAGCCAAACAATTGTCTTTGTATGTTGTAGTTAAAAACATATCTTCTCTTTGTGTGTTATAGTTGAATACAATCCTTCTTCTATGCATTTACTGAACTATTAGAGGTAAAATCAAACTGGTCTCTCATATACATTTATCCATTGCTTGACACAAAAGCAACCAGAGCTGACAAATCTGTGGTGCAATAACATCACCAGCATTGTGCAATAACATCGCCAGCATTTGACACAAAAGCAATTGATTCAGACGCATTGTATCAACACATTATATAAACAAAAGCAATCAAATCCATGAATTGTATAGAATCCAAACTACACATCACTTAACACTCAAACTGGTCTTTAAGAAAACATATCACAAACTACACATAAGATTATATGCATTTTGGCAACACCTTATATAATCAAAAGCAGACAATGAATTAAAACCAAACAATTAACAATTGCATGATTCAGTATGTGTAGAAATATTGCATCCAAAATAAACTTTTTGGCAATGCATTTCCACTTAATATACACATAGTTAAACAGTGGAAGTGCAATACCAAAAAGGCTTTACAGTTGAGTCCTACTACCATATATGTCATACGAAGATCAACAATTTAAGTTGTATAGGGCTAACCCAATTAACGTTTTAACTACTATATCTACCAAAAAGTTCACCAATCACAGTTGGTACTCCTAACCAAAAACAGAAGTAGCCAAGCTTTGCAACATCAAGCATAATCTCTAAATCCTGAAATAAAAATAACAATTCAATGTCAGTAGCCATTATTAAGGTAAATATTGTGGATTGTCAATAACAAATAGGGCACTGGCTTACATGGTAAAGGTGGAAGATGAGCAGCAGTTGCAAAGAGCAATGGATCACAAGCCAATGTCGAAGGAAGCAACCCAAGTCTATCCAAGTGCTTTTTTTTCATGTGTGGGATTCTATATGAATTGGAACCTCTGATTTTTAAAATCTCAATCATGCATGACTGGAGAGTAATGAAAATGCTATTAGCCTTCCTATCTGAGAATTTAAAGTATGTTTTTTTTACAGCTTCCACCAACTGATTTATATTAGTTGCACATTTTTTTTCTTGTAACGACTGAATTGCTCTAAAAAAACCCTAGATCAAGAACATTTAAGTCAAGGGAATTAGGCGGTTGACATAGCAGTTGAATGTTCAATCCTACTCTTTCCACAACAGTTAAAAAATCAATATCATTTTCATGGATATGTATTTTTTCATTATCCTGCTGTATAATAATTGGATCCGAGAGGCTATCTCTAGGCCATTTATCCTTAATGGCAGGTAAGATATGTTCAATCATGTACTCCCTAATGACTTTCCTATCAATTTTAGGTATTGGCTTAACTTCTAATGTTCCTGCCACCCTATTTGAACTAGACCTCAAAGCAGCCACCTCTGCCACTAAAGGAAACACTCCAATTCTACCATCAAATGTACAGTTCCCATCACAATCATATCTAGGCCTAGCAATAACTACAAGGAACATAATCTTAGGAATAAAATTTGTACTTTTGATGGTTCTTACAGGTTCATCTTCATCAGGGAGGAGGCAGTATGTCTGGACCTTCCTTGTCATTTGAAACCACTTCTCATCTATGTGAACCACATTCTCCATGTGCTGGAAAGAATGAGTTGATGGTGCTGAGTCTGGATCAATCAATGAGAGACAATGTTGAACCCTTTGAACCCGATTTGCCTGTCAATGCTGGTTTGATGGAATTACTGTGGCGCTTCAACTCTCCTGTCCTCAATTTGTTGTGCAGATACGTCTTGGAAGCCCCTAAAGCAGAGGAAAGAGTCTTAAGGGTTGTTCTACTCCTCAAAGGAATATCCCTGATTTTCTGTAAGTCAAATTCGATCCTCTTTCTCCTATAATTTTTGACTCTACAATGAGATACATTGTGGTTGTTGGAGTCTTTACCTCTTTTCCACAACCACTGGATTGATCGAATCTTCACATTGAATATCGAAGCAAATTCCCCTGTGGTTGTCTTCTTCAGCTTTCCATTAACACTCATCTCCAGTAGCATATTGTAAGCTGTCACTCTGTCCTCAGGACACAACTCTTTTCTCCCTCGTTTTGAACCTACCGTTAACAACACATCATCATTACAAAACACAATAACATTAACTATAATGTCAATTGAGACTCTTTTATCCATCGTTCTACTAGGATTGAGTGAATGGAGGGTGGTTTATATAGGAGTTTAGTAGGGTTACGAAGGGTTACGAAGGGTTAGATGCAATTAATAAAGCATGGGATGGAATGGCGTAATGGTTGGGAATGTACACAGACTTTGGGAAGCCAAACAATTGTCTTTGTATGTTGTAGTTAAAAACATATCTTCTCTTTGTGTGTTATAGTTGAATACAATCCTTCTTCTATGCATTTACTGAACTATTAGAGGTAAAATCAAACTGGTCTCTCATATACATTTATCCATTGCTTGACACAAAAGCAACCAGAGCTGACAAATCTGTGGTGCAATAACATCACCAGCATTGTGCAATAACATCGCCAGCATTTGACACAAAAGCAATTGATTCAGACGCATTGTATCAACACATTATATAAACAAAAGCAATCAAATCCATGAATTGTATAGAATCCAAACTACACATCACTTAACACTCAAACTGGTCTTTAAGAAAACATATCACAAACTACACATAAGATTATATGCATTTTGGCAACACCTTATATAATCAAAAGCAGACAATGAATTAAAACCAAACAATTAACAATTGCATGATTCAGTATGTGTAGAAATATTGCATCCAAAATAAACTTTTTGGCAATGCATTTCCACTTAATATACACATAGTTAAACAGTGGAAGTGCAATACCAAAAAGGCTTTACAGTTGAGTCCTACTACCATATATGTCATACGAAGATCAACAATTTAAGTTGTATAGGGCTAACCCAATTAACGTTTTAACTACTATATCTACCAAAAAGTTCACCAATCACAGTTGGTACTCCTAACCAAAAACAGAAGTAGCCAAGCTTTGCAACATCAAGCATAATCTCTAAATCCTGAAATAAAAATAACAATTCAATGTCAGTAGCCATTATTAAGGTAAATATTGTGGATTGTCAATAACAAATAGGGCACTGGCTTACATGGTAAAGGTGGAAGATGAGCAGCAGTTGCAAAGAGCAATGGATCACAAGCCAATGTCGAAGGAAGCAACCCAAGTCTATCCAAGTGCTTTTTTTTCATGTGTGGGATTCTATATGAATTGGAACCTCTGATTTTTAAAATCTCAATCATGCATGACTGGAGAGTAATGAAAATGCTATTAGCCTTCCTATCTGAGAATTTAAAGTATGTTTTTTTTACAGCTTCCACCAACTGATTTATATTAGTTGCACATTTTTTTTCTTGTAACGACTGAATTGCTCTAAAAAAACCCTAGATCAAGAACATTTAAGTCAAGGGAATTAGGCGGTTGACATAGCAGTTGAATGTTCAATCCTACTCTTTCCACAACAGTTAAAAAATCAATATCATTTTCATGGATATGTATTTTTTCATTATCCTGCTGTATAATAATTGGATCCGAGAGGCTATCTCTAGGCCATTTATCCTTAATGGCAGGTAAGATATGTTCAATCATGTACTCCCTAATGACTTTCCTATCAATTTTAGGTATTGGCTTAACTTCTAATGTTCCTGCCACCCTATTTGAACTAGACCTCAAAGCAGCCACCTCTGCCACTAAAGGAAACACTCCAATTCTACCATCAAATGTACAGTTCCCATCACAATCATATCTAGGCCTAGCAATAACTACAAGGAACATAATCTTAGGAATAAAATTTGTACTTTTGATGGTTCTTACAGGTTCATCTTCATCAGGGAGGAGGCAGTATGTCTGGACCTTCCTTGTCATTTGAAACCACTTCTCATCTATGTGAACCACATTCTCCATGTGCTGGAAAGAATGAGTTGATGGTGCTGAGTCTGGATCAATCAATGAGAGACAATGTTGAACCCTTTGAACCCGATTTGCCTGTCAATGCTGGTTTGATGGAATTACTGTGGCGCTTCAACTCTCCTGTCCTCAATTTGTTGTGCAGATACGTCTTGGAAGCCCCTAAAGCAGAGGAAAGAGTCTTAAGGGTTGTTCTACTCCTCAAAGGAATATCCCTGATTTTCTGTAAGTCAAATTCGATCCTCTTTCTCCTATAATTTTTGACTCTACAATGAGATACATTGTGGTTGTTGGAGTCTTTACCTCTTTTCCACAACCACTGGATTGATCGAATCTTCACATTGAATATCGAAGCAAATTCCCCTGTGGTTGTCTTCTTCAGCTTTCCATTAACACTCATCTCCAGTAGCATATTGTAAGCTGTCACTCTGTCCTCAGGACACAACTCTTTTCTCCCTCGTTTTGAACCTACCGTTAACAACACATCATCATTACAAAACACAATAACATTAACTATAATGTCAATTGAGACTCTTTTATCCATCGTTCTACTAGGATTGAGTGAATGGAGGGTGGTTTATATAGGAGTTTAGTAGGGTTACGAAGGGTTACGAAGGGTTAGATGCAATTAATAAAGCATGGGATGGAATGGCGTAATGGTTGGGAATGTACACAGACTTTGGGAAGCCAAACAATTGTCTTTGTATGTTGTAGTTAAAAACATATCTTCTCTTTGTGTGTTATAGTTGAATACAATCCTTCTTCTATGCATTTACTGAACTATTAGAGGTAAAATCAAACTGGTCTCTCATATACATTTATCCATTGCTTGACACAAAAGCAACCAGAGCTGACAAATCTGTGGTGCAATAACATCACCAGCATTGTGCAATAACATCGCCAGCATTTGACACAAAAGCAATTGATTCAGACGCATTGTATCAACACATTATATAAACAAAAGCAATCAAATCCATGAATTGTATAGAATCCAAACTACACATCACTTAACACTCAAACTGGTCTTTAAGAAAACATATCACAAACTACACATAAGATTATATGCATTTTGGCAACACCTTATATAATCAAAAGCAGACAATGAATTAAAACCAAACAATTAACAATTGCATGATTCAGTATGTGTAGAAATATTGCATCCAAAATAAACTTTTTGGCAATGCATTTCCACTTAATATACACATAGTTAAACAGTGGAAGTGCAATACCAAAAAGGCTTTACAGTTGAGTCCTACTACCATATATGTCATACGAAGATCAACAATTTAAGTTGTATAGGGCTAACCCAATTAACGTTTTAACTACTATATCTACCAAAAAGTTCACCAATCACAGTTGGTACTCCTAACCAAAAACAGAAGTAGCCAAGCTTTGCAACATCAAGCATAATCTCTAAATCCTGAAATAAAAATAACAATTCAATGTCAGTAGCCATTATTAAGGTAAATATTGTGGATTGTCAATAACAAATAGGGCACTGGCTTACATGGTAAAGGTGGAAGATGAGCAGCAGTTGCAAAGAGCAATGGATCACAAGCCAATGTCGAAGGAAGCAACCCAAGTCTATCCAAGTGCTTTTTTTTCATGTGTGGGATTCTATATGAATTGGAACCTCTGATTTTTAAAATCTCAATCATGCATGACTGGAGAGTAATGAAAATGCTATTAGCCTTCCTATCTGAGAATTTAAAGTATGTTTTTTTTACAGCTTCCACCAACTGATTTATATTAGTTGCACATTTTTTTTCTTGTAACGACTGAATTGCTCTAAAAAAACCCTAGATCAAGAACATTTAAGTCAAGGGAATTAGGCGGTTGACATAGCAGTTGAATGTTCAATCCTACTCTTTCCACAACAGTTAAAAAATCAATATCATTTTCATGGATATGTATTTTTTCATTATCCTGCTGTATAATAATTGGATCCGAGAGGCTATCTCTAGGCCATTTATCCTTAATGGCAGGTAAGATATGTTCAATCATGTACTCCCTAATGACTTTCCTATCAATTTTAGGTATTGGCTTAACTTCTAATGTTCCTGCTACCCTATTTGAACTAGACCTCAAAGCAGCCACCTCTGCCACTAAAGGAAACACTCCAATTCTACCATCAAATGTACAGTTCCCATCACAATCATATCTAGGCCTAGCAATAACTACAAGGAACATAATCTTAGGAATAAAATTTGTACTTTTGATGGTTCTTACAGGTTCATCTTCATCAGGGAGGAGGCAGTATGTCTGGACCTTCCTTGTCATTTGAAACCACTTCTCATCTATGTGAACCACATTCTCCATGTGCTGGAAAGAATGAGTTGATGGTGCTGAGTCTGGATCAATCAATGAGAGACAATGTTGAACCCTTTGAACCCGATTTGCCTGTCAATGCTGGTTTGATGGAATTACTGTGGCGCTTCAACTCTCCTGTCCTCAATTTGTTGTGCAGATACGTCTTGGAAGCCCCTAAAGCAGAGGAAAGAGTCTTAAGGGTTGTTCTACTCCTCAAAGGAATATCCCTGATTTTCTGTAAGTCAAATTCGATCCTCTTTCTCCCATAATTTTTGACTCTACAATGAGATACATTGTGGTTGTTGGAGTCTTTACCTCTTTTCCACAACCACTGGATTGATCGAATCTTCACATTGAATATCGAAGCAAATTCCCCTGTGGTTGTCTTCTTCAGCTTTCCATTAACACTCATCTCCAGTAGCATATTGTAAGCTGTCACTCTGTCCTCAGGACACAACTCTTTTCTCCCTCGTTTTGAACCTACCGTTAACAACACATCATCATTACAAAACACAATAACATTAACTATAATGTCAATTGAGACTCTTTTATCCATCGTTCTACTAGGATTGAGTGAATGGAGGGTGGTTTATATAGGAGTTTAGTAGGGTTACGAAGGGTTACGAAGGGTTAGATGCAATTAATAAAGCATGGGATGGAATGGCGTAATGGTTGGGAATGTACACAGACTTTGGGAAGCCAAACAATTGTCTTTGTATGTTGTAGTTAAAAACATATCTTCTCTTTGTGTGTTATAGTTGAATACAATCCTTCTTCTATGCATTTACTGAACTATTAGAGGTAAAATCAAACTGGTCTCTCATATACATTTATCCATTGCTTGACACAAAAGCAACCAGAGCTGACAAATCTGTGGTGCAATAACATCACCAGCATTGTGCAATAACATCGCCAGCATTTGACACAAAAGCAATTGATTCAGACGCATTGTATCAACACATTATATAAACAAAAGCAATCAAATCCATGAATTGTATAGAATCCAAACTACACATCACTTAACACTCAAACTGGTCTTTAAGAAAACATATCACAAACTACACATAAGATTATATGCATTTTGGCAACACCTTATATAATCAAAAGCAGACAATGAATTAAAACCAAACAATTAACAATTGCATGATTCAGTATGTGTAGAAATATTGCATCCAAAATAAACTTTTTGGCAATGCATTTCCACTTAATATACACATAGTTAAACAGTGGAAGTGCAATACCAAAAAGGCTTTACAGTTGAGTCCTACTACCATATATGTCATACGAAGATCAACAATTTAAGTTGTATAGGGCTAACCCAATTAACGTTTTAACTACTATATCTACCAAAAAGTTCACCAATCACAGTTGGTACTCCTAACCAAAAACAGAAGTAGCCAAGCTTTGCAACATCAAGCATAATCTCTAAATCCTGAAATAAAAATAACAATTCAATGTCAGTAGCCATTATTAAGGTAAATATTGTGGATTGTCAATAACAAATAGGGCACTGGCTTACATGGTAAAGGTGGAAGATGAGCAGCAGTTGCAAAGAGCAATGGATCACAAGCCAATGTCGAAGGAAGCAACCCAAGTCTATCCAAGTGCTTTTTTTTCATGTGTGGGATTCTATATGAATTGGAACCTCTGATTTTTAAAATCTCAATCATGCATGACTGGAGAGTAATGAAAATGCTATTAGCCTTCCTATCTGAGAATTTAAAGTATGTTTTTTTTACAGCTTCCACCAACTGATTTATATTAGTTGCACATTTTTTTTCTTGTAACGACTGAATTGCTCTAAAAAAACCCTAGATCAAGAACATTTAAGTCAAGGGAATTAGGCGGTTGACATAGCAGTTGAATGTTCAATCCTACTCTTTCCACAACAGTTAAAAAATCAATATCATTTTCATGGATATGTATTTTTTCATTATCCTGCTGTATAATAATTGGATCCGAGAGGCTATCTCTAGGCCATTTATCCTTAATGGCAGGTAAGATATGTTCAATCATGTACTCCCTAATGACTTTCCTATCAATTTTAGGTATTGGCTTAACTTCTAATGTTCCTGCCACCCTATTTGAACTAGACCTCAAAGCAGCCACCTCTGCCACTAAAGGAAACACTCCAATTCTACCATCAAATGTACAGTTCCCATCACAATCATATCTAGGCCTAGCAATAACTACAAGGAACATAATCTTAGGAATAAAATTTGTACTTTTGATGGTTCTTACAGGTTCATCTTCATCAGGGAGGAGGCAGTATGTCTGGACCTTCCTTGTCATTTGAAACCACTTCTCATCTATGTGAACCACATTCTCCATGTGCTGGAAAGAATGAGTTGATGGTGCTGAGTCTGGATCAATCAATGAGAGACAATGTTGAACCCTTTGAACCCGATTTGCCTGTCAATGCTGGTTTGATGGAATTACTGTGGCGCTTCAACTCTCCTGTCCTCAATTTGTTGTGCAGATACGTCTTGGAAGCCCCTAAAGCAGAGGAAAGAGTCTTAAGGGTTGTTCTACTCCTCAAAGGAATATCCCTGATTTTCTGTAAGTCAAATTCGATCCTCTTTCTCCCATAATTTTTGACTCTACAATGAGATACATTGTGGTTGTTGGAGTCTTTACCTCTTTTCCACAACCACTGGATTGATCGAATCTTCACATTGAATATCGAAGCAAATTCCCCTGTGGTTGTCTTCTTCAGCTTTCCATTAACACTCATCTCCAGTAGCATATTGTAAGCTGTCACTCTGTCCTCAGGACACAACTCTTTTCTCCCTCGTTTTGAACCTACCGTTAACAACACATCATCATTACAAAACACAATAACATTAACTATAATGTCAATTGAGACTCTTTTATCCATCGTTCTACTAGGATTGAGTGAATGGAGGGTGGTTTATATAGGAGTTTAGTAGGGTTACGAAGGGTTACGAAGGGTTAGATGCAATTAATAAAGCATGGGATGGAATGGCGTAATGGTTGGGAATGTACACAGACTTTGGGAAGCCAAACAATTGTCTTTGTATGTTGTAGTTAAAAACATATCTTCTCTTTGTGTGTTATAGTTGAATACAATCCTTCTTCTATGCATTTACTGAACTATTAGAGGTAAAATCAAACTGGTCTCTCATATACATTTATCCATTGCTTGACACAAAAGCAACCAGAGCTGACAAATCTGTGGTGCAATAACATCACCAGCATTGTGCAATAACATCGCCAGCATTTGACACAAAAGCAATTGATTCAGACGCATTGTATCAACACATTATATAAACAAAAGCAATCAAATCCATGAATTGTATAGAATCCAAACTACACATCACTTAACACTCAAACTGGTCTTTAAGAAAACATATCACAAACTACACATAAGATTATATGCATTTTGGCAACACCTTATATAATCAAAAGCAGACAATGAATTAAAACCAAACAATTAACAATTGCATGATTCAGTATGTGTAGAAATATTGCATCCAAAATAAACTTTTTGGCAATGCATTTCCACTTAATATACACATAGTTAAACAGTGGAAGTGCAATACCAAAAAGGCTTTACAGTTGAGTCCTACTACCATATATGTCATACGAAGATCAACAATTTAAGTTGTATAGGGCTAACCCAATTAACGTTTTAACTACTATATCTACCAAAAAGTTCACCAATCACAGTTGGTACTCCTAACCAAAAACAGAAGTAGCCAAGCTTTGCAACATCAAGCATAATCTCTAAATCCTGAAATAAAAATAACAATTCAATGTCAGTAGCCATTATTAAGGTAAATATTGTGGATTGTCAATAACAAATAGGGCACTGGCTTACATGGTAAAGGTGGAAGATGAGCAGCAGTTGCAAAGAGCAATGGATCACAAGCCAATGTCGAAGGAAGCAACCCAAGTCTATCCAAGTGCTTTTTTTTCATGTGTGGGATTCTATATGAATTGGAACCTCTGATTTTTAAAATCTCAATCATGCATGACTGGAGAGTAATGAAAATGCTATTAGCCTTCCTATCTGAGAATTTAAAGTATGTTTTTTTTACAGCTTCCACCAACTGATTTATATTAGTTGCACATTTTTTTTCTTGTAACGACTGAATTGCTCTAAAAAAACCCTAGATCAAGAACATTTAAGTCAAGGGAATTAGGCGGTTGACATAGCAGTTGAATGTTCAATCCTACTCTTTCCACAACAGTTAAAAAATCAATATCATTTTCATGGATATGTATTTTTTCATTATCCTGCTGTATAATAATTGGATCCGAGAGGCTATCTCTAGGCCATTTATCCTTAATGGCAGGTAAGATATGTTCAATCATGTACTCCCTAATGACTTTCCTATCAATTTTAGGTATTGGCTTAACTTCTAATGTTCCTGCCACCCTATTTGAACTAGACCTCAAAGCAGCCACCTCTGCCACTAAAGGAAACACTCCAATTCTACCATCAAATGTACAGTTCCCATCACAATCATATCTAGGCCTAGCAATAACTACAAGGAACATAATCTTAGGAATAAAATTTGTACTTTTGATGGTTCTTACAGGTTCATCTTCATCAGGGAGGAGGCAGTATGTCTGGACCTTCCTTGTCATTTGAAACCACTTCTCATCTATGTGAACCACATTCTCCATGTGCTGGAAAGAATGAGTTGATGGTGCTGAGTCTGGATCAATCAATGAGAGACAATGTTGAACCCTTTGAACCCGATTTGCCTGTCAATGCTGGTTTGATGGAATTACTGTGGCGCTTCAACTCTCCTGTCCTCAATTTGTTGTGCAGATACGTCTTGGAAGCCCCTAAAGCAGAGGAAAGAGTCTTAAGGGTTGTTCTACTCCTCAAAGGAATATCCCTGATTTTCTGTAAGTCAAATTCGATCCTCTTTCTCCCATAATTTTTGACTCTACAATGAGATACATTGTGGTTGTTGGAGTCTTTACCTCTTTTCCACAACCACTGGATTGATCGAATCTTCACATTGAATATCGAAGCAAATTCCCCTGTGGTTGTCTTCTTCAGCTTTCCATTAACACTCATCTCCAGTAGCATATTGTAAGCTGTCACTCTGTCCTCAGGACACAACTCTTTTCTCCCTCGTTTTGAACCTACCGTTAACAACACATCATCATTACAAAACACAATAACATTAACTATAATGTCAATTGAGACTCTTTTATCCATCGTTCTACTAGGATTGAGTGAATGGAGGGTGGTTTATATAGGAGTTTAGTAGGGTTACGAAGGGTTACGAAGGGTTAGATGCAATTAATAAAGCATGGGATGGAATGGCGTAATGGTTGGGAATGTACACAGACTTTGGGAAGCCAAACAATTGTCTTTGTATGTTGTAGTTAAAAACATATCTTCTCTTTGTGTGTTATAGTTGAATACAATCCTTCTTCTATGCATTTACTGAACTATTAGAGGTAAAATCAAACTGGTCTCTCATATACATTTATCCATTGCTTGACACAAAAGCAACCAGAGCTGACAAATCTGTGGTGCAATAACATCACCAGCATTGTGCAATAACATCGCCAGCATTTGACACAAAAGCAATTGATTCAGACGCATTGTATCAACACATTATATAAACAAAAGCAATCAAATCCATGAATTGTATAGAATCCAAACTACACATCACTTAACACTCAAACTGGTCTTTAAGAAAACATATCACAAACTACACATAAGATTATATGCATTTTGGCAACACCTTATATAATCAAAAGCAGACAATGAATTAAAACCAAACAATTAACAATTGCATGATTCAGTATGTGTAGAAATATTGCATCCAAAATAAACTTTTTGGCAATGCATTTCCACTTAATATACACATAGTTAAACAGTGGAAGTGCAATACCAAAAAGGCTTTACAGTTGAGTCCTACTACCATATATGTCATACGAAGATCAACAATTTAAGTTGTATAGGGCTAACCCAATTAACGTTTTAACTACTATATCTACCAAAAAGTTCACCAATCACAGTTGGTACTCCTAACCAAAAACAGAAGTAGCCAAGCTTTGCAACATCAAGCATAATCTCTAAATCCTGAAATAAAAATAACAATTCAATGTCAGTAGCCATTATTAAGGTAAATATTGTGGATTGTCAATAACAAATAGGGCACTGGCTTACATGGTAAAGGTGGAAGATGAGCAGCAGTTGCAAAGAGCAATGGATCACAAGCCAATGTCGAAGGAAGCAACCCAAGTCTATCCAAGTGCTTTTTTTTCATGTGTGGGATTCTATATGAATTGGAACCTCTGATTTTTAAAATCTCAATCATGCATGACTGGAGAGTAATGAAAATGCTATTAGCCTTCCTATCTGAGAATTTAAAGTATGTTTTTTTTACAGCTTCCACCAACTGATTTATATTAGTTGCACATTTTTTTTCTTGTAACGACTGAATTGCTCTAAAAAAACCCTAGATCAAGAACATTTAAGTCAAGGGAATTAGGCGGTTGACATAGCAGTTGAATGTTCAATCCTACTCTTTCCACAACAGTTAAAAAATCAATATCATTTTCATGGATATGTATTTTTTCATTATCCTGCTGTATAATAATTGGATCCGAGAGGCTATCTCTAGGCCATTTATCCTTAATGGCAGGTAAGATATGTTCAATCATGTACTCCCTAATGACTTTCCTATCAATTTTAGGTATTGGCTTAACTTCTAATGTTCCTGCCACCCTATTTGAACTAGACCTCAAAGCAGCCACCTCTGCCACTAAAGGAAACACTCCAATTCTACCATCAAATGTACAGTTCCCATCACAATCATATCTAGGCCTAGCAATAACTACAAGGAACATAATCTTAGGAATAAAATTTGTACTTTTGATGGTTCTTACAGGTTCATCTTCATCAGGGAGGAGGCAGTATGTCTGGACCTTCCTTGTCATTTGAAACCACTTCTCATCTATGTGAACCACATTCTCCATGTGCTGGAAAGAATGAGTTGATGGTGCTGAGTCTGGATCAATCAATGAGAGACAATGTTGAACCCTTTGAACCCGATTTGCCTGTCAATGCTGGTTTGATGGAATTACTGTGGCGCTTCAACTCTCCTGTCCTCAATTTGTTGTGCAGATACGTCTTGGAAGCCCCTAAAGCAGAGGAAAGAGTCTTAAGGGTTGTTCTACTCCTCAAAGGAATATCCCTGATTTTCTGTAAGTCAAATTCGATCCTCTTTCTCCCATAATTTTTGACTCTACAATGAGATACATTGTGGTTGTTGGAGTCTTTACCTCTTTTCCACAACCACTGGATTGATCGAATCTTCACATTGAATATCGAAGCAAATTCCCCTGTGGTTGTCTTCTTCAGCTTTCCATTAACACTCATCTCCAGTAGCATATTGTAAGCTGTCACTCTGTCCTCAGGACACAACTCTTTTCTCCCTCGTTTTGAACCTACCGTTAACAACACATCATCATTACAAAACACAATAACATTAACTATAATGTCAATTGAGACTCTTTTATCCATCGTTCTACTAGGATTGAGTGAATGGAGGGTGGTTTATATAGGAGTTTAGTAGGGTTACGAAGGGTTACGAAGGGTTAGATGCAATTAATAAAGCATGGGATGGAATGGCGTAATGGTTGGGAATGTACACAGACTTTGGGAAGCCAAACAATTGTCTTTGTATGTTGTAGTTAAAAACATATCTTCTCTTTGTGTGTTATAGTTGAATACAATCCTTCTTCTATGCATTTACTGAACTATTAGAGGTAAAATCAAACTGGTCTCTCATATACATTTATCCATTGCTTGACACAAAAGCAACCAGAGCTGACAAATCTGTGGTGCAATAACATCACCAGCATTGTGCAATAACATCGCCAGCATTTGACACAAAAGCAATTGATTCAGACGCATTGTATCAACACATTATATAAACAAAAGCAATCAAATCCATGAATTGTATAGAATCCAAACTACACATCACTTAACACTCAAACTGGTCTTTAAGAAAACATATCACAAACTACACATAAGATTATATGCATTTTGGCAACACCTTATATAATCAAAAGCAGACAATGAATTAAAACCAAACAATTAACAATTGCATGATTCAGTATGTGTAGAAATATTGCATCCAAAATAAACTTTTTGGCAATGCATTTCCACTTAATATACACATAGTTAAACAGTGGAAGTGCAATACCAAAAAGGCTTTACAGTTGAGTCCTACTACCATATATGTCATACGAAGATCAACAATTTAAGTTGTATAGGGCTAACCCAATTAACGTTTTAACTACTATATCTACCAAAAAGTTCACCAATCACAGTTGGTACTCCTAACCAAAAACAGAAGTAGCCAAGCTTTGCAACATCAAGCATAATCTCTAAATCCTGAAATAAAAATAACAATTCAATGTCAGTAGCCATTATTAAGGTAAATATTGTGGATTGTCAATAACAAATAGGGCACTGGCTTACATGGTAAAGGTGGAAGATGAGCAGCAGTTGCAAAGAGCAATGGATCACAAGCCAATGTCGAAGGAAGCAACCCAAGTCTATCCAAGTGCTTTTTTTTCATGTGTGGGATTCTATATGAATTGGAACCTCTGATTTTTAAAATCTCAATCATGCATGACTGGAGAGTAATGAAAATGCTATTAGCCTTCCTATCTGAGAATTTAAAGTATGTTTTTTTTACAGCTTCCACCAACTGATTTATATTAGTTGCACATTTTTTTTCTTGTAACGACTGAATTGCTCTAAAAAAACCCTAGATCAAGAACATTTAAGTCAAGGGAATTAGGCGGTTGACATAGCAGTTGAATGTTCAATCCTACTCTTTCCACAACAGTTAAAAAATCAATATCATTTTCATGGATATGTATTTTTTCATTATCCTGCTGTATAATAATTGGATCCGAGAGGCTATCTCTAGGCCATTTATCCTTAATGGCAGGTAAGATATGTTCAATCATGTACTCCCTAATGACTTTCCTATCAATTTTAGGTATTGGCTTAACTTCTAATGTTCCTGCCACCCTATTTGAACTAGACCTCAAAGCAGCCACCTCTGCCACTAAAGGAAACACTCCAATTCTACCATCAAATGTACAGTTCCCATCACAATCATATCTAGGCCTAGCAATAACTACAAGGAACATAATCTTAGGAATAAAATTTGTACTTTTGATGGTTCTTACAGGTTCATCTTCATCAGGGAGGAGGCAGTATGTCTGGACCTTCCTTGTCATTTGAAACCACTTCTCATCTATGTGAACCACATTCTCCATGTGCTGGAAAGAATGAGTTGATGGTGCTGAGTCTGGATCAATCAATGAGAGACAATGTTGAACCCTTTGAACCCGATTTGCCTGTCAATGCTGGTTTGATGGAATTACTGTGGCGCTTCAACTCTCCTGTCCTCAATTTGTTGTGCAGATACGTCTTGGAAGCCCCTAAAGCAGAGGAAAGAGTCTTAAGGGTTGTTCTACTCCTCAAAGGAATATCCCTGATTTTCTGTAAGTCAAATTCGATCCTCTTTCTCCCATAATTTTTGACTCTACAATGAGATACATTGTGGTTGTTGGAGTCTTTACCTCTTTTCCACAACCACTGGATTGATCGAATCTTCACATTGAATATCGAAGCAAATTCCCCTGTGGTTGTCTTCTTCAGCTTTCCATTAACACTCATCTCCAGTAGCATATTGTAAGCTGTCACTCTGTCCTCAGGACACAACTCTTTTCTCCCTCGTTTTGAACCTACCGTTAACAACACATCATCATTACAAAACACAATAACATTAACTATAATGTCAATTGAGACTCTTTTATCCATCGTTCTACTAGGATTGAGTGAATGGAGGGTGGTTTATATAGGAGTTTAGTAGGGTTACGAAGGGTTACGAAGGGTTAGATGCAATTAATAAAGCATGGGATGGAATGGCGTAATGGTTGGGAATGTACACAGACTTTGGGAAGCCAAACAATTGTCTTTGTATGTTGTAGTTAAAAACATATCTTCTCTTTGTGTGTTATAGTTGAATACAATCCTTCTTCTATGCATTTACTGAACTATTAGAGGTAAAATCAAACTGGTCTCTCATATACATTTATCCATTGCTTGACACAAAAGCAACCAGAGCTGACAAATCTGTGGTGCAATAACATCACCAGCATTGTGCAATAACATCGCCAGCATTTGACACAAAAGCAATTGATTCAGACGCATTGTATCAACACATTATATAAACAAAAGCAATCAAATCCATGAATTGTATAGAATCCAAACTACACATCACTTAACACTCAAACTGGTCTTTAAGAAAACATATCACAAACTACACATAAGATTATATGCATTTTGGCAACACCTTATATAATCAAAAGCAGACAATGAATTAAAACCAAACAATTAACAATTGCATGATTCAGTATGTGTAGAAATATTGCATCCAAAATAAACTTTTTGGCAATGCATTTCCACTTAATATACACATAGTTAAACAGTGGAAGTGCAATACCAAAAAGGCTTTACAGTTGAGTCCTACTACCATATATGTCATACGAAGATCAACAATTTAAGTTGTATAGGGCTAACCCAATTAACGTTTTAACTACTATATCTACCAAAAAGTTCACCAATCACAGTTGGTACTCCTAACCAAAAACAGAAGTAGCCAAGCTTTGCAACATCAAGCATAATCTCTAAATCCTGAAATAAAAATAACAATTCAATGTCAGTAGCCATTATTAAGGTAAATATTGTGGATTGTCAATAACAAATAGGGCACTGGCTTACATGGTAAAGGTGGAAGATGAGCAGCAGTTGCAAAGAGCAATGGATCACAAGCCAATGTCGAAGGAAGCAACCCAAGTCTATCCAAGTGCTTTTTTTTCATGTGTGGGATTCTATATGAATTGGAACCTCTGATTTTTAAAATCTCAATCATGCATGACTGGAGAGTAATGAAAATGCTATTAGCCTTCCTATCTGAGAATTTAAAGTATGTTTTTTTTACAGCTTCCACCAACTGATTTATATTAGTTGCACATTTTTTTTCTTGTAACGACTGAATTGCTCTAAAAAAACCCTAGATCAAGAACATTTAAGTCAAGGGAATTAGGCGGTTGACATAGCAGTTGAATGTTCAATCCTACTCTTTCCACAACAGTTAAAAAATCAATATCATTTTCATGGATATGTATTTTTTCATTATCCTGCTGTATAATAATTGGATCCGAGAGGCTATCTCTAGGCCATTTATCCTTAATGGCAGGTAAGATATGTTCAATCATGTACTCCCTAATGACTTTCCTATCAATTTTAGGTATTGGCTTAACTTCTAATGTTCCTGCCACCCTATTTGAACTAGACCTCAAAGCAGCCACCTCTGCCACTAAAGGAAACACTCCAATTCTACCATCAAATGTACAGTTCCCATCACAATCATATCTAGGCCTAGCAATAACTACAAGGAACATAATCTTAGGAATAAAATTTGTACTTTTGATGGTTCTTACAGGTTCATCTTCATCAGGGAGGAGGCAGTATGTCTGGACCTTCCTTGTCATTTGAAACCACTTCTCATCTATGTGAACCACATTCTCCATGTGCTGGAAAGAATGAGTTGATGGTGCTGAGTCTGGATCAATCAATGAGAGACAATGTTGAACCCTTTGAACCCGATTTGCCTGTCAATGCTGGTTTGATGGAATTACTGTGGCGCTTCAACTCTCCTGTCCTCAATTTGTTGTGCAGATACGTCTTGGAAGCCCCTAAAGCAGAGGAAAGAGTCTTAAGGGTTGTTCTACTCCTCAAAGGAATATCCCTGATTTTCTGTAAGTCAAATTCGATCCTCTTTCTCCCATAATTTTTGACTCTACAATGAGATACATTGTGGTTGTTGGAGTCTTTACCTCTTTTCCACAACCACTGGATTGATCGAATCTTCACATTGAATATCGAAGCAAATTCCCCTGTGGTTGTCTTCTTCAGCTTTCTATTAACACTCATCTCCAGTAGCATATTGTAAGCTGTCACTCTGTCCTCAGGACACAACTCTTTTCTCCCTCGTTTTGAACCTACCGTTAACAACACATCATCATTACAAAACACAATAACATTAACTATAATGTCAATTGAGACTCTTTTATCCATCGTTCTACTAGGATTGAGTGAATGGAGGGTGGTTTATATAGGAGTTTAGTAGGGTTACGAAGGGTTACGAAGGGTTAGATGCAATTAATAAAGCATGGGATGGAATGGCGTAATGGTTGGGAATGTACACAGACTTTGGGAAGCCAAACAATTGTCTTTGTATGTTGTAGTTAAAAACATATCTTCTCTTTGTGTGTTATAGTTGAATACAATCCTTCTTCTATGCATTTACTGAACTATTAGAGGTAAAATCAAACTGGTCTCTCATATACATTTATCCATTGCTTGACACAAAAGCAACCAGAGCTGACAAATCTGTGGTGCAATAACATCACCAGCATTGTGCAATAACATCGCCAGCATTTGACACAAAAGCAATTGATTCAGACGCATTGTATCAACACATTATATAAACAAAA
This sequence comes from Viola odorata, assembly GCA_963691705.1. Taxonomy (NCBI): domain Eukaryota; kingdom Viridiplantae; phylum Streptophyta; class Magnoliopsida; order Malpighiales; family Violaceae; genus Viola; species Viola odorata. Next base: position 32,039,234 of record OY829546.1, read on the forward strand.
GCAATCAAATCCATGAATTGTATAGAATCCAAACTACACATCACTTAACACTCAAACTGGTCTTTAAGAAAACATATCACAAACTACACATAAGATTATATGCATTTTGGCAACACCTTATATAATCAAAAGCAGACAATGAATTAAAACCAAACAATTAACAATTGCATGATTCAGTATGTGTAGAAATATTGCATCCAAAATAAACTTTTTGGCAATGCATTTCCACTTAATATACACATAGTTAAACAGTGGAAGTGCAATACCAAAAAGGCTTTACAGTTGAGTCCTACTACCATATATGTCATACGAAGATCAACAATTTAAGTTGTATAGGGCTAACCCAATTAACGTTTTAACTACTATATCTACCAAAAAGTTCACCAATCACAGTTGGTACTCCTAACCAAAAACAGAAGTAGCCAAGCTTTGCAACATCAAGCATAATCTCTAAATCCTGAAATAAAAATAACAATTCAATGTCAGTAGCCATTATTAAGGTAAATATTGTGGATTGTCAATAACAAATAGGGCACTGGCTTACATGGTAAAGGTGGAAGATGAGCAGCAGTTGCAAAGAGCAATGGATCACAAGCCAATGTCGAAGGAAGCAACCCAAGTCTATCCAAGTGCTTTTTTTTCATGTGTGGGATTCTATATGAATTGGAACCTCTGATTTTTAAAATCTCAATCATGCATGACTGGAGAGTAATGAAAATGCTATTAGCCTTCCTATCTGAGAATTTAAAGTATGTTTTTTTTACAGCTTCCACCAACTGATTTATATTAGTTGCACATTTTTTTTCTTGTAACGACTGAATTGCTCTAAAAAAACCCTAGATCAAGAACATTTAAGTCAAGGGAATTAGGAGGTTGACATAGCAGTTGAATGTTCAATCCTACTCTTTCCACAACAGTTAAAAAATCAATATCATTTTCATGGATATGTATTTTTTCATTATCCTGCTGTATAATAATTGGATCCGAGAGGCTATCTCTAGGCCATTTATCCTTAATGGCAGGTAAGATATGTTCAATCATGTACTCCCTAATGACTTTCCTATCAATTTTAGGTATTGGCTTAACTTCTAATGTTCCTGCCACCCTATTTGAACTAGACCTCAAAGCAGCCACCTCTGCCACTAAAGGAAACACTCCAATTCTACCATCAAATGTACAGTTCCCATCACAATCATATCTAGGCCTAGCAATAACTACAAGGAACATAATCTTAGGAATAAAATTTGTACTTTTGATGGTTCTTACAGGTTCATCTTCATCAGGGAGGAGGCAGTATGTCTGGACCTTCCTTGTCATTTGAAACCACTTCTCATCTATGTGAACCACATTCTCCATGTGCTGGAAAGAATGAGTTGATGGTGCTGAGTCTGGATCAATCAATGAGAGACAATGTTGAACCCTTTGAACCCGATTTGCCTGTCAATGCTGGTTTGATGGAATTACTGTGGCGCTTCAACTCTCCTGTCCTCAATTTGTTGTGCAGATACGTCTTGGAAGCCCCTAAAGCAGAGGAAAGAGTCTTAAGGGTTGTTCTACTCCTCAAAGGAATATCCCTGATTTTCTGTAAGTCAAATTCGATCCTCTTTCTCCCATAATTTTTGACTCTACAATGAGATACATTGTGGTTGTTGGAGTCTTTACCTCTTTTCCACAACCACTGGATTGATCGAATCTTCACATTGAATATCGAAGCAAATTCCCCTGTGGTTGTCTTCTTCAGCTTTCCATTAACACTCATCTCCAGTAGCATATTGTAAGCTGTCACTCTGTCCTCAGGACACAACTCTTTTCTCCCTCGTTTTGAACCTACCGTTAACAACACATCATCATTACAAAACACAATAACATTAACTATAATGTCAATTGAGACTCTTTTATCCATCGTTCTACTAGGATTGAGTGAATGGAGGGTGGTTTATATAGGAGTTTAGTAGGGTTACGAAGGGTTACGAAGGGTTAGATGCAATTAATAAAGCATGGGATGGAATGGCGTAATGGTTGGGAATGTACACAGACTTTGGGAAGCCAAACAATTGTCTTTGTATGTTGTAGTTAAAAACATATCTTCTCTTTGTGTGTTATAGTTGAATACAATCCTTCTTCTATGCATTTACTGAACTATTAGAGGTAAAATCAAACTGGTCTCTCATATACATTTATCCATTGCTTGACACAAAAGCAACCAGAGCTGACAAATCTGTGGTGCAATAACATCACCAGCATTGTGCAATAACATCGCCAGCATTTGACACAAAAGCAATTGATTCAGACGCATTGTATCAACACATTATATAAACAAAAGCAATCAAATCCATGAATTGTATAGAATCCAAACTACACATCACTTAACACTCAAACTGGTCTTTAAGAAAACATATCACAAACTACACATAAGATTATATGCATTTTGGCAACACCTTATATAATCAAAAGCAGACAATGAATTAAAACCAAACAATTAACAATTGCATGATTCAGTATGTGTAGAAATATTGCATCCAAAATAAACTTTTTGGCAATGCATTTCCACTTAATATACACATAGTTAAACAGTGGAAGTGCAATACCAAAAAGGCTTTACAGTTGAGTCCTACTACCATATATGTCATACGAAGATCAACAATTTAAGTTGTATAGGGCTAACCCAATTAACGTTTTAACTACTATATCTACCAAAAAGTTCACCAATCACAGTTGGTACTCCTAACCAAAAACAGAAGTAGCCAAGCTTTGCAACATCAAGCATAATCTCTAAATCCTGAAATAAAAATAACAATTCAATGTCAGTAGCCATTATTAAGGTAAATATTGTGGATTGTCAATAACAAATAGGGCACTGGCTTACATGGTAAAGGTGGAAGATGAGCAGCAGTTGCAAAGAGCAATGGATCACAAGCCAATGTCGAAGGAAGCAACCCAAGTCTATCCAAGTGCTTTTTTTTCATGTGTGGGATTCTATATGAATTGGAACCTCTGATTTTTAAAATCTCAATCATGCATGACTGGAGAGTAATGAAAATGCTATTAGCCTTCCTATCTGAGAATTTAAAGTATGTTTTTTTTACAGCTTCCACCAACTGATTTATATTAGTTGCACATTTTTTTTCTTGTAACGACTGAATTGCTCTAAAAAAACCCTAGATCAAGAACATTTAAGTCAAGGGAATTAGGAGGTTGACATAGCAGTTGAATGTTCAATCCTACTCTTTCCACAACAGTTAAAAAATCAATATCATTTTCATGGATATGTATTTTTTCATTATCCTGCTGTATAATAATTGGATCCGAGAGGCTATCTCTAGGCCATTTATCCTTAATGGCAGGTAAGATATGTTCAATCATGTACTCCCTAATGACTTTCCTATCAATTTTAGGTATTGGCTTAACTTCTAATGTTCCTGCCACCCTATTTGAACTAGACCTCAAAGCAGCCACCTCTGCCACTAAAGGAAACACTCCAATTCTACCATCAAATGTACAGTTCCCATCACAATCATATCTAGGCCTAGCAATAACTACAAGGAACATAATCTTAGGAATAAAATTTGTACTTTTGATGGTTCTTACAGGTTCATCTTCATCAGGGAGGAGGCAGTATGTCTGGACCTTCCTTGTCATTTGAAACCACTTCTCATCTATGTGAACCACATTCTCCATGTGCTGGAAAGAATGAGTTGATGGTGCTGAGTCTGGATCAATCAATGAGAGACAATGTTGAACCCTTTGAACCCGATTTGCCTGTCAATGCTGGTTTGATGGAATTACTGTGGCGCTTCAACTCTCCTGTCCTCAATTTGTTGTGCAGATACGTCTTGGAAGCCCCTAAAGCAGAGGAAAGAGTCTTAAGGGTTGTTCTACTCCTCAAAGTAATATCCCTGATTTTCTGTAAGTCAAATTCGATCCTCTTTCTCCCATAATTTTTGACTCTACAATGAGATACATTGTGGTTGTTGGAGTCTTTACCTCTTTTCCACAACCACTGGATTGATCGAATCTTCACATTGAATATCGAAGCAAATTCCCCTGTGGTTGTCTTCTTCAGCTTTCTATTAACACTCATCTCCAGTAGCATATTGTAAGCTGTCACTCTGTCCTCAGGACACAACTCTTTTCTCCCTCGTTTTGAACCTACCGTTAACAACACATCATCATTACAAAACACAATAACATTAACTATAATGTCAATTGAGACTCTTTTATCCATCGTTCTACTAGGATTGAGTGAATGGAGGGTGGTTTATATAGGAGTTTAGTAGGGTTACGAAGGGTTACGAAGGGTTAGATGCAATTAATAAAGCATGGGATGGAATGGCGTAATGGTTGGGAATGTACACAGACTTTGGGAAGCCAAACAATTGTCTTTGTATGTTGTAGTTAAAAACATATCTTCTCTTTGTGTGTTATAGTTGAATACAATCCTTCTTCTATGCATTTACTGAACTATTAGAGGTAAAATCAAACTGGTCTCTCATATACATTTATCCATTGCTTGACACAAAAGCAACCAGAGCTGACAAATCTGTGGTGCAATAACATCACCAGCATTGTGCAATAACATCGCCAGCATTTGACACAAAAGCAATTGATTCAGACGCATTGTATCAACACATTATATAAACAAAAGCAATCAAATCCATGAATTGTATAGAATCCAAACTACACATCACTTAACACTCAAACTGGTCTTTAAGAAAACATATCACAAACTACACATAAGATTATATGCATTTTGGCAACACCTTATATAATCAAAAGCAGACAATGAATTAAAACCAAACAATTAACAATTGCATGATTCAGTATGTGTAGAAATATTGCATCCAAAATAAACTTTTTGGCAATGCATTTCCACTTAATATACACATAGTTAAACAGTGGAAGTGCAATACCAAAAAGGCTTTACAGTTGAGTCCTACTACCATATATGTCATACGAAGATCAACAATTTAAGTTGTATAGGGCTAACCCAATTAACGTTTTAACTACTATATCTACCAAAAAGTTCACCAATCACAGTTGGTACTCCTAACCAAAAACAGAAGTAGCCAAGCTTTGCAACATCAAGCATAATCTCTAAATCCTGAAATAAAAATAACAATTCAATGTCAGTAGCCATTATTAAGGTAAATATTGTGGATTGTCAATAACAAATAGGGCACTGGCTTACATGGTAAAGGTGGAAGATGAGCAGCAGTTGCAAAGAGCAATGGATCACAAGCCAATGTCGAAGGAAGCAACCCAAGTCTATCCAAGTGCTTTTTTTTCATGTGTGGGATTCTATATGAATTGGAACCTCTGATTTTTAAAATCTCAATCATGCATGACTGGAGAGTAATGAAAATGCTATTAGCCTTCCTATCTGAGAATTTAAAGTATGTTTTTTTTACAGCTTCCACCAACTGATTTATATTAGTTGCACATTTTTTTTCTTGTAACGACTGAATTGCTCTAAAAAAACCCTAGATCAAGAACATTTAAGTCAAGGGAATTAGGAGGTTGACATAGCAGTTGAATGTTCAATCCTACTCTTTCCACAACAGTTAAAAAATCAATATCATTTTCATGGATATGTATTTTTTCATTATCCTGCTGTATAATAATTGGATCCGAGAGGCTATCTCTAGGCCATTTATCCTTAATGGCAGGTAAGATATGTTCAATCATGTACTCCCTAATGACTTTCCTATCAATTTTAGGTATTGGCTTAACTTCTAATGTTCCTGCCACCCTATTTGAACTAGACCTCAAAGCAGCCACCTCTGCCACTAAAGGAAACACTCCAATTCTACCATCAAATGTACAGTTCCCATCACAATCATATCTAGGCCTAGCAATAACTACAAGGAACATAATCTTAGGAATAAAATTTGTACTTTTGATGGTTCTTACAGGTTCATCTTCATCAGGGAGGAGGCAGTATGTCTGGACCTTCCTTGTCATTTGAAACCACTTCTCATCTATGTGAACCACATTCTCCATGTGCTGGAAAGAATGAGTTGATGGTGCTGAGTCTGGATCAATCAATGAGAGACAATGTTGAACCCTTTGAACCCGATTTGCCTGTCAATGCTGGTTTGATGGAATTACTGTGGCGCTTCAACTCTCCTGTCCTCAATTTGTTGTGCAGATACGTCTTGGAAGCCCCTAAAGCAGAGGAAAGAGTCTTAAGGGTTGTTCTACTCCTCAAAGTAATATCCCTGATTTTCTGTAAGTCAAATTCGATCCTCTTTCTCCCATAATTTTTGACTCTACAATGAGATACATTGTGGTTGTTGGAGTCTTTACCTCTTTTCCACAACCACTGGATTGATCGAATCTTCACATTGAATATCGAAGCAAATTCCCCTGTGGTTGTCTTCTTCAGCTTTCTATTAACACTCATCTCCAGTAGCATATTGTAAGCTGTCACTCTGTCCTCAGGACACAACTCTTTTCTCCCTCGTTTTGAACCTACCGTTAACAACACATCATCATTACAAAACACAATAACATTAACTATAATGTCAATTGAGACTCTTTTATCCATCGTTCTACTAGGATTGAGTGAATGGAGGGTGGTTTATATAGGAGTTTAGTAGGGTTACGAAGGGTTACGAAGGGTTAGATGCAATTAATAAAGCATGGGATGGAATGGCGTAATGGTTGGGAATGTACACAGACTTTGGGAAGCCAAACAATTGTCTTTGTATGTTGTAGTTAAAAACATATCTTCTCTTTGTGTGTTATAGTTGAATACAATCCTTCTTCTATGCATTTACTGAACTATTAGAGGTAAAATCAAACTGGTCTCTCATATACATTTATCCATTGCTTGACACAAAAGCAACCAGAGCTGACAAATCTGTGGTGCAATAACATCACCAGCATTGTGCAATAACATCGCCAGCATTTGACACAAAAGCAATTGATTCAGACGCATTGTATCAACACATTATATAAACAAAAGCAATCAAATCCATGAATTGTATAGAATCCAAACTACACATCACTTAACACTCAAACTGGTCTTTAAGAAAACATATCACAAACTACACATAAGATTATATGCATTTTGGCAACACCTTATATAATCAAAAGCAGACAATGAATTAAAACCAAACAATTAACAATTGCATGATTCAGTATGTGTAGAAATATTGCATCCAAAATAAACTTTTTGGCAATGCATTTCCACTTAATATACACATAGTTAAACAGTGGAAGTGCAATACCAAAAAGGCTTTACAGTTGAGTCCTACTACCATATATGTCATACGAAGATCAACAATTTAAGTTGTATAGGGCTAACCCAATTAACGTTTTAACTACTATATCTACCAAAAAGTTCACCAATCACAGTTGGTACTCCTAACCAAAAACAGAAGTAGCCAAGCTTTGCAACATCAAGCATAATCTCTAAATCCTGAAATAAAAATAACAATTCAATGTCAGTAGCCATTATTAAGGTAAATATTGTGGATTGTCAATAACAAATAGGGCACTGGCTTACATGGTAAAGGTGGAAGATGAGCAGCAGTTGCAAAGAGCAATGGATCACAAGCCAATGTCGAAGGAAGCAACCCAAGTCTATCCAAGTGCTTTTTTTTCATGTGTGGGATTCTATATGAATTGGAACCTCTGATTTTTAAAATCTCAATCATGCATGACTGGAGAGTAATGAAAATGCTATTAGCCTTCCTATCTGAGAATTTAAAGTATGTTTTTTTTACAGCTTCCACCAACTGATTTATATTAGTTGCACATTTTTTTTCTTGTAACGACTGAATTGCTCTAAAAAAACCCTAGATCAAGAACATTTAAGTCAAGGGAATTAGGAGGTTGACATAGCAGTTGAATGTTCAATCCTACTCTTTCCACAACAGTTAAAAAATCAATATCATTTTCATGGATATGTATTTTTTCATTATCCTGCTGTATAATAATTGGATCCGAGAGGCTATCTCTAGGCCATTTATCCTTAATGGCAGGTAAGATATGTTCAATCATGTACTCCCTAATGACTTTCCTATCAATTTTAGGTATTGGCTTAACTTCTAATGTTCCTGCCACCCTATTTGAACTAGACCTCAAAGCAGCCACCTCTGCCACTAAAGGAAACACTCCAATTCTACCATCAAATGTACAGTTCCCATCACAATCATATCTAGGCCTAGCAATAACTACAAGGAACATAATCTTAGGAATAAAATTTGTACTTTTGATGGTTCTTACAGGTTCATCTTCATCAGGGAGGAGGCAGTATGTCTGGACCTTCCTTGTCATTTGAAACCACTTCTCATCTATGTGAACCACATTCTCCATGTGCTGGAAAGAATGAGTTGATGGTGCTGAGTCTGGATCAATCAATGAGAGACAATGTTGAACCCTTTGAACCCGATTTGCCTGTCAATGCTGGTTTGATGGAATTACTGTGGCGCTTCAACTCTCCTGTCCTCAATTTGTTGTGCAGATACGTCTTGGAAGCCCCTAAAGCAGAGGAAAGAGTCTTAAGGGTTGTTCTACTCCTCAAAGGAATATCCCTGATTTTCTGTAAGTCAAATTCGATCCTCTTTCTCCCATAATTTTTGACTCTACAATGAGATACATTGTGGTTGTTGGAGTCTTTACCTCTTTTCCACAACCACTGGATTGATCGAATCTTCACATTGAATATCGAAGCAAATTCCCCTGTGGTTGTCTTCTTCAGCTTTCCATTAACACTCATCTCCAGTAGCATATTGTAAGCTGTCACTCTGTCCTCAGGACACAACTCTTTTCTCCCTCGTTTTGAACCTACCGTTAACAACACATCATCATTACAAAACACAATAACATTAACTATAATGTCAATTGAGACTCTTTTATCCATCGTTCTACTAGGATTGAGTGAATGGAGGGTGGTTTATATAGGAGTTTAGTAGGGTTACGAAGGGTTACGAAGGGTTAGATGCAATTAATAAAGCATGGGATGGAATGACGTAATGGTTGGGAATGTACACAGACTTTGGGAAGCCAAACAATTGTCTTTGTATGTTGTAGTTAAAAACATATCTTCTCTTTGTGTGTTATAGTTGAATACAATCCTTCTTCTATGCATTTACTGAACTATTAGAGGTAAAATCAAACTGGTCTCTCATATACATTTATCCATTGCTTGACACAAAAGCAACCAGAGCTGACAAATCTGTGGTGCAATAACATCACCAGCATTGTGCAATAACATCGCCAGCATTTGACACAAAAGCAATTGATTCAGACGCATTGTATCAACACATTATATAAACAAAAGCAATCAAATCCATGAATTGTATAGAATCCAAACTACACATCACTTAACACTCAAACTGGTCTTTAAGAAAACATATCACAAACTACACATAAGATTATATGCATTTTGGCAACACCTTATATAATCAAAAGCAGACAATGAATTAAAACCAAACAATTAACAATTGCATGATTCAGTATGTGTAGAAATATTGCATCCAAAATAAACTTTTTGGCAATGCATTTCCACTTAATATACACATAGTTAAACAGTGGAAGTGCAATACCAAAAAGGCTTTACAGTTGAGTCCTACTACCATATATGTCATACGAAGATCAACAATTTAAGTTGTATAGGGCTAACCCAATTAACGTTTTAACTACTATATCTACCAAAAAGTTCACCAATCACAGTTGGTACTCCTAACCAAAAACAGAAGTAGCCAAGCTTTGCAACATCAAGCATAATCTCTAAATCCTGAAATAAAAATAACAATTCAATGTCAGTAGCCATTATTAAGGTAAATATTGTGGATTGTCAATAACAAATAGGGCACTGGCTTACATGGTAAAGGTGGAAGATGAGCAGCAGTTGCAAAGAGCAATGGATCACAAGCCAATGTCGAAGGAAGCAACCCAAGTCTATCCAAGTGCTTTTTTTTCATGTGTGGGATTCTATATGAATTGGAACCTCTGATTTTTAAAATCTCAATCATGCATGACTGGAGAGTAATGAAAATGCTATTAGCCTTCCTATCTGAGAATTTAAAGTATGTTTTTTTTACAGCTTCCACCAACTGATTTATATTAGTTGCACATTTTTTTTCTTGTAACGACTGAATTGCTCTAAAAAAACCCTAGATCAAGAACATTTAAGTCAAGGGAATTAGGAGGTTGACATAGCAGTTGAATGTTCAATCCTACTCTTTCCACAACAGTTAAAAAATCAATATCATTTTCATGGATATGTATTTTTTCATTATCCTGCTGTATAATAATTGGATCCGAGAGGCTATCTCTAGGCCATTTATCCTTAATGGCAGGTAAGATATGTTCAATCATGTACTCCCTAATGACTTTCCTATCAATTTTAGGTATTGGCTTAACTTCTAATGTTCCTGCCACCCTATTTGAACTAGACCTCAAAGCAGCCACCTCTGCCACTAAAGGAAACACTCCAATTCTACCATCAAATGTACAGTTCCCATCACAATCATATCTAGGCCTAGCAATAACTACAAGGAACATAATCTTAGGAATAAAATTTGTACTTTTGATGGTTCTTACAGGTTCATCTTCATCAGGGAGGAGGCAGTATGTCTGGACCTTCCTTGTCATTTGAAACCACTTCTCATCTATGTGAACCACATTCTCCATGTGCTGGAAAGAATGAGTTGATGGTGCTGAGTCTGGATCAATCAATGAGAGACAATGTTGAACCCTTTGAACCCGATTTGCCTGTCAATGCTGGTTTGATGGAATTACTGTGGCGCTTCAACTCTCCTGTCCTCAATTTGTTGTGCAGATACGTCTTGGAAGCCCCTAAAGCAGAGGAAAGAGTCTTAAGGGTTGTTCTACTCCTCAAAGGAATATCCCTGATTTTCTGTAAGTCAAATTCGATCCTCTTTCTCCTATAATTTTTGACTCTACAATGAGATACATTGTGGTTGTTGGAGTCTTTACCTCTTTTCCACAACCACTGGATTGATCGAATCTTCACATTGAATATCGAAGCAAATTCCCCTATGGTTGTCTTCTTCAGCTTTCCATTAACACTCATCTCCAGTAGCATATTGTAAGCTGTCACTCTGTCCTCAGGACACAACTCTTTTCTCCCTCGTTTTGAACCTACCGTTAACAACACATCATCATTACAAAACACAATAACATTAACTATAATGTCAATTGAGACTCTTTTATCCATCGTTCTACTAGGAGTTGAGAAACTGTACCGTCAACCCTAGTGTGAGGTTCGTGGTTTTCATTAACCTCTGGCAAATCTTCATGGATATCGTCGAGATGTTGCGGACTTTGGGGAATGGCTTCTACTCCATCTGTCGTTGATTCTTCCTCATTACTACTGGGTAATTGTACCCCGTAGTTAACTAATTCGTGGTCTGATAATGGTGCTGGATAGCAGCTCAACAAATCGAGGGAATCAAATTGATTGTCTTCCATTTTCAATTCGATGGAAATTGTATTAACAGAAATTGAGGAGCTATTTTGATGTAGATAGATGGATGGGAATGCAGAGATTTTGGAGTGTAAAAACATTGTTAAATGTTTGAGGTAAAAAAAATTATAATTTGGGCGGAAACATTTTGAATTTCGACTCAACAATTCGCGAAATTTGGGAGGGATTAGGGTTTGCTTTGGCGAAAGCTTCGAATGAGGGAGGATTGCTCAAATGCGCGTCCGTGTGATCAGTGGCATAATTCGTAGATACGTGGATTAGTGTGGGACATAAGCGTAATCTCACGTGGCGTCTTAAAACGCGTGTCGAAGGCTAAAACGTCATTGTTTGCGGGATGGAGGGAGTATGATTTAAATTAATATTGTTATCTCAATTGAGAATAAGCAGATAGTTTGAAATTATATTGATTTTTGACTTCCGTTCCATATTGTTATCTCAATATCGTGGCATATATAATTGGGTGGTAAAAATGTAAGAATAGTTAGTTCGGGTGCCACAATGGTTTTTTTTTTCTTTTTCCGGTGAGGTTGCTTGCCGCTCTTCAGTTTCTTTTACTTTTTTATATGTAAAAAAAAGATTCTAAGAAAACAAGCATGTACAAACGATTAATTAAGTTAAGGAAATGTACGACAAAAGCCAGACGGAGACGGACCGGCGGAAAGCGTTTGAATTAATTAAAAAAGAAAACCTACTCTCTTCCACCTTCCCAGCACCAATTATCAATGGCATCAGCTTCATCTCTCAACACATTTCTCTCACAATCCATTCATTCATCAAAACCAAGCCAAAACTCACCAGACCCATCACTCATTTTCACCTAATGCTCTCAACCATTGCGTCTTGGCATCTTCTCTCCCTCCAAATCCAAACCGTTCAAACACCTCTTAAACCCACAAAACCCACTCCCAGAATCTGTGCAACCATATCAATGGCTGGATCAAATTCGAATACGACGAAGGAATCATTTCCTGGGTTTAAGGATTTGTTGCATACTTTGACTGTTGATGTGAAGAGAGCAGAGAATAGGACACTGAACGTGCCTTTAGTATCACCCTTCACGATCGCCTCATCTAGGCTGGATGAAGTGGAGAACGTAGCTATTAGGATTGAATTGAGTGATGGGAGCGTGGGCTGGGGAGAGACCCCAATACTTCCATTTGTTACTGCAGAAGACCAACCTATAGCCATGGCAAAGGCTAGGGAGGCATGTGAGTTTCTGAGGAGCAGTCCACCAATGGTGTTTGCGTCGATTCTCGAGGAAATTCACGGGGTTCTTCCTGGCCACGACTTGGCTTCTGTGAGTAGAATTTATCATTTCCCTGTTATTGGAGTTTCGGTTGTGATTGGATTCTGCTTTTAGTATTAGTTACTGTGATTTTGTTTGTTTGGTGATCCCTTGTTTTTGTTCCATGTAAGTTATAAGTTTTGATAAAAAAGAGAATTAGTTGCCGTTGAATTGGTTCTTCAGTAGCACTGATTCTACCATGTGTAACTGTTATAGTTATGAATATATGATCCTGTTTGCCCCTTTGCTATATTGTATTTGGGTTGGGAAATTGGATAAGCTATTGAGGTTGAAATTGAATCTGGTGTACGCTTATAAACCACTAGATCCTGTCACTCATGCGTCATTTTTGTAATCACTTGGTGCTGATCATGTACAATTCTGTAGAAGTTTCACCTGGCAGTCCAATGGAAATTAGTTTGCTTGGTATTTTTTGTTCTATATCATCCTTCATCCATGTAAGATGAAGAGACTCACATCCTAATGACTTAATTTAGTTTTTTACAATTGAAGGTTAGAGCTGGAGTGGAGATGGCATTGATTGATGCAGTGGCTAAGAGCATTGGTGTACCTTTGTGGAGACTGTTTGGAGGAGCTTCCAATAGCATAACCACTGATATAACAGTTTAGTTCCTTTCCATGCTTATTTGGCAGTAAAGGAAATGATCATTCTTTCATCATCACTCGGCGTATATTCTTTTTTCCCCCTTTTGTTTGTGTTTTATTGCTCCAACTGAGAGCCACTGAAGGTTCATTTCCTCATACTGCATTACCAGGTATTTGGTAAACCAAAAACTAGCAGTGAATGTTGTTTACTCCGCAACATAGCAAAGCCTTGTTTCTTCTTCAGCACATATTGCCAAGTGTAATCTTTGCATGTCTTTAACAATTCCACAGTCTGATGACTAAAATATACATTGTGAAAAGTAAAACAAATTGGAACTTCCTGCTGTGAAATGTAGGCTCATCAATGTTTTGTGCAGATTCCAATTGTATCACCAGCTGAAGCTGCTGACCTAGCTTTAAAATATCGCAACCAAGGATTCAAAACTTTAAAATTGAAGGTAGGAAAGGATCTGAAAAAAGACATAGAAGTTCTTCAGGCGATACGTGTGGCTCATCCCGATTGCTTATTTATTTTGGATGCAAATGAAGGCTATAAACCCAGGGAAGCAATAGAGGTTCTTGAAAAATTGCATGGTAAAGGATATATGATTATCTGTGTTCATTTCTGCTTAGAAGCTAACATTTTGGCATCTCTTATCAGTGAATGAACTTAGTGTAGCCTGTTTCTTGCAGAAATGGGGGTGACTCCTATTCTTTTCGAACAGCCAGTTCATAGAGATGACTGGGAAGGCCTTGGTCATGTTACTAATATTGCGAAAGGCAAATATGGAGTATCTGTTGCAGCTGATGAGAGTTGTCGGGGTTTAGTGGATGTAAAGAAAATAGTAAAAGGAAATCTTGCAGATGTGATTAACATTAAGCTTGCGAAAGTTGGGGTTGTTGGGGCATTGGAAATTATTGAGGAGGCAAGGTCATCAGGACTGGATTTGATGATTGGTGGGATGGTTGAGACTCGGTTGGCTATGGGTTTTGCTGGCCACCTTGCTGCTGGCCTTGGATGCTTCAAGTAAGTATTACCATCCTTGTCAGTTGTTTTTCTACTTTAATATTTTGTTTCTTAGGCTTTGAGTATAAAAGGCTTGTCTCCCATGATAATGTGTGACAGGTTCATTGACCTAGACACACCCCTTCTGCTATCAGAAGATCCTGTTCTCGATGGGTATCAAGGTATTTCGCCTTACTTTGTAACCCTGTAATTTATAACTTTAGTGTTTATCAGGTCTCCTTTCCTCTATCTCCATGTTTAATGACATTAAAGTCTGCATTCTGACAGGCTATTATGATTTATTTTTCTTTCTAATTTTGCCAGTGTCGGGTGCCGTTTACAAATTCACAAATGCCACTGGCCATGCTGGTGCCCTTCATTGGGACAATATTTTATGGTAAGATCTATTTCATACCATCCAATATTTAATACTCTCAGACTAGACTTCAATGTTTTTTATCATGCTGATGTTTACATTATTTTGTAATCATGTAAGTTTTAGTTAGCGGTTTATACGGCAGTGTCAGGTGTGTCCCCAGTTGTTCTGATATTTCAGCTGGTTAACAGAAGAATTAGGTGTAGAGTTTTGTTGAATGATGGATGGTTTCAGCATCATTACCTTTCCGTTGGTAGCAATGTGCCCCTAGTCTGCTCATTTCTGAAGTCTGATCATAATTATGTCACCAATTCTCTTGAAGCATAATTACATGAGAGATCCTAATTCCTTTTATAGTCAGTAGTAACATACCAATTAGAAGATGAACTGCATGGTAATGCACAGTTTTAAGATCCATATCGAGTGAAGCCCTTCGATTGGAATTCTTCATTGCTGATGAAATTAGAATTTTGCTCACTGTTGGTATCCTTTCATTCACGCTTCCTTTAGAAGATATTATAT
The DNA here is from genome assembly GCA_963691705.1 of Viola odorata. Classification (NCBI taxonomy): domain Eukaryota; kingdom Viridiplantae; phylum Streptophyta; class Magnoliopsida; order Malpighiales; family Violaceae; genus Viola; species Viola odorata. The sequence continues at coordinate 32,054,490 of OY829546.1, forward strand.
GCTGTCAAGGATCATACTTTGATGTGGCGTTATCAAATGTACCACCATAAATATGTACAAGTAATTTTAGCAAAAGTAGAAATTTAATCCCTCAAGGTGCATAATTCATTTCTCAGGACACTGATATAAAGTAGTGTGGACTATAAGATTGAGCCATACTTTGTTTGGTCTGAGAATTGAAACCCATGGTTAGAGCTGTCTTCTTTTTATAGACTAATGTACTGTCGTTGCCTTTGGTAATTGCACTGGTGAAAGAGAGGATAGTTTTCCATATTGCATTAAGGAAATTAGCAGAGTTGATATAATTGCATTCGTAGAGGCATATGCATCCCATCTTTTATTGCATTAAGGTGAAGTTGTTCATATTCACCAGGTACGAGAACCACTGGTCATTTGACAACTGTCATCATTGTACGAAAACTTACTTTTGGGATATGGTTTGAGTGCTACAACTTTCTTCAGATTTATCAGAAGTTACCGTTTTCGTTGTTTGCTTGTTTAGCATTGATGATGCAGTGGGAATTTTGCCATATTAGAGATTGTTTAGGTTGCTTTCGAGGGTCCGACTTGGGACCAGTTTTGCTGTGTTTCTATGACCAAATGGTTGTACAAGGAACTTGAAGTAGAAGCTACCTACAGAATATGTTTCACCATCTTTTTGTGTGTGTGCAGATACTGATACATACCTCAGTTACTGGAGCAATATGTCTACTGGAGCAATACTAGTGGCCAAGAAACCATAGGGGTTTGCAACTAATAAAATACCAATTATTAAGAGCATGCATGTTTATTGGTAAAATTAGTACAATCATTAAGAGCCCATTAGCCTAGTATTCCAATTGCAATTAGAATGCTTAGGGAGCACAGCTTGACACTTTGGCTTCGGTTAAACCATAACCTGGCAAGGTCCTATCCTTATTCATTTATGGATGTTATTGTAATTTTATTTCTCCACCTTTCCTTTGTTATGTCTAGGGCTGTAAACTGTCGGTGCGAGTTGGTTTTGGTCCAACACCGCACTGACCCGTTGAAATTACGGGTGTTTCACTCTAATGCTTGTATTTCTTCTAATCCAATTCCTCACATCAACTCCTGACCTAAGGAGATTGCTGACTTACCTGCTGGTGAGGGTTATTTAAGAATCTTGGGATTAAAATCCAAAAATGGATCTCTTGGTCTCCTCCTACTCTCACTCAGATTAAGATTAAATCGGGTGGGGCGAGTAAAGGAAATCTGGGCCCTTAGGGGTCGGGAGGACTTTATAAAAGACTCGTCTGGTAAAGCGATCAATTTGGTTTCTTGAAAAGTTGGTGTCTCCTCAGCTGCGGTGGAAGATTTTTGGGACATCTTCTAGGACTTGTTTTTGGTTCGGGAGTGCAGGTTTAAGGATGTAATCTTGGAAGTAGACTCACAAATTTGTATCAACTGCTTGAGGAACCAAGGATCGATTTCTAGGGATGCAGGGCCTATAGTTGTCCAGATTAGGAACCTATTAAAGAGGGACTGGGTGATTCTCTTTCTGCATTGCTATAGGGAGGCCAACCTATTAACGAGTGACACATCATTCTCTTTAAATGTGTATGGTTTTGACGTGCGTGATTGTAATTATTAAATAAATAATTATAATAATAATTTATTAATAAATGACAATGAAAGTGTAACAATCAATTGATATTCATTTGCATTTAAAAATCTTAATAATTATAATAACAATTACGATAATTACTATAATTAAAATTAACTCTCTTAATTTAGATTATATTGCATATAAACATATACTAAAACATTAATAATACACTATTTGTTTTTAAAAAATAAATTTTGTAAGAAAATTAAGCTCTCTATTATATTATATTAATAATTTTTACTATTAGTATAATTAATTATTTTAAAATTATATTGTATACGTACATACTAAAAAGTTTAATAAAGTAAGATTAGTAATGTATTATACTAATAACATATACGAACCATATACGAATCATGGACAGTTAAATGAAAATACTTACCAAACCCATACCCATGTATGTATCCTTTAAGATACAGAGTTGGGCCGCGAAAGTTAGCCCATAGGCTAAAAAATAGAAAACCCAAATCCAAACCAAAACAGGCAAAATCTTCGTCTTCATTGGAATCATTCCAGCTGCGTCTCCTGGTTAGTTTCCTGGTAGGTAGCCACGCACGTTTGCTTTGGCTGTTAGTTATTCTTATGCTTTCTTCTTCTTAACTGCCACCCCCCTCTCACCTTTCCTTTTCCTCGATAACTTTACGTTCCAACCCATCTGATGGTAGAAAAAGATCCTCTTTTTTCAGTGATTTAGATGCAATTCACTCTTCTTTTTTCCCTTCCCATCTTACTGAATTCTTCTATTCTTTCCCGTTTCAGGGTGGATGATATTTCTGTACAAGTTATTTAAAGGCACCAGTTCTGTTCATCATGAGGTACACTGGTTTTTGCTGGTTTTCATCTTTTGTGACTGCGAATTTTGTTGGTTAGAGATTTCATTTTCAGTCTGTTCATGATCTTAAATGCTACTAGCTGCTTTTTTTGGGTTCATATCCCAAATTGACTCTCCCCAGCTGGTGAAAGAAGGAAACTGTGAGTTCTTTTTGTACTCTGGCATCACTTTTTTTCTCCCTTAAAGCTCGAATTTGAATCTTAAGTCGGTTAGGTTTTGAAGCATGCAACCACATTTCAAATTGACATTGTTGCTTGTTCATCTCTTTGTTTGGGTCAAGGTTTTATGAATTGGAACATACAATGGGTTTGGCATCTGTCAACGCTACTAGCGAAAGCATGCAATTTTGCGTATTTGATTTGAGAAGAGGACAACATGAAGGGCAGGAGCTGGACAAGATTTTGTTCTTCTTTCCTGCTGATTCCCCCTTCTCAACGCAACTTTCAGTGATTGGACTTAGTGAAGGACTCATCACGTTTACAAGGTTAGTTCCCACTTTTAGTTTTAAACAACATTTACTTTCTTCTGCTCTGCCACTAAATTGATTAATTTTATCAATAAAAGTAAATGCGGGTTGTCCTTCAATCTGGTTTTATCGTTCTTTTCCTACTTTTAATCTACAACATGAATTATGTGCAGAATCTTCTCTCCAGAGGCAGGTTGTGAGGTTATAGAAGCAGAAAGGCACTCTCATGTCTTTTATGAGGCAGAGCCAGATATTTGGATGGTGATGGTATGCCATCTGTTTTTGAGATTAAGCTTACTTATAGGCTTCGCTGCTTTTAACTTTATTAAAAAGTACAGATTCTTTAATCCTTATACCTGCGGTGTAAGTAAGATTTTGTATGTATGGAACTTTGTAAAGTATTCATTTACTGAATGTTTGAGTGCTTTCACTTCTAAGTTTCTGTGACATTACTTAGTTTTACTTGTTGCTCATTCTTGCTGTAGGTTGTGGAGAAAAACAAGGAGCTCAAAGCCATATGGCGGATCGATGCATTACGAAAGGTCCTTAAGGAAGTTCACTCACTTTTCATGATGTTCCATGGATCTATAAGAGCAATGCTCGAGAAAGAACCCAGCGGAGGAGTAATTCGATCTCATTTGCACCCTTTCATTATGGATTATCTAAGTGGTAAGACATTGTGCGGCTGTATGCCTGCTTAAATTACGTTAAACCAATTTTCTCTGGTTCAAAATATTTCATTGTAAGTCACTAATTCTCAGCATTTCAAAAGCGGTCTCCACTGGATAACTGCTGCTGGGGTAATGCTGAAGTTGCTGTACCAAATGGCCTCCATTGGATTTGAACTACCAAAGTATTGCTGAAGTTACTGTATCTCATTCTTTAATGAAGCTTTTATCTTTGGGACAGATTTTTTTGCTGGGAAGAAACTCCAGTTACCATCATTTCATGACTGCTTAAAGGAACGTGGAACTGTACAGATGCTGACTATCGGGAGGGAGGCTGCAATTGAAGTTCAGGTTTGTCCCTAAAAAGTATATCCATGGTCATAAATTCCAAGTCCATTGACTGCTTGGCAGAATAAACCTGTCGAAAACATAGAAGAATTAAATTACTGTAGAAACTCCTCTAAGTTCTGCTACTTTTCTTTTTCTTGGGATGTTTCCCTGTAGCCTCACACCTTAGCGGCAGCTAACTTGGCTCCTTGCCTTCCACCCCTTTAGCGGGAGGGAATGATCATTTTGTACAACAGTATTCTTATTTGAACAATTTCTTCAATGTCCATAGCTTTTGTGTTTTTTTGTGTTTTTTATGATTTTGTTTGTCAGTGAATGAAGCTGTTTTAACTCCTTGACACATGGGTAGGGAGAATTGGATAAAGTAATGTGTCTAACAACAGTTTTTCTTTATCTTTAAAGAAAAAAAGAAGCTATGGACCTAATAGAATAAGGACATATCATCACTTCTATTTGATACCATCTTCTTTCTTTCTCCTGAAAACATTATGTACTCACTGCTCAGATGTTTTTGACAGTGTCCAGTAAAGCAGTGTTGATTGTTCTATTTTGTTTGGCAGTCTTTTGTCAGGGTAATAGAATCGTGTGCTGGAACAACAACTTGCTACTCAATTATTCTGTTTCAGGACCTGCTCGTGTCCACAACAATTTCTCCTGTATGGTTTGTTTTCCAAGGCTTTTGATCTTTATAGATTTTTTTGTTTAAGTTATGTTGTATGCAGTTCCTTATAATTTTAACGCTTGATTATCAAACATTAAGTAACTCTTGCTTTTAGGGAATCTGATAATGGTGCTTATTCTCTCTCTCTCTCTCTCTCAGAAAGAGAGGAGAGAAAGATAATGATGTTTCTGAGGAATTTGTGGTGCAAAAGGCTAACCTCTTTGACTTTTCCTCCAGGATGATACAATAAATTTATTCACATATGCGGTTCAAAGGTTATCTCCTCGAGCTCTATCCTCTGGAGGCAGTTCTTGGTCCTACTTACGAAAGGGAAGCACTACATCTTATGTCGCTGCCGGATCAACCTTGGCCCATTCTAGCCCTGCTTCAGGACAGGTCTACAACTCAGCTGATACCTTTCCTACACAAAACCACAGCCATCATGTTAAAAGGCCCTTGCAGCGCAACAGGTGGTCTAAAGGAAAAGATGGATTTCTTGTCACTGACATTTGGGGTGGTGATAGTGGCAGCTTGGTCCATCCACCGATAATTTGGCTGCAGCAGACTGGGGAAAGAATGTATTTATGTCCTTATCAGTATAAAAATCTTACCGTAATCCTTTTGATACCAGTTTCCTCCATTCTTAGTGGTGAGCAAGGTCTTCCCCTTGTTAAGCAGCAAGTTCTTGAAAATGTAAGTGTTTAGCTGTCAGTAGAAATAATATTTTTATTATTGAATTTATTTTGTATATATTTGTTCTTTTCATTAATGTTGCCAATTTTCCTTAATGTTTCCGTTACAGTACATTGAAAATGAAAGGCAGCCCAGATATTTTAAAGTTTCAAAAGCAATGTCATTGGCAACTCGTATTTTAATTTCTCAAATTTGTTCCTCCTTTTGCATTCTTGCCATAACTTTACTGGAAAGTACTCCAATAACATACTATTGTTCAAAATAATTTCTTTCTGATACTTGGCTTAGCTGAGAGTTCATCTATATTCATTGAGCGGGACCAAAATTTCACTTTCAGGGTTCCTCCTCAAAATATGGCTTCTCATTCTCCTTGTGAAGCATTGTTCTTTTTCTTACCAAATTTGTACAATATGGTTGTGTTTCCGTACTCTTTTTATCTAATTCAGACGCATAAATTTCATTGCTATATAGTATATACTCAGCTAATATTGAGCATTACTTACTCGGATCATGTAAAGAGATGGATAAAATTTGAAGCAAGTGCTTTTATAAGGATCATTAGTGCATCGCTAAGACCTGCTGTGGAGTTTGATTCAAATCTGCTTTATGCTCTGTGTTATAACTTTCTTGAAAAATATTTTCCACAGACTACAAATATTTCCATCTGTCACCTCAAAAAATTCATTTTCTATCTTGCTGAATGTGGTAGGCATCACTTAAGATGTTGAAAGTTGAAGAAAAACTATCAAAAGGATGGGGTGGTGAGAATGCTTATCATGTCAGTGGTTATCGGTACTTATTAATTGATGATGATAGAAATGTATCGAGGGCTTCACCACCAGTAAAGGTCACTACGCTGGCAAAGGTAAACACCCTTTTCTTTTTGCTGAATTAAAACAGATTTGTATGACATGCACTGTATATGCCTCTTGTTCAGAACGCTAGTAAATGGATTTCTGTTACTTAAGATGATAAGCAAATTTCAGTGCCAAATCGATTAATGGTGATGTGACAAGCACATTTTAAGGGATGGTATTGGGTGGAAATTTCAAATGAGATTCAGTTTAAAGGATTTCATTGGTTCTTGAAGGCTTTAGTATTTAACAGCAAGGTCAATGCACCTAATATCTGCTTTTAACAGTAAATTATCTTTACCAAATATAGAAATTAGTTGTGGGAAAATTTGGAGGTGCATAGGAACTGGTGCTGGTTTGGTCACTTTACTGTTTTAGATTGTAAACTAAATTTGGAGTAGTAAATAGATGAATATATCATTTTTTTTCCTTTTTTAGGTTTTGGGTAAGCCAATTTAACAGACAAGTCTGACATTCTTATCATATGAGTTTGTTTGTATGATTTTCTAAGTATGGTCCATCAGTGAAGCTCAATCCTTGCACTTTGGTCCAGTATTGGTGTCATGATGGTGGCAATTGGAGTCATCATTAACGATGCTGACATCGGTTCGTGCACTGCATGGCTTTTTGTTAGTCTGTTGAAGAGTTTCCATGCTGTTTTGTTGCAGGAATCTTTACTTGCCATGAGCAAGCTTAGGGAAGAGGTAGATTTGGAGAAGAGTAGAGCAAATTGGGGTAAGGTAGATCATGAGAAGGAGTTGGAGATAAGCATTAGAGCAAGAAACAATGCTTGGGTTATTGCTCATACCACAAGAGGGAAGGAGCTTTACATGGTTTTAGAAAAAGCAAGCGAAACACTTCTTTATGCTTCTGATGCTGTTGAGAGGTTTAGCAACCGGTATGTCATTTTTCCTAATCATTGCATAACTAATTTTCTGGCATCATGTTCTGAATGTCATCCTTAGCACAAGAAGGGAATAGTAATAGCAATAGTAACTGTTGCATTTTTTTAAAAGAAAAACAGAGTAAAATAACATGAATATCATTGACCAATTTTGAACTCTCTGGACATCTTCAAGCGTATTTGATTTACAATTCAACCTTTACACCCGATTTTCCATCCTATCCGTTTTTGCCTGCACTGTCTTGCATCCAAATCTGTGGTGGTCACTGCTAAGAACAGGTTGATGAAATGTGTTAAGCATGGGTATTCATCTTTGGGAAGATGTTGAATTATTCCTTTTGGTTTGAGACAGGAAAGTATTTAGTGTATTTACACTTAAGCACCAACTATGTCTCATCGCCTTTTAGTTTTATTCATCTTTGGGATGCCGTTTGTGTTCTAAACGAATACCGGATACAAGATATATGAAGTGCTAAAACTAGTATGTGAAATACACAACCATACTCATTCATTTTTAGCAGAAGTTGTTGCACTGTTTGATTATATATACAATCTCTTTAGCCACATTAGCAAATAATGAAGCAAAAAAGAAGGATATTAAAGAAGGATACTTTCAGATGATTATCCAAATCATACTATTTTCGTTATTATGTACGTCAATGGTTGAAGAAAGCTAAGAATGTAACATCTTGTTGAAGTAGTCAAACTACGATGTACTGTTTTGATATCTAATCAATTTTTCGAAGGAGACGGTGATATTATGCTATAAGTTCTATTCTATATAAGTCTCTAAATGTGACGTTTTCCCCCCCGATTTATGCAGATACTGCGGTGGTTCGTTTACTTTGGATTAGGTAAACAGGAAGCGGACTTTGTATGCTTTCCTCTCACGGAGAGGAATGAAGGGTACCAGTATGGCAAATCTTCCTCTCACTTTAGAGGAATTTCACTACTCCCTGTTGATAGAAGATGTCATGTATTGTTTAAACCAGATGAGCAGTAAGTTGTGGGCATATAGTATGGCAGAAGAATCTTATGATCTCTCATTTTTGGAGATATTTGTATAGGCAATTTTGAACATCAAGTCTTGTTTCAGTTTCCAATTCCATATACTTGGTCATTAATAAGACACCATAATTCATAAATGAAAGTGGTTCATTTGGATGTTGGTCTATGTAGCTAAGCGGTAGGGCTAAAAATTTAAGCTCGAGTCTAATTTATAATCTTATTATCATTAATGACCAAAAACAAAAACAAAAAAATGAAAAGGAGGTTCAAAATTGTCGGCAGCATGTGATGCGATAATAATTAAAGTATGCAGTCAGGAAATTTAATTTGGGAGGAAATTGGAGGGGGATTAAAAAAAGAAAGGAAAGAGATAAATATGATTTAAATTACTAAGTTGTCAATTTTATTTAAAAAATATTTAATGACGTAGCTTAATTAAAGAGAAAGTGTTTAAAAGTAATCGTTAGAGTGATTGTTCCTAGCATTTCTCGAGAGTGAAGATAAACTTAAACTTAAATAACAAATGCAGACACTATTTTTCTAGTTTACTTTTTACCTTTCTCTACAAATTAGTTGGGAGCGTGATACAATAATATCCAACGCCGACATTAATCTAAACAAATAAAAGGGAAACAAACAACAAGAAAAGAAAAAGGAAAAGGTTTAATTGACACCGGGTGTGAGGTGATCTCTGCTAATGTGTGTAGGTGTAACCGGGGTCTCTAATTTACAAATATTTCAGATCTCTGCTTATAAAATTGTAAGGGTTCTAGTGTTACTCAACAAGGTATATAATGATTACTAGATGTAGATTATAGTTAAGTTATTTTAAATAATAAATACAATTAGTTTTTAATTTACGAATATTTCAGATCTCTATTTACAAAATTGTAAGTCTTTTAACGTTAATTTTGTAGTAGTTAAATTTATGACATACTCGTTAATGTATAACGATGGCTAAGTGTAAATGTCAAATTATTTGTAATGTAATTTTTGTTATTTCATTTGCGACTAATTTAACTGCAAATAAATGGCCAGTATCACTTAGACCCAACGCTCATAAATGGTGCCTGCACAGTGAGAGCTCGATTTTATCGACTTAGTGAGCTAGAGCTAGATATCGAGTAAAAGAAAAAAAGTTACTACTAGTTCTAGTAATGCAATTCCCACTTAGTATACCATAATAACGAACGGAAACACGTTTTTGAAGAGATGATGGACGACACCCATACTGTATTGGGTGACAAGTGACGACCGACCATCACTCGTGACTCAATTTTCCTTTTTATTCTTTTATCTTTCTCCCAATAACAACAAGCAACAACAAAGTGCTTCCTCCACTACTACTACTTGACACAAAAACCATAGATATATAGTACAAATCGTAGGATTAGTTTTTTTATTTGTACATATTTTATCCTTTATTTATATTTTTCATATATTAAATTCTTTTACTATGATTTTGTGACATTTTAAGTCGTGTTTTATTAATATGTCATTATCTAATTGATAAAATAAGAAAAAAAAAGTGTCAATTAGATTATGATATATCAACCGGAAGAATTTAAAAAGTCACTAAACCATAATAGAAGCGCTTAATGCGTCACAAATATAAATAGAAGATAAAGTAGACTAGAAGACTAACAATACAATTTAACCTCATTCCACACCCACCAAATTTAAAGGTACAATAATAAGATACTAATAGGTCTCAATTAACTAAACCCCAAGTAATTGGATTAATTGAGACTATTATAAAATTAAAGAGAAATTAATTAATGAGTTGATATATATTAACCTAGCACTTGGGGAAAGGGGTCCCACAAGTGGTGGCAACATTTCTAGCATTGGGTGTGTTGATGAACTTCTGGAAGGTTGGGTTCTTCAGGTATTGACAGAGGCAGGGTCGCTGTTCCTTGATCCTGGTGCAGCAGAGCGCGGAGGGTGGTGCCTTGCTTGTGATTGCGCCCGCGCACGGGCTCAGCTGGGTTGGGTCGCAGGTCACTGCCCCCATCGCCAACTGGCCTTCATTGCTCATCCTCAACACCACCACTACCATCATCACCAACCACACTCTCACATTACAATAATATGCCTTCATTTTTTCCTCTTATTTCGATCACTATACTCTCGATATTGAAGAGTGGAAGAGTGCAAGTAGCTTTTGACACGCCCTCTATTTTATAGTGGCAACAAAGACTAGGCATGCGGACTCAAGAAATTGACATGTCAACATCTGACCTCCTAGGCTCACCAATACCATATCATCAATGACTAGGCTTGTGAACTCGGGAAGTTCCCATGCCAGTATCTAAAACTCGTGGGCCCTTAAAGATCTCCTAGGATAAGAATTTAGTTTAAATGCTCGCTAATATTTTTATCACAAGGTAGACAATCAATAAAATACATATCTATTAATTTTTAGTTCTCCTATTTAGTCAATGTATTAAAATAAGATGTTATTTCTTAAAATCAAAGAGATCCTTACTTTTTGTCAATAATTCGGAGTAAAATACTAAAATTTGGAAGTCTTGATTAAGAGTGTGATTAACTTGGTTGAGAGTGTGATTAGCTAGCCATATTAATCCTTCAACGTTAATTCAAGGCTATATGTGTGGGTCCAATGATACATTGAAAGAGGAATTGAGAATCTTAACTTTTCGAGCACTGAAAAGATTGGTTAGGTATTTAGTAGCCCTTCATGCATCAGCATCACTAAGCATTAAGCATGTTGGATAACATTATAACTCCACCGCAAGCATGCACCTAAAGGCAAAAGTGCAAGTTTTTTTTGACACTACCGAATCAATGAGTTTATAAATGGGTTATAATTTATAGCGGACAAGATTTTAAGTTTAAAATTCCTTATCTATATTTTTATCTACGTAAAAATAAAAAAAGACTTCCGAGAATCCTTTGGTATCTGGTGGTAGGAGTTTTTTAGGATAGGGTCGGGTCATTTTTTATCAAATCCTATATCCAAGCCGTTTCTAATCGGTTTTGAAATTTACATATTTAGCCTTATTTCCAAACTCTAAAAAAATTATTAGATCGGGTTGAATAGGATTGGATGTTATTTAAACAGATTGAGTGGGTTGAACGAATATTAATTTTATTTTTATAATCACAATTTTAGTATTTTTTTTTCTAAAAAAAGTTTTAATTTAAAATTAAATTTTAAAGTAAATACATAAAAAACATGAGCAACATCACAATTATATGTTAATATATATGATTATTAATATCTATATGTCTACAAAATAAAATTTTATACCATATTCCAAATTGAAAAATAAAAGTTTGAGATACATTTTCATGAAGGAATTTTTATATTTATATGTTATTGTTAGAAAAATCATAATTTTTGCAATTATAATTGTTTATGCGGGTCAGATCGGTTTTTAACAGATATTAAATAGGAAGACGATCCTACAATTACTAATGAGGTATGTGTTTTTAAAATTCAACAGATATAGGGTCGACTTTGTGCGAGTAAGATTGGGTTGAACGGGTTAGAGTGGTTATGTAGGTTTATGAGCACACCTACCTAGTGGTTTACTTTTAAACAAATTTTGTATACTCATTTTACACGATGATTTTAATATTGGGTAGATTAAAGAGTATTCAAAATTCACCGTCCAAATCGGCATCAAGGTTTTTAGAACTGGATCGGAGAGGCATAATATTCAAAAATTACAAGTTCAACCGGAGTTTAATAGGAATCGAACCGGGTTTAACCTAGTTATAAAATTTTATTAATTTTATTAACTTTTAGCTAATTTACATTTTTATTTTAAAATTAATGAGAGTTTATACATTATTATGATAATATTTAAATTATTCTACGATGTAATTATTTAATTTCAAATTAACGTAAGGATTGAACTTGATATTTTGAGGAAAAAAGATCATAAAATATGATGTAATACCGTATTTTTCGTTGATTTTGGGAAAGGAAAAAAAGAAAGATTTATGAGTAAGTAAGTAAAGAAAATAAGGGAATGTAAGTCATACGTAGGGTAGAAGAGAAAGAGAGAATTACTTTAATTATTTCATGTCTGTGTATAAATTATTAGTGGCAGTAATGTGAATAAGATAACACCAAGAATGAATGAATGTGTGAAGTGAAGGTGTTAGATGGAAAGAGTTGAAAAGAAAAAGTTGAAAGAAAAATAATGGAAGGATGTGAATTGAACCATAAAATCGGTACCGATTCGGATGGTTCTTTGATTGAATTGGTCAGGTCATATCGGTCTTTTAGTCTTTAAAGTTTATTTACTTCTTCAAAATTTTGGATTCTCTCATAATAGTCTTTAAAGTTTATTTCTTTTTGCATTGATACTTCATATTTACCCCTCAAAAATTTTAATTCTTCTATAATGATCCTAAAAGTTCTATTCTTTTTCATCAATCCTTCATATTTAGCTATAATTTTTTTTTAATTATCTGTCATAATATTCCTTAAACTTTTAATATTTGTTATCACTCCTTTGTATTTGCCTTTTATTTTATTTTTCATCAATTTTACCCCGCAAAAATTTCACTCAAGCTCCGCCACTAAGTAGAACAATAATTACTATAGGTTTTCAATATTATTGGAGGAGGGATGACTTAAATGATATTATTCTAAAGCCTCTAAAGTATATATTTTTTAAACTCTTTATTTGCTAATAGTTTTTATTTAGTATATCTCTGTCAAGTTATGACACTGAATTTTTTATAATTTTTTATTCCACATAAATACAATAATTCTATCAAATAGAAGAAAAAATAGAAACAATTTTAGAAAATATAAAATCAACAAAGTAAAAATAGTTCAAAAAATAGAAAATGTAGAAAATATTAATTATCTTTAAAAATAAATTAAAAAACCTAATTAATCCTTTCCATAGAAAAACTAAAGACCCAATTAAATTAAATAATCATACCTATAGAATAATTTAAGAACCTAAATATTCTATTATCATAATTAAGAAACTCAAAAAGCAAGCTAACAAGTGTAAATAATTGCAAAACAAATATTACCAAATTAATATGAGTAAAAAAAATGTAATGACATTTAATTAGGTCTTTCTTTATTTATTAAAAAAATTAATTAGTTTTTTTACATTAACATGTAAATAAGATTTTATTTCTGATATTTATTTCTATACTTTTTAAATTCTTTACATTTTTTTAAAATTAATATATCGTTTTGTTACAGTTTTTTTCTATTTGTAATTTTATCTCTAATTTTTTTTAAATGATAGTACCAGGCTGGATGCCAAAATTGAATAGTGTGGAGTCCAAAAAGGTCTTTCAAATCTCATTCACCTATATATTAGATGGTGAAACATCATTACATAAATTGTTTTTTTAATCAAAATAATGATGAGAAACATGGTGTGATCCACCGAAACAAAAAAAGAAAAACTTTAAAAGGTTGTTATCACAATTTAAGACGAAAATCATTAATTCAATCTTTATATACTCTCTTTATTTCATTTTAGTTGTCGTTTTTAAAAAAAATATTTATCATATTTTAATTTTTAATATTACTTTTTATAGTAAATGATAAACTTAATCCAACATAATTTTAAATTAACTATTCTTTTGAAGAAAATTAAAGAGGACTTGTTGATAATTAATAAGAATAATTTTGTCAAAAATTATACAATAATTCTAATCTAATAATTAATTTAATTATCGTAAAAAATGAAAAAAAGTGACAACTAAAAAGAGGCGGAGGGAATATTAATTGATCAAAGTATTTAATTTCTTTTACGGAATGATTGAATTTTTATTGATTTATGGACATTAGTTGTTGAAAGTTTAACCTTGAAAAAGAGAAACGTGGAACATGATCCACCGAAAGGCGAAAGCGGAAAAGCTGAAGAAACATAAAGTGGGAGTGCGGACTGGTGTAGGCCCCACAATCTGATCCGATTGGGATTAGCATTTTGGATCTAAGAATCACTGATACTTCATTTTTTATGTCAGTTTATATCAGATTTATTGTTACTATTAATATTCGAAGAATACTCTCAGACATATCACTTCTTGTATTTAGTTTTTTTAGATCATAATTTTAAATAATTATTGATACTAAACATATATTTAATATAAATTATATTTACTAAAACTATTTATAGGATTTAAACTTAATTTAAAATCAATATTTTAATTAAATTATACTTAAAGATAGATTTAAAACTCACTTTTTTTTATTGTTGCAAATAATATATATGTACCATGTCGGTGTTATATAATTTTTAATTTTTCTATATCATAATGTCAATATTCATATCGTATCCGTATCAACCTCTATACTCATAATCAAAATGAATGGATCATGGAATTGTAGCATGATTATTAATAGGCACATGTAACGTTCATGAAGATGATTACAGCCATAAAATAAGTCCATCTTTTCCACTCTTTTCTTTTCTTTTCTTTTTTGACTTTTGGTTAAATGATTAGATTCACACCTTTGTTTGCCTTCCTATTATATGGTCATTATCTCGTTCAACAAATACTTTTCGCCCGGTTTTATTATATGCAATCGATAAAATGACATTAAAAAATGCACATTATTTTGAATTCTTATACAAAATGTTAATCTTTTAAGTGTTTTTTCACCACTAAATTTCTAGGTACAAAATGAATAAAATTAAATATTTAATTAAGAAAGAAATGGAACTAACCTCCAATTGTTCATGAGTATTTAATATGTTGAATTTTTTTATTTCAAGTTAATAGAAGAAAAAGATCGCTATGACATCACATGAGTGATTCAAATATCCCATTAAATTTCACCAAATTTTTTAAAAATATGTTTAGAAAGGTGTCTGAGAGCTTCCACCCTACGAGAGGGGTTCGCCAGGGTGATCTCATGTCTCCGTACTTCTTCGTTCTGTGTATGGAGAGACTAGCTCATGGTATTCAAAAGGCGGTTTCGGATGGGTATTGGAGGCCGATTCGCTTGGGCAGGCAGGGCATTCCTATCTCCCACCTCTTTTTTGCGGACGATCTTGTCCTGTTTTGTGAGGCTTCAGTGGATCAAGTTCAAATCATTCTTAATGTTCTCGTTGACTTCTGTGCTTACTCAGGCGAAAAAATCAATGTGGATAAAACTTCTTTCATGGCTTCAAACAACGTCACTTCTCGGGTTATCTCTGACATTGAAAACTTATCTGGGTTTTGTTACAAAAAGGACTTAGGACATTATTTGGGTGTCCCTCTTCTCCATGGCCATTCTGAGAGCAAGTATTATGATTACTTAGTTGACAAGGTTCGCAAGCGGCTGAGTGGGTGGAAAGCTAAAACTCTTTCCCTAGCTGGGAGAATTACATTGGTTAATTCTACCGTGATGTCCATTCCAACTTATGCCCTTCAGGCGTGTGTGGTCCCGGTTAGCATCTGTGAGAAGATCGAGCGTCTAAGTAGGGACTTCATTTGGGGGGATGGCATTGGAGAGAGAAAGGTCCATCTCATTGATTGGGAGACAACTTGCAAACCAAAAGCGGATGGGGGGCTAGGTATTAAACGCCTTAAAAATTTTAATAGGGCATTTATTGCCAAGCTTGCATGGCGGTTTATTACTGAACAACATAGTCGTTGGGCCCGAGTGTTGGCTGGTAAGTATAGTGTCAATTTGGAGGAGATGCCTCTCCACCTAAGAGTTTGCAATGGTACCGCTCTATGGCGCGAGATCTGTCACATGTGGGGCTTGGTCCAGTCTAACTCATATTGGTCCATTGGTGATGGACATGACATTTCTTTTTGGTACGATAATTGGGCAGGAGACACCCCATTATGCGATTTGATGAAGGTTGAGATCCCATTGAACATCAGAGATTGGCGTCTGTCTACGGTTGTCCTCCCGGATGGTAGGTGGAACTTTTCTTTGTTGGCCTGCTATTTCGATGACGAGTTAGTTTCCTACATCTCAAATTGTTTCCCTCCTGCCCAGTTCCTCGGAAAGGATCAACGTTATTGGCGTCTGTCGTCTAGTGGGGATTTCACCATGTCTTCCGCGTATGCCCTTATAGCTAGTATCAAGGATGACCCTTCAGATCGAATGTGGAACATGCCATGGAAATGGATTGGCCCTCAAAGAGTTCGGATGTTCTTATGGTTGGCGTGCCACCAACGTTTATTGACAAATCAAGAGCGCTTTCGGCGTCACATGAGTGATAATGCCTTGTGTCCAAGCTGCAGGGTAGAAGAGGAGTCAGTGGAGCATTTACTTCGAGACTGCCCAATATCCAAGTCCTTTTGGCGTCAGTTGGTTTCTCCTACGGTTGGGAACATACTCTGTCAAGGGTCTTTTCGGGACTGGATGGAAGCTAACCTGAACGGGGGTGGGATGAGTGATACAGACACGAGTTGCAGCCTCACTTTTGGTCTAGCCTGCTGGTGGTTGTGGAAGTGGCGTAACGAGCTTGTGTTCAAAGACAATCATGTGTCGGTTGCAACTAGAGTTGCTATTGTCAAAGCTGCGACTAGTGCTGCCTTGGTTGCTTCAACAGACCGGTTGGGTGATTGATTGAGCGCTAAATTGTCTTATTTTCGTCATCCTTTTATGTTTATTTTAGGATGATGATACTGCTAATTCTTGGGTTTTCCACTCCTTTGTGCAGATTATGTTGCTGAGAAGCAAAACATTTATTAGGAGCTGAAATCGCCAAGTTTAGAGTTGTTTTGCACCTGAAGCTTCCTTGCCCCAGACCTGGGACAAGGAGATCCGAATTTGTCAAACGTGAGCCAGCTGTCTTTCTCTTCTAGAAGATTTCTTTCTGCTGAAGTCCAATTCCAGCTAGAAGTCTTCATTGGCAGGGCTATCTCCTATTGTTTAGGAGATATAAACAATTTCTTTTAATTAGATAACAATTATTTTAAGTCTTTTATTAAGGAGAAAACACTTAGGGATTATTATTTAGGATAAAGGAGAGGGCTGCGTCTCTGTACTACTTCTTCTTTTCCAAAAATAGATTTCTTCTTCTTCTCTGCTGAGAAGGCAGCAGTCACAGAGGGAGCAAAATGCTGTTTGCAATCCTTTTCTTTAATTAATTAAATTTCAGTTTATGCTTTCATCTATTTTATTTACTTATTCCTGATGATTGGCTAAACCTATCTATTCCTTGTGAGGATTTATAGCCATGCTTAATTGATTGTGAGGTCTAAACGCAAATATTAAATCCCATCTTGCATCTCTAATTGTTTTAATTAAATGTCAATTTATGCATACTTCTATTGAAGCTTGATCAACTACACTACGATTTGCATGATTACTGTCTTCTCTTGATACCTTAGAGTCTACACTGTAGAAAGAGATACGAAGGCAACCAATTAATCAACGGATCAGATTGGAAAACAATTAGAGTCTGATTTATAGGAGTAGACACTTCTATCTCCTGAACCTGGGAAGGTCTCTTATGGTAGAATTATTTGATTATTTTATTAGACCTAATAGAATAACTTCTTTAGGCCATAAGATATATCAAGGACCTTAATAGGTGAGAACCTTTAAGAATCTCGAATAGGTAGAGAGTATGAGATCTAGGTGAGAACCTGATCTCTAAAACAACCTGTAAGTTTGGTTTTGAAAATACTTGAATCGATGATCAATTAATTTAATGCATGAGCTTATTGGAATCCTTACTGGGAATTTGTCACCTCTGTTTTCACACACATCACCCATTTATTGCTCTCTGTTACTTATATTTCTTAATTATTCACAACAACGTCAATATTGGTATTTACCACTCGTTACATTCCTAGTCGTTTACAAATAATTTTAATTGCCACCGAATCCCTGAGGACGAACCTTTTACCACTTGCTACTATTTTAAAACTACATGTGCATGGTAGATTGTATTTATTTTATTTTGAAGGTTTCGGCAACCATCAAATTTTGGCGCCGTTGCCGGGGATTCATTGGTACTAATTGATTTTTCTTTGTGTATGACCAGGTCCTCTAATTCAGATTTGCTTCCGTACAACCCAAAAATTACAAGAAGAGAAACACAGTATAGAAAGCAAACGAAAAACTAGAGGGTTGTTCCTGAAGAACAACAACCAGAAAATAGTTTCCAGACACCTCAACGGGCCCTTATCCCAGACCTGGGAGAAGGACCATCTGTGGTTAGAAACAACCCGCTTTTCGAACCAGCAATGGAAGACCACCAAAATGACCAGCCACCACCTCCCCCTCCTGAGCAAACCTTTTAGGCAACGAAACAGTGAAGGACCACAACTGGACACACACTTTTGTGTCCAATACCCTCCCGTAGAACACGATTGGAACCTAAAACCAAACATGATCCATAACTTGAAAAAATTCTACGGCTTGCCTAGTGAAAACCCTTTCAAACACTTGCAGTATTTCCATTGGGAATGTGACACTCACAAGCCACCCCGAGTTGACATCAACCGAGTTAAACTCCAAGCCTTCCCATGGACCCTAGAAGATAAGGCTAGGAATTGGTTCCTTAGCCTACCACACAACTCCATCAACACATGGCAGCAGATGTTGAACACCTTTCTCAACAAATATTGGTCCTCTAGCAAGGCAAGAAACGCTAGGAAGAACATTGTGTCCATCATACAGGACCCTAATGAGAGCTTTTGGGAGTATTATCAAAGGTTCAAGGACCTAAAAGAAGTCTGCCCAACTCATAGAGTTTCAGAACACAATGCAGTGCAATATTTCTATGACGGGTTATGCATTAGAGACAAACTGATGGTGGATGGAGCTGTTGGAGGCACGCTACAAGACTGCACTCTCACGAGAGCGAACCACTTGATCGAAACTTTCGCCAAAAATAGCCGCCTAAATGAGTCAAGTGAAAGAGAAACAACCATAGGTAACGTATCCGTATTTAAAGCTAAATTGGATGAACTTTCTAATCGTATGGATATTCTATGTGCAGGTCAATCACAAGTGCAGGTACAACAGGTACAATCAGTGATAACATGTGGTGTTTGTAGCCAACAAGGACACCCAACCCATGAGTGTATCTTGGTAACAGGAAATCCAAATTTCAGTTGGGTCCTGCAACCGAACCAACAATTACAATACCAACAGCAGCCGCCATCCGACCTGTAACACTTCAATAAGAGGTCAGACCAGCTTCTACTGCCAACCCCGAATCAGCCCTTGTTGCTCACTGATGTCCCTTTGGAAGAGAAACTTGAACGGTTCATGAAGTCCACTCAAGCTTCCATTGCAAATATAGAAAAAAGGATTGGACAATTGGAAATCACAAACCAGGACCAGGAAGGAAGGTTACCAGCAACCAAAGTTGATAACCCGAAGTATAATGTCAGTTCAATGACATTGAGGAGTGGAACTGAATTTCCAGACAAAATGACCCTTGCCCCAAGCCTGGGAAAGAGGCCGTCAGAAGTCCTTATCCCAGACCAGTTCGAACCAGAGGCAGAGGTAACTTCTGAAAAATCAGCTAAGGTAAATCCTACTCCAGAACTAGTACTACCCAAGAAAGAACATCAGGTAATCCCTCTTCCCTTCCCAGCCAGGTCTGAAAAGGCCAAGAAGGTAAGGGAAGAAAAAGCTATTTTAGATATTTTTCGTAAAGTAGCTATTAATATTCCTCTTCTTGATATGATTGCACAAGTTCCTAAATATGCTAAAATTTTAAAAGAATTGTGCACTAACAAGAAAAAGCTTGCAGGAGTAGAGAGGATTAATTTGAACGAAAACGTTTCTGCCATTTTTCAGAAGAAATTGCCAAATAAGTGTAAGGATGGGGGAACGTTTGTCATCCCTTGTAAGATCGGGGATCAGGTTATTGAGAAGGCATTATGTGATTTGGGTGCAGGGATAAATGTTTTGTCATTGACCTTGTTTAAAAGTTTAAAAATTGGGGAATTGAAAGACACTAGAGTTGTTATTACATTAGCCGATAAGTCGATTATTTACCCCGTAGGAGTTATTGAGGATGTGCTAGTCCAAGTAAATGACTTTGTGTTTCCTGCAGATTTTTATGTGGTTGACATGGAAAATGAACACACTTCTAAATCAACTGAAATTTTATTAGGTAGACCTTTCTTGAGAACTGCCCGAGCTAAAATTGATGTTTTTGGAGGTTGTTTAACATTGGAGTTTTGTGGTGAAATT
The DNA here is from genome assembly GCA_963691705.1 of Viola odorata. NCBI lineage: Eukaryota > Viridiplantae > Streptophyta > Magnoliopsida > Malpighiales > Violaceae > Viola > Viola odorata. Next base: position 32,074,672 of record OY829546.1, read on the forward strand.
ATTAAATTCAATATGTATGATGCCATGAGATTTCCAAATGAAAAACACATTGCGAATTGCATAGATATTGTTGATCCTGTTACTGCTGATATTAATAAATTAAATACTACTAACCCTTGTGAGCATGTTCTCAGAAGAAACATTGACAATCCAAAAAAAATAAGAAAGGAGAAAGTTTTGCAGGCACCTAAGATTGAGTTGAGAACCTTGCAAGGAGAATCGAAGGAAGAAAGGCTTGCGAGGGTACTAAAGGAGTACGAAGAGGCTGTTGAGTGGAGGATAGCCGATATTAAGAGGACTTCTCCTTCCATTCGTGCGGCAATGTGCAACCCACAAACCAGTTGAAACAACAGAGAAAGTGTCTAGTCCAAGACATTAAAACAGGACGCTTCTTGGGAGGCAACCCAAGTCCTTTAATTAATTTATTTTGTTTGAATAAAATTACTGTCAATGAGAGATTTCTTATGGAGTTTTTATTTTTCTTGACAGGTTTAGAGAATGCGGTAGAACGTGCCTCTGTCCCAGGTCAAGCAGACAGACCCTAACAGGCCCTTATCCCAGACTAGGGACAGAACAAGATCCTGAATGACATTCTAGAGGAACAGAAGCACTTCGCAGCTCTACACTCAAGGCAGCTTGTCTTGCTTCGAGATTCACCTTCCCCACCCAACCCTTGATTGCCCCGGGTACTTTCCTTCCTTTCTTTTTCTTTTCTGTCGAGTCTTTTCCCTTTCTCACACTTTGAGGACAAAGTGTCGTCTAGTGTGGGGGAGGAACTTTTATGTGAGCATGCTATTTTGATTGACTGTGTGATTGAAGTCAGCTTGTTTGATCGAGTCAGTCTGTTTGAGTCGAGTCACTTGACTCAGTTGATATTTCCTTTGATTTTTCTGGTTTGATGTATGATTTTTGCTCTTAATTTTTGTGCATGTTTGAGTCTGTCTTGTTGTGTACAGCATCAGACCCTGATTTCGACCTAGGTTGTATAGTTCACTGCTGAAACCACATTTTAGACACTTGTTTAATCGAGTCTATGCTTTAGTACCAGGGGAGTGAATGAGCGTAACATAATCAATGCCTAAGGGGCATATAGCCTAATGTTCTCAGAACATTAACTATCCACATGGTCTAAAGGATAACTAACTAGGGCTTAACATTCAATTAAGGTGACAAGGCTTGCTACGCTAGATTTGAGAGTGCTTTTATTTCCGTCTGATTGAATGTGTAATGTTTTAAAATGTGCTGGAATGTCATAGAGCAGAGATAGCAAAAAGTGGAAGTTCTGGGAGCCCAAAAAGAACAAGCACTGCTATTAATTATGCCTGTAAAAATAAAAAGGGCAAAGAATTGAAAAAATGAAAAAAAAACTGCTAATAAGTGATTTAAATGACACAGTGGTCTAGATACACATTTAGGTGGAAATGCACTTCGGTAGGACTCAAATCTGTAGTGAGCTTTGTCCCTTAATAATTACAATAATTTAAAAAGTTGGATGTCTTGATATAATGTAGATGGGGTATGTTTAGGGTATTGATTGGTCCTTGGTAGTCCAGCATCGATTCGGTAAGGGGAGGGTCTTGGTAGTGAGGTATGCAGCCAAAAGAAGAGATCTGGGTCTTGATGTTTGTTCTGTTTTGATGTGTTTTTATTTTCTTTGATGCTTGGGGGTAAGCATAGATTAGTGTGGGGGATTTGATTGAGCGCTAAATTGTCTTATTTTCGTCATCCTTTTATGTTTATTTTAGGATGATGATACTGCTAATTCTTGGGTTTTCCACTCCTTTGTGCAGATTATGTTGCTGAGAAGCAAAACATTTATTAGGAGCTGAAATCGCCAAGTTTAGAGCTGTTTTGCACCTGAAGCTTCCTTGCCCCAGCCCTGGGACAAGGAGATCCGAATTTGACAAACGTGAGCCAGCTGTCTTTCTCTTCTAGAAGATTTCTTTCTGCTGAAGTACAATTCCAGCTAGAAGTCTTCATTGGCAGGGCTATCTTCTATTGTTTAGGAGATATAAACAATTTATTTTAATTAGATAATAATTATTTTAAGTCTTTTATTAAGGAGAAAACACTTAGGGATTATTATTTAGGATAAAGGAGAGGGTTGCGTCTCTGTACTACTTCTTTGTCGCGCCCCCGAAAATAAAAAATTCGCGAGTGTGCAACGAACTTGAGACCTTACGATGCTCAGCGTAAACAGACGCCTTGCAACATGCAATGAAGTCGCCACCCTAATTTTGTCGCTAGGTCTAGGGAACCTTAATCGTCATGACATAAAAAAATATAATAAATAAAAAACTAAAGGCACAAAAAAGGGTCTGGACCCCAGACAAAAGGTTCGGGGTCGTATTATGGTCTCGGGAAGGTGTTAGGCACCCGAGTCACATCCGAAAATGGTTACCGGTTGATGAGAGAGGTGTTAAAAAGGTGTTTGATAAAATGCATTTTAAAAGGGGGCCCTCAGAGGAATCGTCACTTTAGTCTTTTCCACAATCGGGACCGTTCAGGAATAATTGATTGTTTGAACCGATCGATTATTCCTGACCGTAGTGATGGGAGTGAATTTTCCGTAAGACTGAATGAGCGCCCTCTATGTCATCATCGGGCCATGCGTGATTAAATTAATTACTATGTGATTCTATCAGGGATAGCCTAACAGAGTACAAATTAAATGAGGGGTTTTGAAATGATAAACTGATGTGGGATCGAAGCCACCACGTACATGCAGTCAATATAAGCGAAAAGCTAAAGTCATACGAGCTTTGCATTGTAAGGAAGTCTTTAAATAAGTTGTTCATGTGGGTTGATTTTAATGCTAGCAATTCTATATATCATGCGTACGATTGATAGTTACAGAAAACATTGAATAAATAAAAGGGAACGAAAGGCGTACTTTCGAGCGAAGCTTGAATTTAAAACCTATAAAATGAGAGTGTTAGTGATAGCTCGAAAAATAAATAAGCAATTTATGAATGTGAGAATTCAAATGATGACTTGATGCGTATAAAAATTTAAATGCTGATTTGATGTATGCGAGAAATGATGATTTGACGCACACGAAAATTTAAATGATGATTTGATAAGTGCAGGAAATTTAAATGTTGATTTGATAAGGTGCGAAAATTAAATGATGACGGTTGATACGTGCGAGAATTTAAATGATGATTTGACGAAAAATTAAAGACTTGATATTTGCAAAAATTAAGCAGTTGACGATTTGCAGAAAATTAAGCAAGTGATATTACAGAAAATTAACAGTTGATGATTTGCAGAAATTTAAACAAGTTGATATTGCGGAAAATTAACAGGTTGATATTTGCAGAAAATAAACAGTTTGATATTTGCAGAAAAATAAACAGTTGATATTTGCAGAAAATAAACAATTGATATTTGCGACCGACCATGTAGGGGGTAAATTGAATTTAAATTGCCGAAAGAAAATTGCGAAATTAAAGTGTGAATAATTTAAACAGTTGATAAGTACAGAAAATTAAACAGTTGATGATACGAAAAATAATCATACGAAACATACGAATATTTTTACGGAAATACGATCCGAAATCTCGGAAAAAATGAAGATGGGCTGGGCCCAATTTAAAGAAATGCAAAGGAAATGGGCCAGGAATAGTTCCTGGCCCATGAAAATAAAAAAGGAAGGGTGATGGGACGTGAATAGGACACTATTCATCGTCCTCTTCCTTAGTCGCCGGAGCTACTACCGGCGACCAAGCTCCGGCCACAGGTGGCCATTTTGTGAGATCTTCGTACCAAGATGCTCGTCTCCTCGACGACGTCTCGACCGTACGAACCTTGAATTTTAATTTAAATCGTACCGAGTTTAATTACGAAAAAATGACAAAACCATTAATTCACACGATTTACGTAACGATTACTTAAATTGAAAGCATGTATTTAATGTACAACATGCATATGAATTAATGGCATGAAGAAAAGCAATTTATTCGATCAACACAAGGCTAAACTAATTTAAAGAAAAGAAAAGCATAAAAATGAAAGAAAAAACTTGAAAAAAAGCTTACTGCAAAAGCTTTGAACTGAGGCAATCGAAGCTCTAAGTGAGCTATTGATCAAGAGAGGGAAGAAGCAAGGTTTTCTTACAAAGTTGGTGCCGTTTGAACGAAGGAGGGAGGCTCGTATTTATAGCCTTGAGTCGCGTGGTGGCCGGACGCGAGGGACGCGCGTGGAGGCCGAGCGGTCGTGCTGGCGGGGCTAGGCGGCTGTGATGGCGGGGATATGGCTGAGGGGACGTGACCGTTGACAGGACAAGACATCGGGAGCAGGCTGCTCGGTGGCCTGCTCCGCTGCTGGTTCACGTCCATGGTGCATGCGCACCATAGATGTTAATTAGTCAACCGTTGATCTGGTTGACTTTTCTTGGTTGACCAGATCAACGGTCGTGATTAAATGCCCTTTTAAACCTATTTAAATGGCCTCGAGCCAATTTCGTGAACGAACGTTCTGAATTTTTGATCCGAAAGTGCCAGCGCGTAGAGAAAAATACGGCGAGTTTAACCGTCTACAGCGAATGACGAGAATTTTTCTTTTAACGTGTTTATTTTCTCGTTCCGAAATATGAAACTTTCGGACGAAAAATAAATGACGTTATGATGAAAATTACGCGAAACGCTGTAGGTCGGTGTGATCGAAAAAAAAGGTAGGTACTAGTTGATGGAAAACATTCTAAATTCGAGCTGTCGTCCGAGCAAACTTACTCAGGTCCAATAAAAGCTCGAACATAAATAATAATAAAATAATAAAATGCTAAAAATGTGATAAAATACTAAAAATCCTAAAATTCGTGTGATGACCTAAAACGAAGAAAAAACTAGCAAATGACTGACGGATAATTAAAAATGCGATTTTTACGGCTAAAAATATTAATGATAATAATGAAAATACGTGACGAACAAATAAAAATGCGATTTCAAACGCTGACGATGCTAATGACGATGATAAAAATGCGATAAGAATCGAAAAATGCTAATGATAGTAAATTAATTAAAAATGACAGTCAATTAAATAAAATGATAGAAATGCTAAATTTAATCAAAAAGGGCGTCAAAATTTGGGTATCATCAGTTGCCCCCTCTTTACTGTCTTATCGAAGTATTTGATAAGCAGTAAAGACGGTTGCCCCTGCATATCCGAATTTTGGCGACAAAGCAGGTCTTACCTCAATCTCACCGTGATGATGTCACTCTAGGAGGAGGTAATCGTTGATGTCACTCTGGGAGGAGGTAGATTGTTGTTGTCACTCTGGGAGGAGATATATTTTGATGATGTCACTCTGGGAGGAGATATATTTTGATGATGTCACTCTGGGAGGAGATAGTTGGTTGATGTCACTCTGGGAGGAGATAGATTGTTGTTGTCACTCTGGGAGGAGGTAAGTTCGTTGAGGTCACTCTGGGAGGAGATAAGTCATAGATGTCACTTTGGGAGGAGATATTGTTGTTGTCGCTCTAGGAGGAGATATTTTTGTTTTTGATGTCACTCTGGGAGGAGATATTGTTGTAGATGTCACTCTGGGAGGAGATAGATTGTTGTTGTCGCTCTGGGAGGAGGTATTGTTGCTGTCGCTCTGGGAGGAGATATTGTTGTAGATGTCACTCTGGGAGGAGATAGATTTGTTGAATGTCACTCTAGGAGGAGATAGATTGTTTGATTGGATGTCCTGCAAAGATGTAAACTTAGATCTACTCGGGCATTGAGAGAAACATAAGTTGCAAAAAATGTAAATGACGACTACTTTGACAGGAATGGAAGGTAATTTTACGAAAACGTAAATGACGGCTCTACTGGGGGGGAATAAGCTTTTGACATGTAACTGAGGTTGCTTCAGGAGGATAATGCGTGATTCATAGAAGTACGAATGATTCGTCCTAATGATGTCACTCTAGAAGGAGGAGATGTAAACGATGTCACTCTAGGAGGAGGAAATAATTAGGCAAAAATGTAGAATTATGTAAATGATGTCACTCTGGGAGGAGAAAAATGCATGATGTTGTCACTCTAGGAGGAGGAGAATACAAATGATGTCACTCTAGGAGGAGGAAATAATTATGCAGAAATGTAGAATTATGCAAATGATGTCACTCTGGGAGGAGAAAAATGCATGATGTTGTCACTCTGGGAGGAGGAGAATGCAAATGATGTCACTCTAGGAGGAGGAAATAATTATGCAGAAATGTAGAATTATGTAAATGATGTCACTCTGGGAGGAGAAAAATGCATGATGTCACTCTAGGAGGAGGAAATATAAATGATGCTGTCACTCTGGGAGGAGGAAATGTAATACAGAAACGTAAACAACGTCAATCCCGTAGGAGAAGACGTGAAATGCGGAAATTAAACTAAGGTCACTCTGGGAGGAGAAAAATGCTGATGCTGTCACTCTGGGAGGAGAAAAATGCAAATGATGTCACTCTGGGAGGAGAAGAATGCATGATGTTGTCACTCTAGGAGAAGGAAATGCAGTACAGAAATGTAAACAACGTCAATCCTGTAGGAGAAGACGTGAAATGCGGAAATTAAATTAAGGTCACTCTGGGAGGAGAAAAATGCATGATGTCACTCTAGGAGGAGGAAATATAAATGATGTCTCTCTGGGAGGAGAAGAATGCTTTTGTTACCAGCGGTCTTGATACGAACCTAGAATGCATTTGCATCCTGTTCAGGAGGTAACGACCCCAAGGACAAGACTTTCCCACGATTTGCAGCCGTAAGCAATCCTCACCTAATATTAGTGTTTGCACTCACGCTCTGAAACAAGGTTAAGTGTTTTACGCTCATAAAGATGCAACTAAAATGATACATAATTTTCAATTCGCAATGTCAATCCGAGTGAATAGACTTCAAATGAAGATGCACATGCATGGGCATAATAATCGATGGGAGTTTTACGGAAAATAATGAAAGGACATGAATTGTCCGGAAAGAAGCTTGTTTTGGTAAAGATGTGCTTTTCTGATAAGTTTGAAGGTTTTGATGAGTGATGCTTTCTCGATTGGCCTTGATGAGGGCGAGGTGCGCGAGTTATTTCACTTTTTGCTGGAGATGCTTTCTTGACAGAGTGCATGAGCTCTCGAATCCTTGCTAGGAATGCCATTTTCCGGTCGGCTAGGGGCCCTCTTCTCAAGTCTTTACTGGAGGATGTTGTTGTTGTTCTTTTCGTGACCTGCTACTTGAATTGGCCTTGGGCCCTTTTCTTCTCGATTTCCCACTGAGGGGATGCTTTCCTCGAGATCTAACTACTTGAGTTGGCCTTGGGCCTTTTTGCTCGAGTCTCCACTAGGGGGATGCTTTCCTCGAGATCTAACTACTTGAGTTGGCCTTGGGCCTTTTTGCTCGAGTCTCCACTAGGGGGATGCTTTCCTCGAGATCTACTACTTGAGTTGGCCTTGGGCCTTTTTGCTCGAGTCTCCACTAGGGGGATGCTTTCCTCGAGATCTACTACTTGAGTTGGCCTTGGGCCCTTTTGCTCGAGTCTCCACTAGGGGGATGCTTTCCTCGAGATCTAACTACTTGAGTTAGCCTTGGGCCTTTTTGCTCGAGTCTCCACTAGGGGGATGCTTTCCTCGAGATCTACTACTTGAGTTGGCCTTGGGCCCTTTTTCTCGAGTCTCCACTAGGGGTATGCTCTTCAAGATTTCTTGAGTTTAGTTGTCCTCGGGATGTGCTTGCTCCGGTTATTCGATTGTTTGTATTCTTCGAATGTCTCTGAGCATTTCTTCCCCTCTTTTTTTTTTCTTTTTGAGTTGAAATGTATCAGAGCAGAGTAAGCACAACCTTTGTCTCGATCTCTTCCCGTTCTGGCTTAAGGCCTCGGCCTTCATCCTTGGATTTTTGGCCTTTCTTCGGTGATAGTTCCTAGCGATCCTTCGGTGACCTTTTCTGTCTCCTTCCTCGTGAACTTGAACTCGGAGTGCTTTCTACTTCTGGCTGGCAATCTTAGCTGAAATTGCTCCTTGGCTCCCGGGGTATCGCGAAGGTTTTGGTAGGAGTGATGGCATATGTGGTGGAAAGAGGGAAGAAAATGAAAAAATAGAGAAGGTCGTAAAAGTCCCACGTCATTTTATTGCTATCCAATGTCTAATTGCACATGTACCCTGGATATTATGCGAATTTAACTAGTACCTAGTCAGGCACTTATAGTCATGAAGAATAAGGCGCGATGGCTCGAAAATGCTTACCGGGATTTGTCTGTGACTGCTTACGTCTGAGCAAATCATGGATATAAGAGCAACCAAGTAAGATCATGCATGACATGCAATCTGATGGATGCTTTATTTAACAGAGGGATTGAACATTCCCGACCTATGCAATGCATGAATATGCTATGAGAGTAGTATGGATTTTATCTTAGCTGGGCTAAAAAGGGATTTTTGATTGAGTATGCAAGACAATCTTTAGCAAAAGTAATATGGTTGATAAGTTTTAAGCTCTCCCTTTTGGACGGGCCATCCGTGGGTCACTGCGGTGTAACTTGCATCGGATGTCGGTTGATGATGGCTTTGCTATTAGATGCTTGGTCGCAGCTCTCGTCTTGGCTTAGGTGATACTTGCAGTCCGGTTGTCCCTCAATTAAAGGATTGATCTTCACCGTGTTGATCATGGTGCAGACGTTGGGAAACTTCTTGAACAAGACCGCATTAAGTATGTTGATCGTGGTCTTAGGGGGATAGATTTTCGTCGTGCTTCTTCTCCGGGAGTTCTGCATGCAAAGGTACGCTGGGCGACCAGGGCATTTTGGTGATGAGCTCCTCCGAAAGGTGAACGGAGGTGGGAGCATATGTCACTCGCATTCCGGCGGCTCGGCTGGTATGGGATGGTCTTTGTGACATTGGCCCAGCATTCAGTCCTTGCTTGAACTGGATAATAGTATCGCTGCGAAATCCTGACGGTGGTCAGCCTTTAAGTTCTTGAGTAGTGTCACAGGCTCAGACAATCCTCTAGATGATCGGATGATAGCTTTGCGGGGTGATCTCCCTTTATGCGTTCGGTCCTTTGAGACCGGTCGCAGGATGTGCTGGTAATACTACGAGGAAAAAGAATTTTGATTTAGATGGTGACGGGTTTTTTTATAAAAAAAATCTTTCCTAATTCGCTCTTGAAGGTGGCCTGCTGCGGCAATTCAGGAGCTGCTACGAGGGGAATTCCCTGGTCCTATCGTGATGATGAGATGTGGTGTGAGACATTACGTCTCTGCAAAACCTTACGATTGATTAGTGGCGTTAGTCTAAGTGTCGTGCCCTATGTCTCGAATTACTCATTGGGAGCCACCGATGCCATGCCCCCTTTTGTCATCTCACAAGTTTAAGAAAAAGGAACAAAAAAATTTTAAACAAAAAGCATCTCCTGAAAAAAAAACTCATTTTATTAATTTCAGGATAAACATTCGAGCGATATTGTCATGATAAAACCCTATGTCTTTGGCTCGGCCAGACGCACGGTCCGTGGTACTTCAGGCGAAGTATATCTTGACAGCATCGGCGTTTACCGGTCTCGGTAGATCATCTCCGTCCATGTTGGTTAGCATTAGGGCTCCCCCCGAGAATGCACTTTTAACTAGATATGGTCCCTCGTACCTTGGGGCCCACTTTTCATGACTAGCCTCCTGATGAGGGAGAATCTTCTTCAGCACTAAATCCCAGTCTTGAACTCGCGAGGTCGCACATTCTTGTTATAAGTGTTGACCATTCTTTGATGATACAATTGTGCATGGCAGATAGTGGCTAAGCGCTTCTCGGGAAGGAGGTTTAGCTGCTCGTACCTCACTCTTGCCCAATCCGATTCTTCTACTTCTGATTCTGCCAGGATTCTGAGGGAAGGGATTTCTACCTCAAGAGGAATTATGGCTTCCATGCCATAAACTAATGAGTAGGGAGTTGCCCCTATGGACGTACGAGTTGCTATCCGGTAAGCATGTAGTGCGAAGGGAAGCATGTCATGCCAGTCTTTGTAAGTGACTACCATTTTTTGGATGATCCTCTTTAGGTTTTTGTTTGCCGCTTCGACTGCGCCATTCATTTTTAGTCGATATGGTGATGAGTTGCGGTGCCTCACCTTCCAATGTTAGCAAAGATTGTCGATCATTTTCCCGTTTAGATTGGTGCCGTTATCCGTGATGATTGTTTCTGGGACCCCATGACGGCAAATGATGTTTCTCTCGATGAAACGCATTGTCATTTTCTGAGTGATGTTGGAGTAAGAGGCAACCTCTACCCACTTAGTGAAGTAGTTGATTGCTACGAGGATGAAGCGATGGCCATTAGAGGCTGTTGGATGAATTTGGCCGATGATGTCGATTCCCCACATCGCAAAAGGCCAGGGTGATGTCATGCTGAAAAGAGGGGCTGGAGGGACATGGAGATGGTCCGCGTAAATTTGACATTTGTGGCACTTCCGGAAGTAGTTGATGCAATCTCGTTCGATGGTGAGCCAAAAATAACCTTGCCTCATTATCTGTCTTGCCATCATATGTCCACTTGCGTGCGTGGAACAAACCCCTTCGTGGATTTCCGTTATGATTCTCTTTGCCTCGACCATGGTGACGCAACGAAGCAAAGCTCCATCAGCTCTCCTTTTATATAGAACTTCGCCGTCGAGGTAGAAGTCTAGTGCTAAGCGCTGGAGGGTCTTTTTGCTAACCCGGCTTGCCCCCGGTAGATACTCCCGGTTTCTGATGAATTGTACTAAGTCGTGGAGCCATGGCTTCCCATCAGGTTCTTCTTCTAAGGCGACACAGCATGCCGGAGTTTCCTTTACTTCCACCCTCAATGGCTGAAGCATTACTCCGCACTCCAATTTGAACATTGATGCCAACGTGGCTAACGCGTTTGCGAAGCGATTTTTTTCTCTGTCGACTCGGTCCAATTTGGTTTCCTCGAATTCCCACGTGAGTTGGGTGAGTAACCTTTGATAAGGGATGAGTTTGGAATCCCATGTCTGCCATAGATCTTGGGCTTGGTAGATGACGAGTGCTGAATCGCCCAAGATTTTGAGCTTCTTTACTTATAGGTCGATTGCTGCGATCAGACCGCTGATGCATGCCTCGTACTCAGCAATGTTGTTGGTGCATGGGAAATTCAACTTGCATGCTATGGGGAATTGACGGCCATCTGGGGCTATGACCACGGCTCCTACTCCCTTGCCTGAGAGGTTCACCACACCGTCGAAGAACATGGTCCACCAATCATCTTCTCGGGGATCTTCTGCGAGCTACTCGTCAAGCAATATGATGTCTTCATCTGGGAAGTCGAAGCTCAACGACTCATATTCGTCCGAGGCCTGATCAGCCAAATGATCGGTGAGGGCGCTTGCCTTTACCGCCTTCCGTGTTACATATATGATCTCGTGCTCGGCCAATAAGACTTGCCATCTGCAAATACGACTTGATAGGTATGGCTTCTAGAAGATGTACATCAAGGGATCCATGCGAGAGATTAGGCATGTCGTGTAATACAACATGTACTGCCGAAGCCTTCGGGCGCACCATACTAGAGCGCAATAAGTTTGTTCCAACATGGAGTAGCGCATCTCGTATTCGTTGAATTTTTTGCTGAGGTAGTAGATGGCTTGTTCACGTCTTCCTGACTTGTCGTGTTGTCCCAAAACACAGTCCATGACACTAGCCGTGACTGTCATGTACATGAGCAAGGGACGTCCTGGCGTTGGGGGAACTAGTACCGGTGGGCTCTGCAGATATGTCTTGATTTTCTCGAAGGCTTTCTGGCAGTCTTCGTCCCATTCTGCATCTCCTTGTTTCCTTAGCATTTTGAACATCAGCTCGCAAGTGAGGGTTAACTGACTGATAAAGCGAGTGATGTAGTTGATGCGTCCTAAGAAGCTTCGTACTTCTGTTTCGGTGCTGGGAGCGGGTAGCTCTTGAATTACTTTTATCTTATCAGGATCCACTTCTATGCCTTTGTTGCTAACGATGAATCCTAACAACTTTCCGGAGGTCACTCCAAAGGTACACTTAGCTGGGTTTAGCCGTAGCTGAAATTACCTCAACCTTCCAAACACCTTCTTCGGGATGTCTACATGATCTTATGTGCCGCGAGACTTGGCTATCATGTCGTCGACATATATTTCCAACTCTTTATGTATCATGTCATGAAAAAAGGTGACGACAGAACGTTGGTATGTGGCTCCTGCGTTCTTTAATCCAAAGGGCATTACTTTGTAGCAGAAGGTTCCCCAGGGCGTGATGAAGGTCATCTTTTCACTGTCTTCGGGTGCCATCTTGATCTGATTGTACCCCAAAAATCCGTCCATGAAGGAGAACAGGTCATTTTGGGCGGCACTATCCACCAGGATGTCGATGTGGGGAAGTGGGAAGTCGTCCTTAGGGCTGGCTCGATTAAGATCCCGGAAGTCCACGCACATGCGAACCTTCCCATCTTTCTTAGGCACTGGTACTATATTGGCGATCCATTCTGGGTACTCAACAACTCTCAAGAAACCCGCGTCTAGTTGCTTGGTGACTTCTTCTTTGATTTTCAAAAGGATGTCTGGATGCATCCTTCGAAGTTTTTGTTTGACAGGCTTAAACTCAGGCTTTAACGGGATACGATGCTCAACTATTCCGGGATCAAGACCTGGCATATCAGCGTATGACCATGCGAATACGTCGGAGTAGTTTTTGAGGAGGGAGATTAATCTTTCTCTCTGAATTGTGTCCAGGGTAGTTCCGATCTTAACCAGCTTCTGATTCTCATTTCTTGCCCCCAAATTTACTTCATCCAATTCCTCCCGATGAGGGGTTATTTTCTTTTCTGAACTTTCCAGTAAATGGGCCAATTCGTCGAAGATTTCGGCCTTGTCTTCGGTTGTAACAACGATTTATTCGCCCGTAAAGACATAGGTTTTATCATGACAATCCGAACTAACATTCATCCTGAAATTAAAAATGCGAAAAGAAGAGATGCGTAAAATGAAAATTGCATATATATCGATTTTTAACAGAAGGGGAACGTGAGTTCCTACAAAAATATTTTCGTAAGAAAACGTGCAAACACATATTTTTCTAAAAGGAGTAATTACGGAGAGACATCCGGAAGCATGGTGATGGTCCAGTTGCACACAAACTCCCCTGACTTCTTTACGAAAATGACTGAACCAGGCGACGAATCTTCTTCTCCCAGAGTGCAGATACGGAGGTCTGATACCCTGATCGGACTTTCATTGATGGTGCCGGCCGTGAAGGGGAACGTGGTTCTGATATGGGGGATTTGCATTTTGCCATCTGGCGCAGAACGTCCAAATAGCTTAGCCAGCTGCTTTTCTTTCTTTTCTTGGGCAATTTTGGCAAAATCGGGCTCGCTGGGTTGGTCCCTAACCCAAAATGGTCTCTGAAGCTCTTCGGAGATGCCCAACCTTTTGACCCTTGTAACTCGGCACCGAGCCGTTTTCCTAGTTGGAAGATTCCCTCCGGTATATACTTAGTGGTTGCTTCGGTCATTTTAGATTTTGAGGCTTCGAAAATGGGGGATCCTTCCTCGATCCAATCTGCATTGACAATTTCGAAGGCTTGAAAAAAGCTCTCCAAGGCTTCAGTAGTTTCGATGTAAGGCACGGATGCATGCTTGGCCAAGATCAAGGTTTCTCCTGCCTTTATCGTGACGAGGGCATTGTCTTTGATGTACTTGAGGCACTGATGCAGGGAAGAGGGGACGGCTCCAGCTGAATGGATCCAAGGCCGTCCTAGGAGCATGCTGTAAGCGGTTTGGATTTCCATGATCTAGAATATCAAGGCGAAAGTGTGGGGCCCGATGACCATATCCAACTCAAAGTTCTCGATGATCTCTCGAGTGGTGTCGTCGAAAGCCCTAGCCATCATTCCGCTAGGTTTCATATGAGAGAAATCGACCGGTAGTTGTTCGAGGACGTGTCTGGGCATGACATTCAGTGCGGACCCGTTGTCGATTAAGGCCTTTGCTATGACGTGTCCCTTACATTCTACCGTGATGTATAGGGCCTTGTTGTGATCTTTCCCCACGGGGTCGATCTCTCCTTCGGAGAAGGAAATGCTGCTTAGGGCTTGAATCCTTCGGACAAGGTTTTCCACCCCTTCCGTGGTGATGTCCTTAGTCACGAAGGCTTGCTTTATGACTTTTAAAAGGGCTTGGCGATGAGGCTCTGAAGTAAGGATTAACTCCATGATAGAAATATGAGCCGGGGTTTTCTTTAACTGTTCGATGATGCTGAACTTGCTCTGTTTCATGATCTTGAGGAACTCAGTTGTCTTGTCCGCGGTTACAGGTTTGCTCCGACCTTGCGTCTCTTCTACCGTCTCTTCGCGGATCACATGATTTTTCCCTTTGGCTTGTCGTTGCTTCTCTACTTCCTCCGAGATGTAACATCTTCCGGTGCGGGTCATGCCCCCGATGTGAGAGGTTTCGCCGATAGCGAGTCCTGTGGGTGTGACTGCAGGAGGGGTGGTGACCACCATGTATCCGTAGTTGAATGGGATTGTGTGTAAGTCTCGGCTAGGAGTATTCACGGCCAATGTGAACACTACTTTGTGTGGGGTTGTGGCCGCATCCCCTGTTTGGGCCACGTATTCGAAGGAATACGGTGCTGGAGAATTGTCCTCGATGGCGTTGATTGCTCCTTAGGTTTCCCCTTCGGTCTGAATGATCCAGAATGCTGTGAGGTGCTTGACTTTCTGCCGAAAAAGTCCGCAATCCTGGATTTCGTGCTTGCTTTCCCCTTGGCAAAATAGGCATTGGTGCTGAACATCCCTTTTCACGATGGATGCTTTCTTTGTTGTAGACTCTGGTGCCGGAGGTATGATTCGTCCGGACTTAATCCCTTGCTCGACTCTTTCGGCAATTAGGACCATGTCAGAGAAGCTGTTTGAAGGATTCGAGATCAGGTAGGTGTAGTAGGGAGCCTTGAAGGTGTGCAAGAAAATCGACAAGAGTTCCTTGTTGCTTAAAGGTGGAGAGATCCTAGAAGCCAACTCTCTCCATCTCTGAGCATAGGTCTTCACGGACTCGCCGATTTTATTTTCCAGATTTTGCAGGTCAGCGCGGTCGGGAGCTACCTCCATGTAGAATTTATATTGCCTGTAGAAGGCATCGGACAGGTCTCTCCATGTCCTGATCTTAGCTCTGTCTAAACCCATATACCAAGTTAGGGTGTGCTTGGTTAAGCTTTCTCGGAATAGATGAATCAACAACGGCTCGTTGTGGATCATCTCTGCCATCTTGTTGCAATATGCTCTGAGGTGGGTCTTTGGGCACTCTACCCTAGTATACTTTTCGAAGTCGGGGATCTTGTAATTTGGCGGTATGACGATCCCAGGGACTATACACATATCGGCGGGGCCAGTAGGGTCAAAGGGATCAGCCCCTTCAATCTCTCGGAGTCTTTCTTAGAGCAGATTCAGCCTGTCACTTTTTGGTTTTTCGGCCATAATGGGGTTAGGACCGAAGGGTAGTAGAGGTTCTGACGAGAACTGAGATTGTGCTGGGTTGAAAATAGGAGGCTGCATTTCCACAGGTCCGGGAATCGTGCTCGGAAGAAGGGGAGGGAGATACGAGGTCTCTAGGTGGGCCTGGCTCTTACCGGAGTCCACAATAGGGTTGGTTGAAAGGCGCTGAAGTGATGTGGCAATCTCTTCACCCGTATTAACCATAGGATTTGCAGCGGTGGGTACAGTGAAGGGACTAATCCATCTCCACTGGCCCTCAGGGCCAGAAAGTGGCGGAGGTACTGAAGGTCCTACGACGGCGAGCGAAGAGGGAGACCCTCCTGTTTGAGTGGGATAAAAACTTGATGGGAATTCGGTGGTGGCTTCATCTCTTTCCTTTTCGGCCCTGGCGGCCCTTTTTGTAGTAATCCTAACTTGTTCCTCTAATTCTGCGATTCTGGCTGTTAGCGCTTCATCGGCCTTAGCCTGTTTAGTCATTTTTTGCTTTTGAAGTCTAGTTACGGGGAGCCCGTGCGAAGTAGCTTACTTTCGAGGAGCTATCGTGATCCTGAAAAAGGAAAAAAACACAGAAAAGAGTAAGTACAAGTGAGGATATGCAGGTGATGTACAATCCTGAGGCCTCCACGTTGCTCATTCACTTTTCTGGCTATACTTTCACTTGATATTTCCAGGGTTGTCGGAGAGGCGAGATATCCCAGTTATCGACAAGATATGAAGGAAGCCTCTATTCATTCCAACGATGTGAAGCAACCTAAGATGCTATCTGCGAAACCCAAATCAGCCGGGGCAACCAATGTCGCCATGCTAGGAAGATCTCTTTTATACCATGCTTTCAAACGACGCAGGGCCTGATGCCTGGTGAACCCAACCGAGGGGAGGGACGACGATCTATGCTATGAACTTGGAGTTTCTTGTGATAAGCTAAGAGGACATGGCCATGAGTGAGCAATACTCGGATGTTTCGGATATTTGGTATGATTTTTTCGGATTTTTGGTGAACCGATCGTGTTTATCCTGGAGGGATTTTCTCTTTCTTTTTGCGATGGTCTTTTGAGTTGTATTGGATGGATAATTGATATGAAAAGTTGAGGCAAAGTAAATATCCGAAAGAGTACGACTTCATTAAAAAGTGTTTACAAAATTATGGTAAACTGGCCAACTACCTAAATTCATCAAAAATGGCTAAGATAGATGAAATCAGGGGTCCTAATTACAAGAAAAAGGAAAAGGGGTTGTCGACATTCGAGCCTTCCCATGAAGGCGTCAATCCTGGACGTCAGAGTTCTCTCGCTCCTGCCAAAGGTACTCCATCGAGGTCATCTCCCCTTTCTGCATTTCTATCTCAGCCTCTAAAGCGGTAATTCGGCTTTGCAGTACCTGGCTCTTCCTATCCCCCAAGTCTGCCCGAGTAGTCAAGACTCTTATCGTCGAATCTCTGTCTTCGATTATGGCACTCGACGCTTCTTTCTTGCAGGTTTCGCTGCTCAAGCGTTCCTTAAAGTTCCTGAGGGCCACTTTCTGTTTTACTGCTTGTATGCAAAGAAAGTCCTTACTACGTATTTCCAACTCATTCATCTGGACCTCTAGGCCACATTGATGGGCTTCGGTGATATCTCTTTCCTCTGTCATCAGATCTCGCTATTCCCGCGTTGCTCGCATCTGTTCTACCACTTGAGCGTAAGCCATGACATCCATTCCTTCACTCACTTGAGATTCCCCTTCCTCTTCCATCGGTTTCTGATTTTCTAGGTGAAGTAAGACATTGCCGTTGACTCGCCTTAACCTCCACTGTGGATATTGTGGTATCGTTGCTGCGTTGGTGATTGGATGTTTATATTTGATGTTTTGTCTCTCTTTCTCTCATGAATTGAGAGTATTTTTCTGCTTCCTTTGGCCATTTACTTTCCTTTTCCTTTATTCAGACTTGAAAGATCATTAGAGAGGAAAAGAAATAAAAATGGTGAAAGATAGAGCTTTTCCAATCAAGGCATTTTTGAAGGTTGTTCATGAAAGTCATCCCGTCTCCATCCCTAGGCCTAGGGATGGATCATCTGCGCTGGTGTATTTCTGGGCAGTCCGGCCATGTTTATGAGCGTCAAGGTTTATTTTATTTCTTAGTGCTATTCTTGTCTCCTGGGCGTGCTAGACAGCTTCTCAGCTCCACTGCCTCGTGTTCCTTCATTCCTTTGACTCAAGAATGTCTTGGAGACTCCATGAGAATATATTCCATCTCTTCTTAGTGCTAGACAAGAATATATTCTTGTCTCTTCCTTGTTTTTGGAGCTGCATGCTTGCAATTAATTTATCTTTGAGTGCTTGCTCCTTGGGGAAGTGGGAGGAGAGAATGGTTGAGCTATAGAGAGTGAGGATTTTCGTCCAAGGGAGAGGACAGACAGAGGAAAAGAAGCATAGCAAGGAGCAACGGGCTGCACTACATCTTCATCATCATTTTCCAGCATTTCCTACCTTTGAACAATAAGTTTTATTTTGTAATTTTAATTATGTATTGTAGCTAAACTCCTCTGATTCTTGGTAGAGATTAGAGGTTGACTATCCTTGTTATTGTGAGACTTTGTTGAACTTAATATGAATGTTTTTGTATTTCTTTCTTTCTCATTTAAATGTCAAACTTGTTCTTGTTGAATTTAAAGCTTGATCAACTTGTGATTTGATTTGAATGAGTAATGTCAGTTTCATTTATGTCAGAGTTAATCCTACATTAAGTGAAGATTAAGTAGACAACTAGTGAATAATTGGCATAAGACTTGTCATTAGAAACTAGGAAGAAAGAAAGAACAGGTTCTGGGCTAAGTACGTTCGTCTCAAGACCTTGAGATGGGTTTCCCGTGTGTTTACAATTTTCCAGCAACTCTTAGGAAAACCTTGAGAATTTGTTAGGAAAGTTTGGGTCATTATTAGAGTGTCTCTTTTAATTGGCTTGTATAGGGGGAAACTTGGGAATTTAGAGTGTCTCTTGTTCCTTTAACATCTTTATAAATCCATTTCAGAAAATGTTATGTCAATGATCAATTGCAAAGGATAGTCACCTCGGTTAAATCTCTACCAAGGATTATTTCTCTACCTCTGATTTCACTTATATTTCGGTTATATTTTGTGCATGCTATTTTCAATCACTGATTTTTATTCAAGTACTACTTTTAGTTTGGTTTTAATTGCAAAGCTCCCCCCAACTTTGTTCCGATTTGGTTTTTACAAGAAAAATAAGCATTATTCAAGATTTCCTCCCTGTGGATTCGATCCTCTCATCACTATCTACATTTTATTTTGTGGTTTAGCACTGAGTTGAACTTACTTTATACAGAGCATGCGACGCCTCTGTCATAAATTGGCGCCGTTGCCGGGGAGGTAACGAGTTCTAATTTTCATTTTTCTTGTTCATGACCAGGTCCAGTAATTCACAACCACTACCCTACGTTCCTGAGATTACAAGAGTTGAAACATCAATCAGATTATCGAAGAGGAAGTTTGGCGAATATTCATCTTCTGGGTCAAATTCAGAAGCTGAGGGGAGTCCATCCCAAGGCCTTGGGATAGACTCAGGATCAGAACCTGAAGCAAAACCTGCACAACCAGAGATGACTAATCCACCTGAACCTACCCTTCGGGAGCTCAATCAAGGAACCGAACAGGAGTCCTTCCTGTGTATTAATTACCATCCAGTACCAAATGACTGGGCCGTGAAGTCAAATGTCATGCATAACCTCAGCAAATTCAGAGGATATGCATCCGAAAACCCTTACAAACACCTCCAGAAATTTCAATTTGAATGTGATGCTCTAAAAACGACTGGAGTGAGTCTTGAGAGGGCCAAGTTGAGAGCTTTTCCATGGTCTTTGGAAGACTCGGCCAAGAATTGGTTCTTCAGCCTACCTCACAACTCTATCAACACTTGGGCTGACATGGCTGCTACCTTTCTAAAGAAATATTGGTCAGCTACCAAGGCTGGAGCAGCTAGGAAAAGTCTTGTTTCCATTCAGCAACATGGTGATGAATCCTTTGGGGAGTATCACCAAAGATTTAAAGACCTTCAAGAGGTCTGTCCAACCCATGGAGTGCCTGAACAATCACTCATTCAATACTTTTATGATGGCATGAGCATTAAGGATAAAGAAAAGCTTGATTCAGCTGCTGAAGGAGCCTTGTTAGACTTGACACCAAGTCGAGCAAGAGCTCTCATTCAAACCTTGGCGGATAATTGTCAACAAAATGGGATTTGTGACCGTTCAACCTCAACAAATGGGATGAACGTGGCTGCCATAGAGAGACACATGGAAGAAGTCTCTGCATTTATGAAGAATTTTCCAGCTACCATTGCTCAAATTCAGCAAATTCCACCACAGCAAGTTGTACCTTGTGGAGTTTGCTGCCAAATTGGACATGTGACTCATGAGTGCCCTCTCATTGCAGACCCTCCAGAGCAAGTCAATGCTGCCATGCCACAGCAAGGAAATGTGCACCCCAATACCAGTAATCCAGGCTGGAAGAACTACCCTCACTATGGGTGGGGACCAAATCAGCAACAACCTCCGTTTGAGTGGAGGAATTTCCAGTCTAGACCCCAGCAAAATTATCAAAATAACCAACCAAACCAGCAGCCTACTCAACCACAAGTACCTCAGTTACCACCACCTCAACAACCTCTGCAATTACCAGCACCACCACAGATACCCATTGAAGAAACACTTAAGCAAATCCTACAACCATTACATGCCACTTTACAAGCAAACCAAGCCACCATTGCAGACCTCCAGAAGCAAGTGTCGCAGCTTGCTATGAACCAGCAAAATGCCTCTGGACAGCTGCCATCAAACACTATTGATAACCCAAGGCACGGACTGAATGCGATCACTTTGAGAAGTGGGAGAGATTTACCTCCCAGGGAACATCCATCCCTAGGCCTAGGGATGGACAAACCAGAAACCAGTCCAGAAATCCAACCAGAAATCTTGCCCGAAAATCAACCAGAAATTCAGCAAGAAGCACCTGCACCAGTTGAGCAACCTTCTGCCCCTGCAGAACCTCAGGTTATTCCTTTTCCCTTTCCAGAAAGGCCCTTAAAAGCCAAGAAGGAAAGGGATGACAAATTAATGCTTGATGTTTTTCGAAAAGTTGCTATAAATGTTCCTTTGTTGGATTTGATTTCTCAAGTGCCTAAATATGCTAAATTCTTGAAAGAATTATGTACTAACAAGAAAAAGCTTGAAGGGATTGAAAGGGTGAACTTAAGTGAAAATATTTCAGCAATGCTTCAACAAAGACTTCCCGAAAAATGCAAAGACCAAGGTACGTTTTCAATACCTTGTAAAATAGGAAGTAAAGAGATAGAAGATGCACTGTGTGATCTAGGTGCAGGTATTAATGTCATGTCTCTGTCCACATTTGAAACTCTGAATATAGGATCTCTTAAGGAAACTAGAGTGGTAATCCAACTTGCCGATAGATCCATCATCCACCCCGTAGGTGTGCTTGAAAATGTTTTAGTGCAAGTAAATGATTTTGTGTTTCCTGTGGATTTTTATATAGTTGATATGAAGAATAAGGATGTGCTCAAAACCACTAATGTGATCTTAGGAAGACCCTTCTTAAGAACAGCTAGAGCAAAAATTGATGTCTATGATGGATGCTTAACTTTTGAATTTTGTGGTGAAACAATTAAATTCAACATGTATGATGCCATGAAACATCCTAATGAAGTCCATTCTGTGAATTTTATAGACATTATTGATCCTTTTGTAGAGGAAATTGCTGATATTAATTCTAATGAACCTCTTGAGTATGTGCTTAGCAAGGGATTAACCAAGAAGAAATTGGGAGAATTGCAAGGCCGGATCGAGGTTAATTTAGAAATCAGTGACTCGGTCATGGAGCTGGACACGCCCCATGTCCCTAAAGGTACTCTGAAAACAAATGAGATATCAGATAAAGTCACTAAACTCAAACCTTCGATTTTGCAGGCCCCCAATTTGGAACTCAAGAAACTGCCAGACCACCTGACGTACTCATTCCTAGGCCTAGGGATGAGTCTACCGGACCCAAAGACAAATTCCATTTTCAAGGTTAATGGCCAACGCTTGAAGCCATTTTATGAAGGATTTCAAACTCACATCGTGGAGAGCACCACACTTGGGTTACCTCATGATGATGCCATTTGAACCAGCACCACACAGTCGAGTCTGAGACTATAAACGGGGACGCTACATGGGAGGCAACCCATGTCATTTCATGCCTTTTCCTCTGATCGTTCAAGGCAACTTGAATGGATTTCAGTCAGGCCTATCCCAAGGCCTTGACATGGACACTCAGACCCAGTGTCCAATTTTCCAAATTCCACCGCCCAGATTTTAGTCCTCCACGACCAGCAACAGAGTAGTCGCATCCAGCAGAGGATCCTTGTATTTCTGGAGCGTGCATTCCCAGCTCCTGCCCCGCCCAATCCTTGATCACTGCCCTCTCGGTTTTAATTTCCTTTTCTTATCCTTTTCTTTTCTGTTATGTTTTTATTGTTTCTGTTTTCCTTTGTTTGTTTCTGTTCTCTCTCACATTGAGGACAATGTGTCCTTCAAGTGTGGGGGAGACACTTTCGTGTTTAATTTTGTGTGTTCGTATGCATGTTTATTTGATTTTAATTTTTATGCATGATCAGTTTGTTTGTTTTTCAGTTTCCTTAGTTTTTCCTCTTTCTTCTGCATGTTTATTTCAATAATTTGTGCATGTGTATTGCTTGTTTTCAGCCTTTGTTTGAGTAGTTTTTTCTCTTTTGTGTTTCGCACCCCTTTGTATGAAAATCAATCTCAAAAACTGAACTCTTGCAAATACTTGTCCAATCAACTCTTCCTTGCAATTCTGAACACTTCCTACATTACAATGTGTGCATTT
Organism: Viola odorata; assembly: GCA_963691705.1. Classification (NCBI taxonomy): domain Eukaryota; kingdom Viridiplantae; phylum Streptophyta; class Magnoliopsida; order Malpighiales; family Violaceae; genus Viola; species Viola odorata. Next base: position 32,097,032 of record OY829546.1, read on the forward strand.
ATTTACTTAGAAGTATGATGAGTGTTGCTGTCCTAAGAAATACTTTGCTAGGACTGAACTGTCTTCTCATCCCTAGGTCTAGGGATGAGGATCCTATCCTCTACACTACTCTCAGTTTTTAATTTATGCTCGCATGTGTGCCCCTTTAATTTCCTTGTGTGTGGTCTCTCTTCATGCCCTCTGGATTGCACGATGTTGGTGGTTCGGCACCATCATCCCATCTTGGAGAAACTTCCATTCGGTTGTGTCCTAACCCCTTATTTTGGGCCGATCATAGCACCATGGTGAGAGACAAGTCTGCATGCGCATGTGCTTGAGTTGGAAAAAGAAAAAAAAAAGAAAAAAATGGGAGTGTGGAATGGAGGAAGGTTGAAAAGAAAAAGAAAGAAAGAATGCGGAAGAAGAAGGGAAGAAAAAAAAAACAAAAAAAAAAGAGAAAAAAATGCAGCAAAGAAAAAGAAAAAAAAATTTAGAATAAAAGAAGTGAAGAAAATAAAAGAAGCCTTTGGCTCACTTTGTGTTTTAATTTTGTTCTTCACTTGTTGTTTGCGCTTTTAATTATTCTTGCATGAGTGTCAGCATCAGTGTTTGGATTTAGAGCCAAAGGAGGAGAAGGCAGAGGTTCTAGGATTGAATTTCTTGGTTTGACAGCATGCTATCATACCTCTATATAAATATTTGTGCATTTGTGATATTTGGAGTGTTTAGCATTGCTTGAAGGAGTTGATTCTTGAAGTTTTTGTATGAGTTCAGTCCAGCGGTGGATTTTCTGTTCAAGGGGGTGTTGTTTGTGTGTTTTCTTTGTTTTGTGTTCATGCTTGGGGGCAAGCATGGTTTAAGTGTGGGGGATTTGATTGGATGTTTATATTTGATGTTTTGTCTCTCTTTCTCTCATGAATTGAGAGTATTTTTCTGCTTCCTTTGGCCATTTACTTTCCTTTTCCTTTATTCAGATTTGAAAGATCATTAGAGAGGAAAAGAAGTAAAAATGGTGAAAGATAGAGCTTTTCCAATCAAGGCATTTTTTAAGGTTGTTCATGAAAGTCATCCCGTCTCCATCCCTAGGCCTAGGGATGGATCATCTACGCTGGTGTATTTCTGGGCAGTCCGGCCATGTTTATGAGTGTCAAGGTTTATTTTATTTCTTAGTGCTATTCTTGTCTCCTGGGCGTGCTAGACAGCTTCTCAGCTCCACTGCCTCGTGTTCCTTCATTCCTTTGACTCAAGAATGTCTTGGAGACTCCATGAGAATATATTCCATCTCTTCTTAGTGCTAGACAAGAATATATTCTTGTCTCTTCCTTGTTTTTGGAGCTGCATGCTTGCAATTAATTTATCTTTGAGTGCTTGCTCCTTGGGGAAGTGGGAGGAGAGAATGGTTGAGCTATAGAGAGTGAGGATTTTCGTCCAAAGGAGAGGACGGACTGAGGAAAAGAAGCATAGCAAGGAGCAACGGGCTGCACTACATCTTCATCATCATTTTCCAGCATTTCCTACCTTTGAACAATAAGTTTTATTTTGTAATTTTAATTATGTATTGTAGCTAAACTCCTCTGATTCTTGGTAGAGATTAGAGGTTGACTATCCTTGTTATTGTGAGACTTTGTTGAACTTAATATGAATGTTTTTGTATTTCTTTCTTTCTCATTTAAATGTCAAACTTGTTCTTGTTGAATTTAAAGCTTGATCAACTTGTGATTTGATTTGAATGAGTAATGTCAGTTTCATTTATGTCAGAGTTAATCCTGCATTAAGTGAAGATTAAGTAGACAACTAGTGAATAATTGGCATAAGACTTGTCATTAGAAACTAGGAAGAATGAAAGAACAGGTTCTGGGCTGAGTACGTTCGTCTCAAGACCTTGAGATAGGTTTCCCGTGTGTTTACAATTTTCCAGCAACTCTTAGGAAAACCTTGAGAATTTGTTAGGAAAGTTTGGGTCATTATTAGAGTGTCTCTTTTAATTGGCTTGTATAGGGGGAAACCTGGGAATTTAGAGTGTCTCTTGTTCCTTTAACATCTTTATAAATCCATTTCAGAAAATGTTATGTCAATGATCAATTGCAAAGGATAGTCACCTCGGTTAAATCTCTACCAAGGATTATTTCTCTACCTCTGATTTCACTTATATTTCGATTATATTTTGTGCATGTTATTTTCAATCACTGATTTTTATTCAAGTACTACTTTTAGTTTGGTTTTAATTGCAAAACTCCCCCCAACTTTGTTCCGATTTGGTTTTTACAAGAAAAATAAGAATTATTCAAGATTTTCTCCCTGTGGATTCGATCCTCTCATCACTATCTACATTTTATTTTGTGGTTTAGCACTGAGTTGAACTTACTTTATGCAGAGCATGCGACGCCTCTGTCAGTTGGCGATGCGTCCTTTGAGACAAAAAGGGTTGGCCCAGTCTTGGGCGTACAGCTGAATGTTTTGATTTTCTCCGGTGTGTGGCAGGTTTGATCTCGTCATGCCGAATGTTACTGGAATGATTTGCGTGATGCAAAACTGTCTGAGGACGAGGGCGGGGAAATAGTGAGCGCACCCCCATGCTCCGATCAAAGGAACCCAAGGTAGGGGTCCGCAGCAGACGATGGGATCGGAGGTCAGCAGCCATTTGGCGTGCCAACTGAAGTCTTCTTCTGAGAGATTTATGAATCGGTCAATCCATACATCCTTATTTTCCATCTCCCATCTATCTGTGGTCATTGCGTTGATAACCCTGAGTAAAGGGCATGATCTTATGTAGCTTTCGAAGAAAATGGACTGATCAGGAATCTGTTTGAAGTGGCTGACCAACCATACTGTCAGCAACTGGGTGCAACAGGTAAGTCTCCCTTTCCCTTTTCTTCGACAAGAGTCCAAGGAGCGAAAGGTCTCGGCCAAGATAGCTGTTGTAGGATTGATGGCATTTGTTTCCATCTCGTAAAAGATGTTGGCTGCTGCAAAGTCGATGGCGTTCCTCATTTTCGAAAAGAGGACAAATCCTACGATGGTGAAAGCCAGAATCCTTAAGCGTTTTTCCCGTTGGACAACTGAAATCGTGCCTCGATATCTAACCAACACCAGAAGTAGTCACATTCTCTGACGCGAGTGGTGATCCCTAACAACTTATCGAGCCTTATTTTGACACTCGAGGAGTCGAGTCGAACATTCTTGTATATGGACGATATAGGAAATGTGAGGCACATCAGAGCTGAGTACTCCTCTAGTGTGGGAGTCAAGTCCACTCCTTTATCGAAAGAGAAGCACCGATAATAGGGATCCTAAAATTTTAGGGTTGCCTGGATGCAACCCCAATCAGTCTTTATGTCAACCAGGGTTAGTAGCTTTCCATAACTACCTTTAAACTGTGTCTCCTCGTCTTCAGTCAGCTCATTTCTCAATTTTTGAATCCTAGTTAAGTCGAAGTCTACGACTTCTACTTTGATCTTAGTGGTGATCTTAGGGGTGAATCCTTATTCTAACAGATCTCCTCGGGCAGCCTGATCGTCGAAGCTTCATCCCCCGAAAACATCAAGTGAAAGTAACGTAGGTGCTGACATAGCGAATGAGCAAGATGGGTCCTGTGGGATAAAAATACAATTTTAAATGCAAAGTAACCTGCATGTGTAAGAAATTTATAGTTCATGTAAAAGACAAGATTATCATAGCAACAGGATGAATAGAGCCATAACAAAGCAGGTATAATCATAATGCACGTGCTGGGGATCTGATTCTGACTTTTTCTAACTGGCTTGAACGGTTCCCGGATGATACCATGAAAAGGTCCCTAAAGTGTCGTCTAGTGTCCCGATTCCTTGCAAAAATGTGTAACCTTTCGACTGGCTTTAGGGGTTCATCCGAGTTGGGATTGGCGAACACTACCCAGGACGTGTGTTCTAGGGAGTTACTACTACCCTCCTAATTTGGTAATTGTCCCCGGGGTGTAGGGCACTATGAAATGCATATGACAATTGATAAAGCGAATAAATGAACAGATCAGCAATTTCTCAAAGTAGGTAAATAGACAAATAAAAACACCTCTCAAAAATGAAACCGGCTCCGACCCTACAGTCCCTAGTGAAGTCGCCAAACTGTCGCGCCCCCGAAAATAAAAAATTCGCGAGTGTGCAACGAACTTGAGACCTTACGATGCTCAGCGTAAACAGACACCTTGCAACATGCAATGAAGTCGCCACCCTAATTTTATCGCTAGGTCTAGGGAACCTTAATTGTCATGGCATAATAAAATATAATAAATAAAAAACTAAAGGCACAAAAAAAGGGTCTGGACCCCAGAGAAAAGGTTCGGGGTCGTATTATGGTCTCGGGAAGGTGTTAGGCACCCGAGTCACATCCGAAAATGGTTACCGGTTGATGAGAGATGTGTTAAAAAGGTGTTTAATAAAATGCGTTTTGAAAGGGGGCCCTCAGAGGAATCGTCACTTTAGTCTTTTCCACAATCGGGACCGTTAAGGAATAATTGATCAACCGATCGATTATTCCTGACCGTAGTGATGGGACTGAATTTTCCGTAAGACTGAATGAGCGCCCTCTATGTCATCATCGGGCCATGCGTGATTAAATTAATTACTATGTGATTCTATCAAGGATAGCCTAACAGAGTACAAATTAAATGAGGGGTTTTGAAATGATAAACTGATGTGGGATCGAAGCCACCACGTACATGCAGTCAATATAAGAGAAAAGCTAAAGTCATATGAACATGGCATTGTACGCAAGTCTTTAAACAAGTTGTTCATGTGGGTTGATTTTAATGCTAGCAATTCTATATATCATGCGTACGATTGATATATACAGAAAACGTTGAATAAATAAAAGGGAACGAAAGGCGTACTTTCGAGCGAAGCTTGAATTTAAAACCTACAAAATGAGAGTGTTAGTGATAGCTCAAAAAATAAATAAGCAATTTATGAATGCGAGAATTCAAATGATGACTTGATGCGTATGAAAATTTAAATGCTGATTTGATGTATGCGAGAAATGATAATTTGATGCACACGAAAATTTAAATGATGATTTGATAAGTGCAGAAAATTTAAATGTTGATTCGATGTATGCGAGAAATGATGATTTGACGCATACGAGATTTAGAGGATGCTTTGATAAGTGCAGAAAATTTAAATGCTGATTTGATAAGGTGCAAAAATTAAATGATGACGGTTGATACGTGCGAGAATTTAAATGATGATTTGACAAAAAATTAAAGACTTGATATTTGCAAAAATTAAGCAGTTGACGATTTGCAGAAAATTAAGCAAGTGATATTGCAGAAAATTAACAGTTGATGATTTGCAGAAATTTAAACAAGTTGATATTGCGGAAAATTAACAGGTTGATATTTGCAGAAAATAAACAGTTTGATATTTACAGAAAAATAAACAGTTGATATTTGCAGAAAAATAAACAGTTGATATTTGCAGAAAATAAACAGTTGATATTTGCGACCGACCATGTAGGCGGTAAATTGAATTTAAATTGCCGAAAGAAAATTGCGAAATTAAAGTGCGAATAATTTAAACAGTTGATAAGTACAAAAAATTATACAGTTGATGATACGAAAAATAATCATACGAAATATACGAATATTTTTACGGAAATACGATCCGAGATCTCGAAAAAAATGAAGATGGGTTGGGCCCAATTTAAAGAAATGCAAAGGAAATAGGCCGGGAATAGTTCCTGGCCCATGAAAATAAAAAAGGAAGGGTGATGGGCCAAGCCCATCACCTTAGACGTGAATAGGACACTATTTATCGTCCTCTTCCTTGGTCGTCGGCGCTACTGTCGGCGGCCAATCTCCGGCCACAGGTGGCCGTTTTGCGAGATCTTCGTACCGAGATGCTCGCCTCCTCGACGGCGTCTCGACCGTACAAACCCTGAATTCTAATTTAAATCGTACCGAGTTTAATTTTGAAAAAATGACAAAACCGTTAATTATCGAAAACTAATTAATTCACACTATTTACCTAACGATTACTTAAATTGAAAGCATGTATTTAATCTACAGCATGCATATGAATTAATGGCATGAAGAAAAGCAATTTATTCGATCAACACAAAGCTAAACGAATTTAAAGAAAAGAAAAGCATAAAAATGAAAAAAAAGCTTGAAAAAAAGCTTACTGCAAATGCTTTGAACTGAGGCAATCGAAGCTCTAAGTGAGCTATCGATCAAGAGGGGGAAGAAGCAAGGTTTTCTTGCAAAGTTGGTGTCGTTTGAACGAAGGAGGGTGGCTCGTATTTATAGCCTTGAGTCGCGTGGTGGCCGGACGCGAGGGACGCGCGTGGAGGCCGAGCGGTCGTTCTGGCGGGGCTAGGGCTGAAGGGACGTGACCGTTGACGGGACAGGACGTCGGGAGCAGGCTGCTCGGGGGCCTGCTCCGCTGCTGGTTCACGTCCATGGTGCATGCGCACCATGGATGTTCATTAGTCAACCGTTGATCTGGTTGACTTTTCTTGGTTGACCAGATCAACGGTTGTGATTAAATGCCCTTTTAAACCTATTTAAATGTCCTCGAGCCAATTTCGTGAACGAACGTTCCGAATTTTTGAGCCGAAAGTGCCAGCACGTAGAGAAAAATACGGCGAGTTTAACCGTCTACAGCGAATGACGAGAATTTTTCATTTAATGTGTTTATTTTCTCGTTTTGAAATATGAAACATTCGAACGAAAAATAAATGACGTTATGACGAAAATTATGTGAAACGCTGTAGGTCGGTGTGATCGAAAAAAAAGGTAGGTACTAGTTGATGGAAAACATTCTAAATTCGAGCTGTCGTCCGAGCGAACTTACTCGGATCCAATAAAAGCTCGAACAGAAATAATAATAAAATAATAAAAATGCTAAAAATGTGATAAAATACTAAAAATCCTAAAATTCGTGTGATGACCTAGAACGAAGAAAAAACTAGCAAATGACTGACGGATAATTAAAAATGCGATTCTTAAGGCTAAAAATATTCATGATAATAATAATGAAAATACGTGACGAACAAATAAAAATGCGATTTCAAACGCTGACGATGCTAATGACGATGATAAAAATGCGATGAGAATCGAAAAATGCTAATGACAGTAAATTAATTAAAAATGACAGTCAATTAAATAAAATGATAGAAATGCTAAATTTAATCAAAAAGGGCGTCAAAATTCGGGTATCATCATTCTTCTTTTCCGAAAACAGATTTCTTCTTCTTCTCTGCTGAGAAAACAACTGTCACAGAGGGAGCAAAACGTTGTTTGCAATCCTTTTCTTTAATTAATTAAATTTCAGTTTATGCTTTCATCTATTTATTTACTTATTCCTTATAATGATTGGCTAAACCTATCTATTCCTTGTGAGGATTTATAGCCATGCTTAATTGATTGTGAGGTCTAAACGCAAATATTAAATCCCATCTTGCATCTCTAATTATTTTAATTAAATGTCAATTTATGCATACTTCTATTGAAGCTTTGATCAACTACACTAGGATTTGCATGATTACTGTCTTCTCTTGATACCTTGGAGTCTACACTGTAGAAAGAGATACGAAGGCAACCAACTAATCGACAGAGCATATTGGAAAATAATTAGAGTCTGGTTTACAAGAGTAGACACTTCTCTCTCCTGAACCTGGGAAGGTCTCTTACGGTAGAATTATTTGATTATTTTATTAGACCTAATAGAATAACTTCTTTAGGCCATAAGATATATCAAGGACCTTAATAGGTGAGAACCTTTAAGAATCTCGAATAGGTAGAGAGTAGGAGATCTAGGTGAGAACCTGATCTCTAAAACCGCCTGTAAGTTTGGTTTTGAAAATACTTGAATCGATGATCAATTAATTTAATGCATGAGCTTATTGGAATCCTCACTGGGAATTTGTCACCTCTGTTTTCACACACATCACCCATTTATTGCTCTCTGTTACTTATATTTCTTAATTATTCACAACAACGTCAATATTGGTATTTACCACTCGTTACATTCCTAGTCGTTTACAAATAATTTTAATTGCCACCGAATCCCTCAAGACGAACCTTTTACCACTTGCTACTGTTTTAAAACTACATGTGCATGGTAGATTGTATTTATTTTATTTTGACGGTTTCGGCAACCATCAGTGATGGAGGCGGAGGAACGAGCAGGCCAGGTTCGGTAGGCTGGTCAGCTGCACAAGATGTAAAAATCACCCTAAATACAGATGGTGCTTGTAGACAGACATTGCAAAGATCTGCGGGAGGAGGATGTTTTAGGGACAAAAATGGGCTTTGGCTTGGTGGTTTTTCTGCTACATTCGGTCAGTGTTCGGCGTATCAAGCAGAACTTTTGGCCATGATGCATGGAGTTTAGATGGCTCTAGAGCGAGGCTGGTATGATTTGGAAATTCATTACAACACTGCTAGTGTTGTGCATGCAATTAATAGGGATCGCTCTTTCCCGATAGCAAACATGGATTTGGTGCGTCGCATCAAGTCTCTCCTGCGTACTGCTGGATGTGCTTATCGGGTAAATCATGTGTATCGAGAAGCTAATGGTGTAGCGGATGACCTAGCCAATGTTGTTCCTACTAGTTTAGCCACTATTTACAGTGGTGATAGATGGATTTTCTCCTCATATTGTAATATAAGGCATTAAGCCTCTCTTTTATAAAAAAAAAAAGAAAAAAAGAAAAGAAAATTGAGTGTGATAAATTCTTGAAATTCTCAAAACGATACTTAGTTTAAAACCTAAAATATTCACTCAATTATAATTTTTCACCAAAATCAACTTTATAGAAAAACCAAAGTCATTTTTTTTTGTTAAAAGATAGAAAATTATATTAAAATAAAGGAAAAGTTCTTTTATAGAGTCAATCTAAAATAAAAAAATTTAAAATCAAAGGACTTATAACATGTTTTCTACAACCATACATTAGGTTACCCAATAATAAATTAAATCTTAAATTTTTCTCACTTCTTAAGCACACAATACAATTTCAACAACAACGTACAAAGCGCACAACCAAATACGAAGACCACAAAAAACCCCAAGACGAAGAACACTCAAAAAAAACTATAGAGGAATAAAATGCCACGTAATTAATTAAAATACTTAGTTACTTAATACGATTAACTCAGCTAAATCAAGTAATAAGTGATGGTTCAATTAACTAATTAGAAGTTTAATTAACAAATTAATTAGCAAATCAAAGGACCAAGAAGAAAGCTTGATTAACTAATTATGTCCATCAATTAGTCAAATAACCAACCTGAAAATCCATGATTAACTAATTTTACTAAAATGAAAATCCATTCATTAGGTTAATCAAAAGTCTAATAAATTAATTAGAATAATTCATGATTAAGCAATTGTCAAATAAGGTAACTTAACCAAGTTAAGTCATTTTTTGGCACCTGTACATTATTTAACTGACTCATTTGGTACCTGTACAGGTCAAACGGTTTAAAAGACACCTCTACTTGAAAGATATAACTCATTTGGCACTCGTCATTGACGACGTCCATTGGCAGCCGTTAAATGCTGATGTGGCACGCCACGTGGCATGACACGTCAAAGCAAATCCAGCCCGAATCAAGGTGTAAACGGGTCTAAAATGGGTCAAATATCCTGCTGAAGAACGACGCATCGTCTATTGCGTGTGACAAGCACAAACTTGTCTGAGAGACACGTCGTCCGTTGCTGAAGTGAGTGACGCGTCGTCTAAGTGGGTGTGACAAACTCACACTTGTCTGAGAGACACGTCGTTCGATTTTTCCCAATCTCTCAATCTCTCACTCTACATTTCCCCCTCTGCACCAACAAAAAAAACTTCAATCTACTCTCCTTGCCAAATTAAATCCCAATCCCCTCTACCAAATTAATCCAGCCTCTGCCCAGTTAAATCTCAAGCCATCCCCTGCCAAATCCAAATCCTTACCAAACCAATTAAATCAATCCCAATTAACCAAACCAATTAAGCCATCCCCTGCAAAGCCAACTTCAAAACCAATCACCAAATTAAATCCCAGCCTCTGCCAAATTAAATCCTGATCCAATCCCTCCTTTTAATTCAATCCTTGTACCAAATCAAAAAACTGACCCCCACACCAAATCGATTAAATCCAATTCTCTCAAATTAATCCAATCTCCTGCCAAATTAAATCAAAAATCCCCTCTACCAAATTAATCCAGCTTTGCCACATTGAAAGAAAATCACAACCACCAATCCCTCACTGCCAAAACAAAACCAAATCAACGCACCCATCAGCCACCATCTCATCACCGTCGGCCTCCTTCACCGCCACTGCCGCTCAATCACCTCCGCCGAATACCAATTCTCCGCCACCGCCAAATCAGCGCCTCCGCCACATCACCGCCGCCAGTCACCACCGTCTGCGTCCATCTCCACCACTGTAGCCAATCAGCGCCTTCATCCCCCTCAATCACCATCGGTCAGCCCGCAAACCAACCACAGCGCCACCACTATACCTCACCGCGAAACCGAAGCCACCCACAAATCCAACTAAAATCCTACTTCTCCGCCACAACCAAAACGCCAAACCACCAAAAATCCAACCCGAAACCCATAGAACCAAACCAACCCAAACCGGAAAAGAAACAAATAAGAGAGAGAGAGAAGATAGGGCATGGAAAAAGGAATGGAATAAAAGAAAACAGAGAAGGAGAGCAAAAGAAAACAAATAGAAAAAGAATAGAAGAGAGGGGCCTTGTCGTTTGACAAGGAAAATGAGAGGGGTTGGGCTTCAACCCACTTAGACGACGCGTCGCTCACTTCAGCAATGAATGACGTGTCTCTCAGACAAGTGTGAGTTTGTCACACCCACTTGCACTTCAGCAACGAACGACGTGTCTCTCAGACAAATTTGTGCTTGTCACACGCAATAGATGACGCGTCGTTCTTCAGCCGGATATTTGACCCGTTTTAGACCCGTTTACACCTTGATTCGGGCTGGATTTGCTGACGTGGCATGACACGTCCGCAACTCGGTGACACGTGGCGTGCCACGTCAGCATTTAACGGCTGCCAATGGACGTCGTCAATGACGAGCGCCAAATGAGTCATATCTTTTAAGTAGAAGTGTCTTTTAAACCGTTTGACCTGTACAAGTGCCAAATAAGTCAGTCAAATAATGTACAGATACCAAAAAATAACTTAACACAAATCAAATTTGATTATCAAAAAAGAAAAATATAGATTAAGCAGTTAAGCTCATAATTAAGTTAATTAAGCCTGAATATAGAATACAAACAAACTAAACCCTAAAACTAACAGAGAACAACAACAATCATGATGCAATCACTGCCGGCTGCACCACAGAACGGCGGCGCCACCGCGGGAGCCGACGCATTGGCCACAATTAAAAGAAAGAAATATAATAAAATAATAAAAATGAAAAAACAGTAATAATAGAAAAAGGAAAAGAAGCAACAACGCCAAACCTTTTCCATTAATTTTTTGCCATGTGTCTGGTTTTTCATCATATTTCTAATGAAAATGGTGTTGACATGTTACATTATAATAAAAAAAGTAAATATTTAAATTACTAATATTTAATATATAGAATTCATTAATTTAAGAATTCACTACATCATAATTAGATAGTTAAGGTAGATTGATATTTATGTTATTAGTTAATATTTAACTCGTACTAATATCAATTAGAAATTACTAATATATTTTAAATATTTTTGCTAATAATATAATATTATTTATTATTTATTTATTTATTTTGTAGTATTATAATTTATCATTTTCAGTTAAAATTATATCGCATAAAATATATACAAAGATTAATAATATAATAAAATTTAACAACTTAAATTATCTCATACTAATAATATTTTTCAATTATAAAACATCTTATATTGTAAAATTTAATTAGCAAAATTAGAAAAATAATACACCTGCGTGTATGTGAGTTTCTATCGGTAAAATTTGGCATCACTGCACGAGCAATTCTTGCTCCAAATTCACTGTCCATTTCCATGGCAATACATGCCATTTTGTGGTGATTTCATATTTAATAAAGAGATATATTTGGCAAATCACTTTTGTAGAATTTCCCTGAAGAGATCAGGAAATGAAATGAATTCTTGTAGTGAAATTGCGAAAACTATTTCAATTCAATGTCCCAAACCATCACCATGCGTAGTGCGCACTCAACAAGTCACACCATAATGGGAAAAGAATGTAGAATGCTTGGAGAGGAAAGAGCTCCAAAATTCATTTACATTTACAGAATGGGAAAAATACTTACAAACAAACAACCTCTTCACTCTCTCACAAATGTAGGAGGTTTGAGATTGGATTCCACCCCATAATCCATGGCCTTTTATCAGTAGGAATCGCGAAATTGAGCTCGAACATCTCCTTCGACATGTTCCCTCCTTCGCAGTACCCTACGAGTTTCGCCACAATCTCAGCACTCTGCTGTATATTCTTGGCATCATGAGGATCAGTCCATAGCTTGTTTACAAACTGCAGCCTCCTCTGCTTCCCATCAAATGGAACATCCCATTTCATGTATAGTGCTTCCCTTTCTTCCGTAGTCAAGCGTGATGTCATTCTCTTTGCAAGGAACTCTTTCTCCCGCCTCAATGCTCTAATACTGCAAAAAAAAAAACCAATGAAGATGCATGAGCTTTAATTTTTCTTGAATTTTCTCTTACAACTCTAATAGAAGAACCAAGGAAACATTCTTGCATATCCTAAAAGTAAGGGAAATATATAGAACCTTGATGACAACGAGATCGCAGGCTCATCCCCAACGTGAGCTGGGCTTGCATTGCCAAGTTCTGCCAAATGCTGCTGCAACCAAGTCAGGCGCCTAAGTTCCACTTCCATGTATATTTGATCAGCAGGATCTCCATTAAATAACAAGTAAAACTGTGTTCTATGGATGATAGAGACGTAACAGACATCCCACAGTTCAATGATCTGCTGCCTTTGCTCCCTAAAAGCTACATGCCATGAAACTTGGGGCTCTGCTGTCTCGTTTATGCTCTCATCTTCCAAGTTATATCCAGCTTCCTCGTTTGCTTCAAGCTCAAGGACCTGAAAGAATAACAGATAAAAAAAATGACACAATTTCTAATAAGTTGAATAAAGTGGAAGACCAGTGATGAAAACAATGATTACCTGGCAAACAAGTAGCTGCTTTTGGTACTGGAGTTTGGCCACACGTTCCTTCAGTTCTGTTACATACGCTCTTATGCTTCTTACATTCTCCTCAGCTGCATTCTCAAACATCTTCTTCATTTTCTTCATGTTAACTGAACTTGAACGGCAAAAGCCAGGAGTGCTTTCCTTTGATAAAACATCTCCACATTCTTCACTCTTTGTAGGAGTGTCTTTCTCAGAGTTAAGTTGGACCTCATTAGATACAATGTCATTATTTCCTGGTGCTCTATTTTCAATCTCAGAATCCAGAATTTGTAGAGAGGCAGCTAGGGGCGAGCAAGGAGACCTTATAAAGTTTTGCCGGTTGCTATTACTTGAAGCCAATGGAAGCACCTTTTTCTTCTTCTGTTGATTCTTAGATTTGGGAGTTGCTTCAAAGTTTGATTGAGCATCGTTGCTTGGAAGAGACATTATCAATTTGTCTATAGACTTCTGAACATTTTCCAACTGCTCTTCAAGACCTGCAATAGTGCTTCCTTGAGAATGAAGTCTTGTGATCTCTTCCTTGAGGTTGGCACTGACACTCTTATTAGGAGCTACCACACTTCCAATTTCAACTTCTTTTGGATCTGGTTGAATGGAACGCATGTCCCTTATCTCAGCTTGCAGCTTAGCAATTGTTTCAGCTGCATCTTGATTGCCTAGTCTATGACAAGCTACCTCCTTTTGAAGTACTTCTAGAGCTCGATTTGCTTCTTCCCCAAGTTGCTCCTGAAGGTGTTCAAGTTTACGAATTTCATGCATCAACGTGAAAGGTGCAGTTGATGATTGCCTCATAGACTGCCTCAGCATCATTTTTCTTGTTCCATCACAACGATTTAACTCCTTGCCTTCTAGTTTAGGCAACAATGCCTCAGAATAGGAGAGGCACTTCTTCACTAATGGACGAGGTGATTCTAATGTGCTTGACGCCTGCATTCCAGTTGGTAAGTTAGCAATAACCCTAAGGGTACACATATAAATAGAGTGGAAGAATACAGGGCAATAGTACCTGCTTGTCCTCTTCAAGCTTTCTACGTAACACATCCACCTGAGATTGTGCAAGATCTCTTTGACGCCTCAGCTCTTCCATTTCCATCTCCATCTAGTTACAATGAAATAGTGAGATAAGATTGTTACAGATGCATTTCCCTGATGGTAAATTTCTCGACATCTGCTTACCTGCTGAATTTTCAAGTCTTTTTCTCTTGAAGGGTCAGGAGTGCGTAGCTCTGCTTCCAGCCTGGCTACTTCCTTCTGCAAATGTTTGACTAGCTGCTTTTCTGAAACAACCTGATAATGTATTTCGAGTTAAGAAATTCAGTATGTACTTGAAGGAAACCCAAATACTCGAGTTAAGAAACTAGGCATCATTAGTACCATGTTAACGTGGGCACTGTTTGTGACTTCCTTTGCTCGTGTTGCAAAATATAGGGTATTTCGAGATTGTTCAGCATGGCTTAATGCAGGACTTAAATTGCAAATGATGGCTGTGCGTGCATTCCCACCAAGTGAATGCTGCAATATGCGCGTAAGCTTCGAGTCTCGATAGGGAATATGACCACTTCTTTTCCCAATACTGCAAGCGGGAAGATAAAGAAAATCCATTATCACTATGTTATTTGGAAGTTGATTTTCTAGTCTTTTAGAAATCTGCTTTTGTTAGTGCATCTGTTAGGTCAATTAGAGGTGTAATCTATTCTTCAAAACTTTGTAAAAATGGCAGTAAACTTCATTTTGAGTAACTACAAAAGCTAGCTAGTCACAAGACCCCTGTTTTTTTCTGGAAGCCATTATGACAATTTGGACATTATATGGACTAGTAATACCAAAAAAAAGTTTCAGTATTAATATAAGAACTGAAGAAATTAGAAGGAAAATTTTTCCAATGGCAGAAAGAAAAGTTGCATTAGCATATGCTGTGATTGTTTGATTGGAATTTTCTGTTTGTAAAAAAAAAATGCTTTAGAACAGAAATTGCCAAATTATGCTGACCTGAGTTTTCTAATCACAGTTGTTAAAGTCATCAAACTAAGATTAATATGACAGCCTTCTCTGAGCCTGGCACCATCAGCATGTGTTTGTGAGGCCCTTTCACTTCCAGCTAGATCAACAAAATTCTGTGGAACATTTTATCACATTAGTTATATTTCACAGATAATAGGAATGAATGAGATACGGCCAATTATCTTTACCAGGCTTGCAACAAAAGTTCTAACACAATCTGAATTTTCTCGAAGAGTACTCTGTATTGTCTGCAAATACAGCCAAGAAGTATTCACATATTAGCACTCATAGAGAGACTTTTATCAATATCTTCAGTAGAAAATTATGGTCCACGAATCCTACCAGCCTTATAATTTGATGTGACCGTGAGCTATTATCATTAAGGACAGTTTCACCAACTTGTCGTTGTGCTGAAGAATAAACGATCATAAGTTACACACCGCAAACATACAGAAAACTATGGCAGCTCAAATGAGGTTTTCGCTACATTACCTTCACAAATGCTGATAAGTTGCCGTAAATGCTGATCATTACTAGCTCTTTCTTCTACCAACTTCTCAACTACTGTACCCTTCTGCTTGATTGAATCATCAAATTTGATGAGCTGGGAAACTAGCATCAAAGAGAAGTAGCTTTAAAAACTTCACAAATACAATACCTCAGGGTCATCTAAAAGCTTGAGACTGCGATCAGATTCTGAGTTCAATAGGTCCCGGACATTCTCATTATAGATTTCTAGTCCAGAAATCTTAATTGTAAAATCTCTTTCTGGCGTCTGCAATGAAGCCAAAGCCAAAAGTCAAGTTCAGAATTGAACTGGCCTGATGAATCAACCATGTAAAGAATCACAATTCAGAACTCCCATGAAGCTGAAATTACAAGAAGGGAGCTGTATCAGTTTTGCAGGAACCTTACATTCATTATATGCTGGTAGATATCATTAACTGCTTTCTCAGTTATTCCTCTCATCGTGTAAGTCTTCCCACTGCTCGTTTGCCCATATGCAAATATAGTTGCTGTATGCAAATAAAATAAATTTTGTCTTAGTATATTAATAATAGTTAACATTAACTTCTATTGCATGACCCAGATGTAGTAACATAGGAAATGTTAGTTACCGTTTATGCCCATCAAAGCAGACATAGCAACATTCTTTACTCCATCCTCATACACAGTTTCAGTTAGAGAAGTAGGGCCAAACACTTTGTCTGCAATAAGACAAACACCAAGCGCTTTAATAACAAGCCATTAGTTGTAAACAAACAAGATACCATACAAGAATGAAAGAAATGAACAAGTTACCAAATGTGAAAGATGCCGGTTGGGCTGTGCGATCTTGAGGTGATGGTTTGGACACAATTGTGTGATCATCAACACATTCCCACGCAACTTGGTCTTTGGCCAACTGCTCTTTCTTGTTCAATGGCCGTAATCGCACCGTAACCACAATCTTCTCCTCCTTTGACTTAGGTCCTCCTGGGGTTGTTGCTGGTGTCCTATCAATCTTAGAAGCTGGTGTTCCCGGAGTTTTGGGTGTCATCTTTTTATCACTAATTTACTATATAAATTACACCTGGGAGAGGTTGCTGTGAAATCCATTAAAAAGGAAAATCATAAAGATCAGCTCCCAGCAGTAAATTTAACTAATGAAGATTGAAACATAAAATTTCCTACAACGACCCAATTTCGTTTTCATTGTTTTCTTTCAAAATTTCAGCTCTTTAAGACAAGTAGTAGTAGAATCTGCATGCTGTTTTTATCTGAAGAGTCAGTGCTGATAAGGGATTACATAGTGAAGAAAGAAGCAACACAAACATACAGATTTACTGAAATTCTCTGACTACAATCAAGGAAGATCTCATGGAAGTAAGGAAAGTTCAAAATTCTACTCAATTTTTCTCCAAAATGGGAAAAAATAATGATTAAAAAGTTGCATCGATCAAATTGCGCATATAAGGGAAGTAGATTTACTTGAAGTGTAGTTTAATCATGGGTTTTACAATTGTGAATAAACCCCTTAATTTCCCACATCGATCAAGGCGGAACTGAAATGCTTACAGGATCTAATCGCGATTAATAAAATCAAACGCAAAGTTTCCATTTTTTAGCAGAGTAGGAGTGTTTATCATATCTTATCCAATTCCATGCAAGGAAACATAAAAACCAAAAGCGAAAAGAAAGAAAGAGTAAATTAAAAGGAAATACTCACAGGAATCTGAAGCCCAGCTCGACCAAAAACAACAAATAAGAGCGTTTTGAGAGACAGAGAGAAAAGAGCGTTTTGAGAGAGAGAGAGAGAGAGAGAGAGAGAGAGAGACAGGTCTCGTGGGGGCTGGAAGGGAAGAGTTTGCTGTGTTTGTATTATTTATGAAATGAAAAGCTGTGAAATTAGAGTGACCAATCCGTTTGAATTTGAGTGTTAACGGCTAGTTCCTTTCTTTTCTTTTTTTCCTTTTAATTTTCTTTTTTCTTGAATTCCTTGGTGTATTTTATGAACCGATTTATTGCTTCCCCTGGTTTTCATCGCCAACTGAACCGGAACCGAGGATTTGGATGGTTTGGAAAAAAGAGAATCATGTGATGTTATTCTTCAGAGTCCGGACAGTACAAGAGAACAAAAAGACTCAACAAAATGCAAATCATAGCAAAAGTCACGATATAATTTTCGACCAAAATCCGTTGAAAGGTTATATTTTGAAATAATTTTCACGAAGCCATCATTCATCGCGTCGGAAGAATGTGTATATATAAATTTCTTTTATATACTATCCAGCATTTAGTAAAAATTAATATTTAATACCCTTCAAAAAAAAAATTTAATAAAAAGAGGAATGAATTAAAATGAAAATGAAAAGATCAATTAATTACCAAAAAGAGGGGAATACATTGAAATGAATATCCTATACATGAGCAAACTAATTACCGAAAGATAAATTATACATAAAAGTTACACATTAGTTAGAACTTAGAAGGAAAGGTTAGGTTAATCGAGTTAATATGATTGCAGTAGCAAATGGCCGAGTTAGCAACCGATTGCATTACAGTTCCCTTCTTGTTCTTGGTCATTTGCTCCCATCTGAAGCTTTTGGTTCCAACCCACCAAATTTGCACCAATTGCTGCATCTGAGCTGAACAGAGGGTGAAGCCTGAAGCACACCAAACCTCTAATTTTACATCTGCAATGCACAAACTTCCACAACCATGTTCCATGTTTCAATTTCAGTAGTGTACCAAAAAGATAAAACCCAAAAACTCCTCAAGTTCAGTAAACAAAGTACAGGCCACAATAAAAAAGAAGCAGAAATGTAAGAGAACTATTTAAATTCCAGGCAGACACCAAAAACAGGAAAATGATAGCAACCAAACACCTAAATTGCGAAGAACAGAGAGAATAATGCTAGTCTTCTTAAACAGTTTAGCTTAAACAAACAAAGACAAACTTCTGCAGACATACAAATGGTTAGATAGCTATTTTAAACACAAGCCCTCTCGATAAATACAGAGAATGATGTAAGTTACCTATTGTTTAAAAGAAAGGTACATCCTCATATTTTGATCTTTTGTATTTATTAGCTGTAAAATGTATATCCTGAACATATGGGAACACTAAAACTAAGCACACATGTTAGCCATCAGTTGAGAAAAGCTTCATTATATGGGGGTTACTCCTATCTCTCCTATGAGAAAAATTTACTGGAGAGCAGAAAAGCTTCATTACAAAGGATCAAAATAAGAGGGTTCCTAATCCCTAATCTCTCCTATCAATCATTGCAGACATAAATTCATTATTGACTTGTTTTTTCAATAAGCAGTTAACACCAACATTAGACTTTTGTTCTTAAACTCCATGGAAAGTCAGGTTTTATGGAATTGAGATGATAAATTCATATCAGGTAGAACTTGTTTAATTATAAATTGATTGATCAAATAATTATCCATTCTAAATGTAAAAACCTTCATTTCATTAATCCTGTGACACCAAGAATTGCCTCTTTGGATTGAAAGTATGGGGACCAAAAAGATTGATCCAAGTGTTGAGAGGAAGCCAACATTATACTGAGATTGATATAAATGAAAAGGTATGAAAAAGAAAACCCATGAAGAAAAGTATCCAACACAAAATAGCAGTTGGAAAACTCAAATTGAATTGAGCAATAAAAGCAGCAAATCTATGAAATAAGTACACAATACTGAAATTAAGGTAACAAATCACCAATTTGAAATCCATTGATTTTGTGAGTAATGATATCAAGTAGGTGATGGGTTAGACAACATAAAAGGAAAGAAATCAAACAGAAATTGAACCTGAACTTGCAACAATAATGATTTTTTTAAGATTGGCAAGAGACTATTTGGAAGCCACCACCACTAGTTGTGGTTTCTTTTATTTTATGGCAAAGCAAAAGAAACCAAATAATCACATAAACTTGCAAGTACAGAAGTGAAAGTTATGAGAAAGGGAAGTAGTTACTTTCCTGAAACTCATCCTGATATGCTGTATTCACATGGCACAAATAGAAAGCAACAACAAAAGACCCATGAAGAATTTGTTAGCAAGTTATCCACCAAAAGTCTTACGAAGGAAGAAGGATACGTTAGGGAAAAAACTGTACCAAGCAACTCCAAAAGATGCCTGTCTTCCTTTGCTGCTCCTGTTCCAAAGCCAGAACTTTTCATAAGTCTAAAAGACAGTAATCAAACGGATCTGGTAATAAGCTTACAAATATAAAATTGAAAAAAAAAGATAAAAGAGAAAGAAACTAAGAAGGAAGAAGGGATGGTTCCGCTTTGGAATAGTGTTGTCAAACAGTGAAAAACTATGAAACAAACCAGGAAAGAGTAGAAGTGAATAAGAAGACACAGGAAGATGAATAATGATTGAATCACAAACCTTCCTCTGAAATCAGCCCAGGTGCTAACGAAATCGTGTTGTCATTCCACCACCATCACCCACACCAAACACACCTTCTCGTGCCCCCTCCAATATGTTGTTGGCATCCTCTCCTCCTTCATTTGTGCTTAACCAACCACTCAAACAGTCTAATAGAAAAGAAAAAGACATCATCAGTTTAAGCGAGAACTTTCATTCACAAAAAAGTGTTATCGATTGTGAAATATTTTCTTTAAAAAATTTACCTTTATCACGGTTCTGACGAATAAATAAAAAATCTCACACATGAACAATGAAACCGAAGTAAAAAAAAAAGGCATAAAAAGGGAGGGTTTAACCCGAGAACTATACTTCAGGATCGATTCAAGTACTCTAACGCACTTGAGTCTCATCCTACAAAAGTTATCGTTTCTAAAAAAAAGTGTTTTGAAAATCACGTAAAAAAAGATAATGGGACCTTCAGAAGGAATCGCCGCTTTAGTTTTTAAGTTGGTTTGATTAATTTTATCATAATTGGTTACCGAGTTGTTAAAAAAAACTAAACATTTTAATTCTCTAATAAGATAAAAAGGTTGGTTGCATACATATTTCGATTAAATTTCGTCGAGTTCAAAATTCGTCTGATTACATGCAAGATTAATTAGGTGAAATTACTACCGTTTTATTAATTTTTACTATAATGAGGACTAACTTTCATCATCGGGCATACATGATTAATCCTATTAATTAGGTGATCCTAAAGAATCATAGACTATCAAAATATTATTTTAAATTAATGCGAAAAAACACGTTGAAAAGAGGAAAAACGAGGAGTGGAAGTTGCCCACGAAACACATTCATCAAGATAAACATCAATTAAAATATGCATTCATCCACAACCATCAACTAATCAAATGGGAAAAGGGGAACCTAAATAGTTTATGTAAATGACCATACAACATTAATGATTAAATTAAGAATTATGATCTTTTAAAAGGATAGGCCTAAAGCCTCAAATACTAAATTCCACTTTCAAAAAACTTTGTTGTCTTTGTCGGTTACTAGGTCATAAAAATAAAAATTAATTATGAAAGTATTTTCTACGATATGAGCTTAAAGCTCGGTTACTATCTTTCTGTTTTCGAATGACCTATTTTTTTTGGCGATTTACTATCTTATAAATTCGGAGAAAGTCTAAATTATTGGAAAAGATTAAATCCTAAATTTGTTTACTATTTCGTTTGGTTTTCCTTGATTCATTTTAGGTTCATTACATTCGTCATATTTTATTCTATCTTAATTCATTTGGATTCATTTTAAGGATTGAAGATTCTAAAAATAATTAGTCAATCATGCAATTAAGTGAAAGAGTGATGGTTAATTACTACCCTATTCCGTTCATGTATTTAATTAAAAAAAGTTGATTAATTACTATCCTAATTCATTCGAGCAGTTTAAGGAGATTAGTTACTAAATTAATTTTTGCATTCAAATTGAAATAAATATTAACCTACTCCATTAAGTTATCAAATTAATCCCACGTTCTAGCGTTAATTACTAAGAAAATTAATTCAAATGACTTACCTATGCTCATTCATGCATTCGTTCAATTAAGGTGAATTAATTGGGTCATGACATTTTGGACCCTGTACTCGACCGAAATTGTCATAATAGATCTCTAACGATAAAAATTGTCATAATGGACCCTCGACTCGCCCGAAATTGACATTTTGGACACTCCGTCAATACGTAATTGTTAAGTGTTGACGTGAATTTTTTTTACTTCGGTAAATACGTGTCATATGACACATATTTAATTTAAAATATCAGTATGCCACATCATATACACGTATTATCTTTTAAAAATCGTAATTAAAAAGAATAAAGGCAGACACCCATCAAATTTAAGACACACTCCTGATTACATTGCATTTCATCCTATTTTTACTGTCCATTTAGTTGTTATTTGAGCAGTAAAACTACTGATTTCCCTTTATTTTCCCATGCTTTTACCAGTTCTGGTTTGGAGGCATTTCATTGGAGGATTTTATTCTTGGAGCTTTGGAGCTGATTTTCGGAGCATCTTGGCCTAGGGTCTGTCTCCTTGGCCGCAAGCTTGGCCAAGACTCATTTTACGAAAGGGCATCTCGAGCGACAGCGTTGGCAAACCTTTTGGGCCGCGTTTCGGCTGGGCCTTTCAAGCTTGCAAAAACAATCCAGCGAATTCAGAGGGATCGGACGACAATCAATTTAAGAATCCTTGTTAGGATCTCCCTCTATTTTTGTATATTTCAAAACTCCTTCTATAATTCAAAACATAGTTACTTTCTCCTTATATTTTTGAGGAATTTGAATTAGAATAGGATGAGGGAATTTTAAAGCTCTATATAGTTGAGCTCGCCCTCTCTACCTTTACTCTCTCTTCTTCCGACTTCTCCTTCTCCGATTAACAATAATTTCTTGCTCCAGAATTTAATTCTCGGATTTATTATATTTATGAAAACAGCTTTATCTATTTTATATCCATGAGTATGAGTAACTAAACACTCATTCTTGGTAAGGGTTGATGAGCTTCGTTCTTATGTTTTTGTGAGATCAAATCGCCCTTAGCATTCTCTTCGATTCGTATTCACTTATTTCTTGAGCTTAATCCAATGCTAACTCACTAGAGACAAGACCTGATCGTTCTTGTACCCTAGTAGAGAAGAGTTGCAACTAACCTAGAAGGAAAGGGAGCACCCGCCGGCTAGGCAAAGTAGGTGACTAGTCTCGCGCCAGACTAGAAGAAATAAGTGATCTAGACCAAGACCAGATTGACAACCTAGGGTCTCCTTAGGGAGACAACTTGGCTAGGTACTGTCTTCCCCTATACTATTGAGGAAGCGAATAGTCATTCAAGACAGCAGTTAAACGGATAAACCCTTTAACCAGCAAGGTGTCCCTTGGCTAGGATTATCAGGAAAGGGAGCACCCGCCAGATAATTTGAAGATGAGGGAAGTCAGGAGTGAACAGAAGCACCTCCAGTCTATAGTAGGACTACGAATCAAGAGACGAATACCCTTGCATCAGTGATCGAATCATAAGAACAGAAGCTCTCATATCGTCCTTACCTGGAATCCCCTTTTTACTCAACTTTTCCAGTATTGACCCCCTATCTTGGCCAAGCCTTTGACCAAGACCACTTTGAATTATTTTACTTCTTTTGTTTTTGTTTCTATTTTCAGATTTGCTCAACCCAATCCAGTGACGAGGAAGTCAACCAGGAACTACGTTCCCTAAGAAGTCTCTGTGGGCGATCCTCTTACCACAATCTGTAAGTCCTTGTGGACAGTGATAAGTTGTATTTATACCCCCATTTCCATATCTAATTTACACTTATATTTGACGCGCTCGGCACGCGATCAAATTTTGGCGCCATTGCCGGGGATCTCTAACGGTATTCGTAGTTTCTTTTTGTTTTGTTTTTTATAGTTGATGACCAGGTCCTCTTGCAGAGAAGAAGATTTATTACCATACGATCTGAATCTCACTAAGACCGAAGCACAACTAAAGAGAACAGCTCAGAAAAGGAAACACCAAGAATTAAGTGAAACGGAAACTTCTAGTTCCGAAACCAACTACAGTTCAGACTACGATCTTGGCCAAGACTCTGACCAAGACGCACTCTTCATTTCAGCCATGGCAGATACTCATCCAGAACCAACAATGAGGGAGTTGAACAAAACAGCGGAACAGGAGACGTTTTCCTGCATCAACTGCCCAACTGTACCTAATGATTGGTCTATAAAGACCAATATGGTGGCCAACCTTCCCAAGTTCTATGGCCACTCAAATGAAAATCCATTCAGACATCTCAGGAACTTACACGTTCAGTGTGAAATTATGAAACCAGTAGCAACCAACATAGAGAGAGCAAAGCTGAAAGCCTTCCCGAGTTCTCTAGAAGGAGCGGCTCAGAATTAGTTTTATGGTTTACCACTCAACACTGTTAACACGTGGGCAGAGATGTCTACTCTTTTTCTTAACAAGTTCTGGAATGCAACTAAAGTAGGGATAACTAGAAAGAATATGACAGCTATCCAGCAGAGAAACAACGAAGGTTTCAGTGAGTATCATCAACGGTTCCGTGAGCTGCAGGAGGTTTGCCTTACACACGGAGTCGCAGATCAAACAATGATCCAGTATTTCTATGATGGGATGCTCCTTGGCAGTAAAGAAAAAGTTGACGCAGCAGCAGGAGGAGCGCTACAAGACTTGACCATCACAAGGGCCAAGCTGTTACTCCAAACCATGGCAGACAATTGCCAGAACAATACCACTTCTGACCAAAACTCTATTCCTTCTAATCTTTGTTCTATTAATATTGAACAGAAATTAACTGAATTAACTGATATGGTCAAAAATATATCTGTTAATATTTCAGGTTCAATGACCATAGGAAATTCCAATCAGGAGCAGGTAGCTTCAGTTTGTGGGATCTGCCAGCAACAAGATCATCCAACCAACAATTGTTATATGGTGCAACATCCTGATGACACTGCACAAGTGAATACAGCTTATGTACAGAACCAAGGGAGTATGCAAAATTTTCCTCAGGGAAGCAATCAATACTCATAGAGAGGCCACCCGAATTTTAGGTAGAGAGATCCAGTCCCTCCAAATCATAACCAAAATCAGAATACACCTCAGCAACAACCACCCGTTAACTTCCAACATTTCGTACCTCGCCCTTCGCATCTGAATCCTGGCCAAGCCCTTTTGCCCCAGTTGCCATCTGCCCCGCAACCTTTGCAGATTACTGGCCCTTCTATGGAGGATACACTCAAGAGTTTGGTTGGGATGCAGAAGAATTTGATGCAATCGACGCAATCCAGTTTGGCTGAAATGCAATGTAATCAACTCCATCAACGTGCGATAGTGAAAGTAGAACGACACACTAGCGAGGCGAAGCGAGGAGGACGAACGGCGGTGATTCGTGCAAGCGAGGCGAGGAGATTGAAGCGCCGACGATTTGTGCAGGCGAGGCGAGGAGGATGAAGGTAGTGGGTTGAGTGTTGGGGCTTGCGAGTTTGGGTGTTCTGAACCCTACCTGAAATTTTGAACCAGGTAAGAGATCTTTCCTCCTTTTAACTACGGTTGGTTACCTTTTTTATATGTTGTGTTAATGGTTGTGTTTTATGCTGATGGGTATTCTTTTGTCTCTATTTTTTGTTTTTTTTTCACTTTTAAATTGGTTTTGTCCCCTCCTATAGTGACATAGTGTCAGTGTCTGCAGAAAAAATGATGTTATTTAGATATCACCTTGGTGGCAGAATTGTTAGGGGTAAGAATAAATGGAGTTATATAGGGGTGAGGTACATGAAAAGGATTGGGACCCTGATATGTTATCTTATATCACTTTGTTGGATATTTTGGCATATTTTAATTACAAGAATGTTAAAAAGTTGTGGTTCAGTGATACTAGGTGTGGTCCAAACCTGAAAAGTAATCTTAAATTTGTGGGTGACAGTTACGATGAATTTAAGAACTTCTTGTCTTTCATATGTACTGTAGAGGTGTGTGATGTGTATGTAGAGCATGGAAGTGTTGACAACCCATTCTTTTCTGAAAATAGACCAAGTAATGTTTGCAGAAAATTAGGAATCACTAAGCATGGACTGAGATTAGGGGCATGTGCAATTGATCCTAATATTCCTAGTGCTATAGATGTGATACGAGCATGGACCCCCCGGTGCCCGCACACATTGCATGGGAAAGCCCGCACGGACCTCAAGGGTTGGTCGACCAAACCATGACACATCCGCGCCTCCAACCCTAGCAAGCCGTGAGCTTCTCCGCCTATCACATGAGCGCCCATGCCTAGCCCTAGCCATCTCGGCCCATGTCTTGGCCTAGCCGTCCGTCAAGTGCCAAGCTTCTCTTAAGGCCTTGCATCCGCCTTCATTAAGGCCCATCTCAAGCCTGACTCTCAAGACCCTTTGTCCAAGGGCTTTTGGGTATTTACCCCTTGTACATAGCCTAGTATAAATAGTGAGTGATAGACTCATTTTAAGGGGTCTTTGTTTTGTTGAGTTTTCTCCTCTACAAAAAACACTTCACATTAGGTGAGTCGTTAGGACAATTTAGGGTTCCTTAAGAATCACACTTTATCTTCTCCATCAAAACAGTCGGGTGGTCCATCCTTGTTGATGGAAGGGTCGGTCTTGATTGAGAGATCCTTCATTGCTTTGTAACAAGGTGGCCTAACCAAGTAGTTAGGAGGGTTTGTTGGGTATTGACGTTACATACTTATTTTCCATCAATACATATTCTATTTCATTCCGTTGCACCTTTCCGCACTCCTTCTAGCGATGTTATCTTCTCTATATTACTCCATTAAACACTAAACACAACCTTAAAATCCATCATCTATCTGTGCGTTTACCACCTCCCAAAGGAGACTAGATCCTTCCTTCAAGCAACTCACGGCTTCATCTTCACAAGAGAAATCGAGAAGTTATCATGTGGTAGCGGAGCTTCAAGGTTGTTTTCTAGGTTGATAAACCTCATTTTGGCACCATATCTACGGTTAGAATCATCTCCTCTACCGTAGACACCTTTCATTTCGCGTTTGAAATTTTTTTGTTCTTGGAAGATGATTGAGCGCTAAAATGTCTTATTTTCATCATCCTTTTACGTCTATTTTAGGATGATGATACTACTAATTCTCAGGTTTTTCACTCCTTTCTTGCAGAACATGTTGCTGAAGAGCAATTCATTCATTTGGAGCTGAAACTACCTATTAAAGAGCAGTTTCTGGTGAAAGAGTGCAGAAGCAGTCCTTATCCCAGGCCTGGGATAAGGCGAGTCAGATATGACCAGTTTTGACCTGGGACACACCAGCCAGTTGTATCTTCTAGAAGGATTAATCTTGCGGACTCCTACTGGAGGAAGAAGTCCTACTACCAGAAATACTCAACGTTTCTGTTTGGATATTTGAACAATCATTATTATTATAATTTAGATATTATCTTTTCTAGGTCTTTTGAATTTTAAAAAAACTTAGGGCTACTTAAACTCTTGGAAAAAGAGGGTTGCGCTCTCTTCATCTTCTTCTCCCCGAATATTTCTTTTTCTTCTCTGGAATAGCAGCCATAGCTAGAGTTGAAAACGTTGTTTGCTTTTCTTCTCTTTAATTAATTAATTAATTCTAGTTTATGATTTCAATCTCTTTTATTTATTTATTATGATGATGCTTGGCTAAATTCTGTTTTCCTTGTAAGGATTCATTGCCATGATTATCTGATTGTGAGATCTAATTGCAGCTATTAAATTCCATCTTATATCTCTATTTGTTTTGATCGAATGTCAAGTTATTTATAATTCTATTGAAGCATGATCAACTACAATTAGGATTTGAATAACTACTATCTGCTTTTAATACTTTGGAGTCTACATTGTAGAGAAGGATACGAAGGCAACTATCTGATCTGCGGGTCAGTTTAGAAAAAAAATAGAGTCAGATTTATAGGATTTTTATCCCAGACTTGGGATCGGTCTCTCACAGCGTATTGTCGACCCACTTTCTTAGACCTGATAGAATTACTTCTTCAGGCCAGTAAGTAGGTTAGGGATTTTTAATAGGCGAAAACCTTTATTAATCTTGTATAGGTAAAGAGTAGGAAATCTAGGTGAAAACTTGGTCTCTATAGCCACCTATAAGTTCGGTTTTGAAAATATTTGAATCGATGATCAATCAGTATAATGCATGAGCACAATCGAATCCTTACTGGGAATTTTGTCACCTCTGAACACACACACGACTTCTTTTCTTTACTGTTTTATGCTATTTCTGTTTCTTAAGCAATTGCAACCCAACAACTTAATATTGGTATTTACCACTCGTTACTTTTCTAGTCATTTACAAGGAATTTTAATTGTCCACCGAATCCCTAAGGAACGATCCTTTTACCACTTGCATGAGCATAGGTGAATTGTATTTATTTTATTTTGACAGTTTCGGCAACCATCAAATTTTGGAGCTGTTGCCGGGGATTCATCAGTACTAATTGATTTTTCTTTGTGTATGACTAGGTCCTCTAGAGCAAACCTTTAAGCAGTGCAACAATGAAGGACCACCACCGGACACACACTTTTGTGTCCAATACCCTCCCGTCGAACACGATTTGAACCTAAAACCAAACATGATCCATAACTTGAAAAAATTCTACGGCTTGCCTAGTGAAAACCCTTTCAAACACTTGCAGTATTTCTATTGGGAATGTGACACTCACAAGCCACCCCGAGTTGACATCAACCGAGCTAAACTCCGAGCCTTCCCATGGACTCTAGAGGATAAGGCTAGGAATTGGTTCCTTAGCCTACCGCACAACTCCATAAACACATGGCAGTAGATGTTGAGCACCTTTCTCAACAAATATTGGTCCTCTAGCAAGGCAAGAAATCCTAGGAAGAACATTGTGTCCATTAAACAGGACCTTAATGAGAGCTTTGGGGAGTATTATCAAAGGTTCAAGGACCTACAAGAAGTCTGCCCAAACCATGGAGTTTCAGAACACAATGCAGTGCAATATTTCTATGACGGGTTATGCATTAAGGACAAACTGATGGTGGATGGAGCTGCTGGAGGCGGGCTACAGGACTGCACTCTCACGAGAGCAAACCACTTGATCGAAACTTTGGCCAAAAATAGCTACCTAAATAAGTCAAGTGAAAGAGAAACAACCACAGGTAACGTATCCGCATTTAAAGCTAAATTGGATGAACTTTCTAATCGTATGGATATTCTATGTGCAGGTCAATCACAAGTGCAGGTACAACAGGTACAACCAGCGATAACATGTGGTGTTTGTAGCCAACAAGGACACCCAACCCATGAGTGTATCTTGGTAACAGGAAATCCAAATTTCAGTTGGGTCCCGCAACCGAACCAACAATCACAACCACAACAGCAGCCATCCGACCTACAACATTTCAATCAGAGGTCAGACTAGCTTCTATTGCCAACCCCGCATCAGCCCTTGTTGCTCACTGATGTCCCTTTGGAAGAGAAACTTGAACAGTTCATGAAGTCCACTCAAGCTTCCATTGCAAATATAAAAAAAAGGATTGGACAATTGGAAATCACAAACCAGAACCAGGAAGGAAGGTTACCAATAACTACAGTTGATAACCCGAAGTATAATGTCAGTTCAATGACATTGAGGAGTGGAACTGAATTTTCAGACAAAACGTCCCTTGCCCCAGGCCTGGGAAAGAAGCCATCAGAAGTCCTTATCCCAGACCAGTTAGAATCAGAGGCAGAGGTAACTTCTGAAAAATCAGCTAAGGTAAATCCTACTCTAGAACCAGTACTGCCCAAGAAGGAACATCAGGTAATCCCTCTTCCCTTCCCAGCCAGGTCTGAAAAGGCCAAGAAGGTAAGGGAAGAAAAAGTTATTTTAGATATTTTTCATAAAGTAGCTATTAACATTCCTTTACTTGATATGATTGCTCAAGTTCCCAAATACGCTAAGTTTCTTAAAGAATTGTGCACTAACAAAAAGAAGCTTACAGGTGGTATAGAGAGGATTAATCTTAACGAGAATGTGTCGGCTGTGTTTCAGAAGAAATTGCCCAACAAATGCAAAGATGGAGGGACTTTTGTGATTCCTTATAAAATCGGTGATCAGACCGTTAAGAAGGCATTATGTGATTTATGGGCTGGGATTAACGTTATTTCATTAACTCTTTTTAAGACTCTTAACATAGGGGACTTGAAAGACACAAGGGTAGTAATCCAATTAGCCGATAGGTCTATTATTTATCCTGTTGGAGTCATTGAAAATGTGTTAGTGCAAGTTAATGATTTTATCTTCCCTACTGATTTTTATGTGATTGACATGGAAAATTAATATACAACTAAGTCTACTGAAATGTTGTTAGGTAGACCCTTCTTGAGGACAGCGAAGGCAAGGATTGATGTAGCTGAAGGATGTTTGACATTGGAGTTTTGTGGTGAAATTATTAAATTCAATATGTATGATGCCATGAGATTTTCAAATGAAAACATATTGTGAATTGCATAGATATTGTTGATCCTGTTACTGCTGATATTCATGAATTAAATGCTACTAAACATTGGGAGCATGTTCTTAGCAGAAACATTGACAACCTGAAAAAGACAGGAAAAGAGAAAGTTTTGCAGGCACCTAAAATTGAGCTGAGAACCTTGCAAGGAGAATCGAAGGAAGAAAGGCTTGCGAGGGTACTAAAGGAGTACAAGAAGGCTGTTGAATGGAGAATAGCCGACATCAAGAGGACTTCTCTTTCCATCCATGCGGCAATGTGCAGCCTACAAACCACTTGAAATAAAGGAGGAAGTGTCTAGTCCAAAGACATTAAAACAGGTCGCTTCTTGAGAGGCAACCCAAGTCTTTTAATTAATTTATTTTGTTTGAATAAAATTGCTGTCAATGAGAGATTTCTTATGGAGCTTTCATTTTTCTTGACAGGTTTAGAGAATGCGGTAGAACGATCAGACTGCCTCTGTCCCAGGTCAAGCAGACAGACCCTAACAGGCCCTTATCCCAGACCAGGGACAGAACAAGATCCTGAATGAAATTCTAGAGGAACAGAAGCACTTCGTAGCTCTACACTCAAGGCTGCTTGTCTTGCTTCGAGATTCACCTTTCCCACCCAACCCATAACTGCCCTGGGTACTTTCCTTCCTGTTTTTCTTTTCTTTTCTTTTATTTTACGTCGAGTTTTTTCCCTTTCTCACACTTTGAGGACAAAGTGTCATCTAGTGTGGGAGAGGAACTTTTATGTGAGCATGCTGTTTTGATTGTGTGATTGAAGTCAGTTGTGCGATTGAAGTCAGTTGTGCGAGTCAGTCTGTTTGAGTCGAGTCACTTGAGTCAGCAAGTATTTCTTTTTATTTTTCTGATCTGATGCGTGATTTTGTTCTGATTTTTTGTGCATGTTTGAGTCAGTCTTGTTTGAGTATACACCAGAGCCCCAGTTTTTAACTTAGGTTGTTTAGTTCGTCACTGAAATTACATGTAGATGCTTGTCTAGGCGAAACAATGCTTTAGTAACAGGGAAGTGAATGAACGTAACTTGATCAATGCCTAAGGGGCATATATCCTAATGTAACCCAAACATTAACTATCCACAAGGTAAAAAGGACAGCTAGCTAGGGCTTAACATTCAATTAGGGTGACAAGGCTTGCTGCAGCTAGATTTGAGAGTGCTTTAAATTCTGTCTGATTGAATGTGTAACATTTTAAATGTGGTGGAATGTCATACAGCAGAGATAGCAAAAAGTGGAAGTTCTAGGAGCCCAAAAAGAACAAGCACTGCTATTAATTATGTCTGTAAAAATAAAAAGGGCAAAGAAAAAAGAAAAAAATCTGCTAATGAGTGATTTAAATGGCACAGTGGTCTAAATACACATTTAGGTGGAACTGCACTTCGGTGAGACTCAAATCTGTAGTGAGTTTTGTCCCTTAATCATTACAATAATTTAAAAAAAGCTGGATGTCTTGAAACCATTTGGATGGGGTATGTTTAGGGTGTTTATTTGTCCTTGTTAGTCTAGCATTGGGTCGGTTAGGGAACTATCTTGGTAATTTCAGTGGTGAGGTAAGCTGCCAAAAGAAGAACTCTGGGTCTTGGTGTCTGTTGTGTTTTGATTTGTTTTTATTTGTTTTTATTTTTGATGCTTGAGGGCAAGCATAGGTTAGTGTGGGGGATTTGATTGAGCGCTAAAATGTCTTATTTTCATCATCCTTTTACGTCTATTTTAGGATGATGATACTGCTAATTCTCGGGTTTTTCACTCCTTTCTTGCAGAACATGTTGCTGAAGAACAATTCATTCATTTGGAGCTGAAACTACCTGTTAAAGAGCAATTTCTGGTGAAAGAGTGCAGAAGCAGTCCTTATCCCATGCCTGGGATAAGGCGAGTCAGATATGACCAGTTTTGACCTAGGACGCACCAGCCAGTTTTATCTTTTAGAAGGATTAATCTTATGGACTCCTACTGGAGGAAGAAGTCCTACTACCAGAAATACTCCAACGTTTCTGTTTGGATATTTGAACAATCATTATTATTATAATTTAGATATTATCTTTTCTAGGTCTTTTGAATTTTGAAAAACACTTAGGGCTACTTAAACTCTTGGAAAAAGAGGGTTGCACTCTCTTCATTTCTTCTCCCCGAATATTTCTTTTTCTTCTTTGGAACAACAGCCATAGCTGGAGTTGAAAATGCTATTTGCTTTTCTTCTCTTTAATTAATTAATTAATTCTAGTTTATGATTTCAATCTCTTTTATTTATTTATTATGACGATGCTCGGCTAAATTTCGTTTTCCTTGTAAGGATTCATTGCCATGATTATCTGATTGTGAGATCTAATTGCAACTATTAAATTCCATCTTATATCTCTATTTGTTTTGATTGAATGTCAAGTTATTTATAATTCTATTGAAGCATGATCAACTACAATTAGGATTTGAATAACTACTATCTTCTTTTAGTACTTTGGAGTCTACATTGTAGAGAAGGATACGAGGGAAACTATCTGATCTGCGGGTCAGTTTAGAAAACAAATAGAGTCAGGTTTATAGGAATTTATCCCAGACTTGGGATCGGTCTCTCACAGCGTATTGTCGACCCACTTTCTTAGACCCGATAGAATTACTTCTTCAGGCCAGTAAGTAGGTTAGGGATTTTTAATAGGTGAAAACCTTTATTAATCTTGTATAGGTAGAGAGTAGGAGATCTAGGCGAAAACCTGGTCTCTATAGCCACCTATAAGTTCGGTTTTGAAAATATTTGAATCGATGATCAATCAGTATAATGCATGAGCACAATCGAATCCTTACTGGGAATTTTGTCACCTCTGAACACACACACAACTCCTTTTCTTTACTGTTTTATGCTATTTCTGTTTCTTAAGCAATTGCAACCTAACAACTTAATATTGGTATTTACCACTCGTTACTTTTCTAGTCGTTTACAAGGAATTTTAATTGTCTACCGAATCCCTGAGGAACGATCCTTTTACCACTTGCTACTGTTCTTATTTGCATGAGCATAGGTGAATTGTATTTATTTATATTTGACGGTTTCGGCAACCATCAGAAGATTTCTGTCTTTCATTTCTATTTTCATTTCTATGGGTAGAATCATCTTCTCTACCGTGAAATTACTAAGCATGGACTGAGATTAGGGGCAGGTGCAATTGATCCTGATATTCCTAGTGTTATAGATGGGTCAAAACTAGAAGTCATTGAGAGTTCAAATACTTAAATTTTAATGCTTGTGAGGAAGGTAGAAACATAAATGAAGTCATTACTGGAGAAAATGGGGTTGTTATAGAGTAGGGGGTAGTGATAATGAGAGTGAAAATTCAGATGATTGGTGGAATAATATGGTGTTGGTAGTGAGGCCTCAAACTGATGGTGGAATTGATTGGGTAGTTAATTGTGAGGGAGTAGCAAGTGGGCATGAAACTGGTAACAATAGGGATGAGGCAGTAGGGCAGCGTGAAACTGGTAATGATGGGGATGAGGAGCATGAAAAAGATGATGAAGTGGAGCTTGACTACTGGGTTTATGTGGAAAGGGTTAGTGACAATGATGATGATGAATTAAAAAGGATAAGAGAGGTAGTCAGGGAAATAAAATAAAATAAAAAGAGGTGGATTTAACAATAAGCCAATTAATGGGTTTGACCCTAGTGACTTGGGTGATGGGCCTGAAAATGTAGAATGTACTAATGAGGAGGGAAACTTGAATTCTGAACATGTTAAGGGGAAGGTAATATGCCAAACAATATTGGGACTTGTAGAACATGCTTAGATGAAGGTAAAGAGTTTGTATTTTCTAGTGATGATGAGGAGTTTGCAACTGACAGTGAGAATGAGGATAATGTGAAAAGGGGAACCAATCTTGGTATGGAAAAGTATGATCTAAATACTATAGAACCACATTTTGACAAGCACATGATATTTCTCAGTAAGAAACAATTTAAAAGGGTAGTTGTAAAGCATGTTGTGTTAGGGAAGAGAGATGTTAACTTTGAGAAAAATGAAAAACATAGATGCAAGGCTGTTTGTAGAGAATCAGATTGTGTATGGAGAATCTTGTGCAGTGTAGATGAGGTACTAAGAGGTGGGTTGGGAAAATATTTTGGGGTATACACACTTGTAAGCAACAACTTACTGTGTCATTATTAAAATACAAGGTTATAACTGAGTATTTGAAGAATGATATGGGGAGATTGTCTTTGAAAATGAATAATGATGATATGATTAAGCATGTCAAAAGAAAATTTAGTTTGGATATTACTATAAGACAACGTAGGTGTGCCAGAAGGATGCTGAACAACTATTATCTAGGTGAGCCAATGCAAGAGTTCTCTATGTTAGAAGATTATTGTCAGACCATTAAGAACACAAATGAGGGTAGTACAATAATATTAGATACTCCTGGAGACAATTTAATGGTATTTATATATGTCTAGATGCACCTAAGAGGGGTTTTAAAGCTGGTTGCAGGCCTATCATTGGTCTGGATGATTATTTCTTAAAGGGACCACTCAAGGGTCAAATTCTCTCTACTGTTGGAAGGGATGCAAACAACTAAATGTATCCATTAGCATGGGTTGTCGTCAAGTATGAGACAAAAGCAACATGGAAGGCATTTCTCCTTAGCCTGATGGTGGATCTAGGAATAGCTCAAGGCACCAGCTATGGGTACACTTTTGTGTGTGATCAACAGAAGGTATGAATTTTATAAAAAAAGTTATGTATTTCCTTTCTTATCATCAGATACTATATCCTTAAAATCATGTTTGCTGTCTTGGTTGTTTCATTATGATATATGTGTAGGGTTGAGGCTCAGCCATACATGATCTGCTACTTGAATCTGAGTATCGCAGGTGTGCAAGGCACAAATTTGCTAAGTGGAGAAAGAGGAACAAAACTGAAGAGCTGTAAAAGTAGTTTTTGATTACTTGCAAAGCATCCACAATATCAGAATTCAAGGAAGAACTTGATAAATTACGACTGATTTGTCCAGAAGCAAAGGCGGATTCGAAAATGAAAATCCTCAATTATGGTGCAAGGGATATCAAAAGAATTAGTGCAAATCAGATGTGGTAGACAATAACATGTCTGAAACATTCAACAATTTCATTTATGAATCCAGGTCATACCTGGAAGGCATTTCTCCTTAGCCTGATGGTGCTGTTGTAGGAGCTAATTGGGTAGGCTTGGAAATTATTGTTCGGGATAACGCATTTTGATGTATTTTTTTGGCAAATGAGGGCACACTATTTCAGATGGATGTGGGTGTGGCGGAAAGATTAGCGATTAGGAGAGCGCTACAGATGACCAAAGACTATGATTTTGACCGGATTCAAATTCAGTCTGATTGTCTTAAGATGATAAACGCTATCCTCACTAGTAATCAACCACTCTCAGGGAAAGGGGTGATTCAACTGACATCATTTGTCCAGCACAACGGTTTCGCTCTTGTGTGTTTTGCTATGTCTATCTCAAAATTTCTACTTACGTGTCTTTGTTTTTCAACCAAATAAATTTTACTTTTATCTCATGCTTCTTTTTCAACACAAATTACAACATTACTGACATATTACTAAATCAATTTTTCTTCTTTTTTATATTCATTAACTATTTACATACGGGTCCCAAATAAATGGATCACCACAACTATAGATATATACAGAGAGGACATAGTGCAACCTTGAGTACACTACCTAGACGTTTACTAGAAGAGAAACGATGAGCGAGTCGAGGTAAGTTTAATTTTGAGCTTGATGGCCAATGAGCAATGATGGTAGTGTAGTCACCAGTTCTGTTTTGAGATGGGAAGATATGAAAAATGAGGAAATGAAAATAGAATGGAGGAAAGTGAAAATCTGGAGGGTAATCGTACATAAATGTTTCTCTCAAAATTTCTACTCAAGTCCTCAACCAAATGAATTTCACTTTTGTTTCATGCTAATCCTTTATGCCGTGTAATCCATATCAAAATGTGCTAGAATATCATATTAGATTACAAAATTAATAATATAATATGATATAATATAATTAAATAAATTAAAAACTTCAATTATACAACTTCTTATATGGTAAAAATTCATTTAAGTAAATTAGGAAAAATAATAAAACCACACGTGAGCATGTTGTAATTTACAAGAGATGTGTCCAATCTATGAGACCGACTATGCACTAGAATTTTCTTTTTATAAGTTGATCTACTGTATTGTGTGTGACGTGTGTGTTGCTCTGAATTCTCATCAACGGGATTTACCCGTTTACCCCCATAAGTAGAAAGCTGAAAAAGGAAAAAAAAAGGAAGGAAGGAGAAAGATACCGCTTTCTTCCTCCAAGATCGAAAATTTGAAGCGTCAAATTATCAACGGCCATCCGCACCCAGAAGCTGCATCACTGCTCCTGGACTTAATCAAGTAAGGTATTGTTTTCATCATAATTCTTGTTGTTTTTGTTCTTCGATTTGTCTGTAGATGTGGAATCATTGATATATTTCTTGTCATATGTTGTGGTGGCAGTGAGAATGAGAAGAATCGACTGATTTACCATTTCTCGCTACTTCAGGTGATTGAATTGTGTAGTGAAACGCCATTGTTACGCTACATATTTCCTTCCAAGTCTCCACTTACAGCCGCCACACCAACCGCCTCGTGCATAGGATGGGATATATGCATTCCACCGAACAAAACCAACTCTTGAGTGTTTGTGTACTGTTTGTTATCATCATCACTATCATGTTAGGTTGCGATACGATCTGCCGGATCTGACCAGCAGGACATCACTGATAAGAGTAATGTTAGGATTAGGAGGCGTAGAACTGGGATTATTGGCAGCATTTGTTGTGCTATTTGTGCCCATGGGGATGGCTGGCTGGCATTTGAGCCGCAACAAGATGCTCTTCTTCAGTGGTACCCTTTTCATCACTCTTGCGGTATGCGTCCATTTGACTCCTTATTTCCCTTCTGTTTCTGATTTTGTCTCCTCTGTTCATTCCGTTGTTGTCTATGATAATCGTCAAGATTCTTGCATTAATTTGGTCAATCAAGTTGTATGGGATATACAATCCATTTCTACAGAGAATGGTTCTATTGCTTATCATAAGATTTGGAGTTGGCCTCAAACTGGGAAAGCAGACACTTGTGAGTTTCAGAAGTTGACCAGGTCTGATGCCTCAGATTTGCTTAATGGGTCGTGGGTTGTGATTGCCGGGGATTCCCAAGCTAGGCTGATGGTGCAATCTTTCTTGAATTTGATTCTGGATTCTCAAAGAATGGAATCCATTAAAGGTGATATGTTTAAGAGGCACAGTGATTATGAGGTTGTTATTGATGAGATTGGTATGAAATTAGATTTTATTTGGGCACCTTATGTGGACAATTTAACAAATTTCATGATGGGTTTTAAGCGGAATAGAAGTTACCCTGATGTTTTGGTGATGGGAGCAGCACTATGGCACATGCTTCATGTAACAAATGCGTCCAATTATGGGGTTTCCTTGCAATCCTTGCGGAGTTCTGTGGTGTCCTTGTTGCCTTTATCACCTGAGTTGAGTGCAGATGGGCCTGTGACGGGTTCTGTATCTGTTAGATCTCCTCATTTGTTCTGGCTTGGTATGCCAATGTTGATTAATGGGATGCTGACCACGGTGGAGAAGAGGGAGAAGATGAGTGATGAAGTGTGGCATGCTTACAACCAAGCATTACAGGATAGTAGGCTCTTGCGCACATCTGGTGGTCCGCTTCTATCACTGGATATGCAGTCATTGACTTGGAATTGTGGACCCAAGTGTACAGTTGATGGGATGCATTATGATGGAGTTGTTTATGAAGCGGCCCTTCATATTCTTTTAAATGCATTGCTTATTGAATCTCATCAGAAAGTTGGAGCTACATAGGTTGGAATTTTTGTATTATAGTGTGCAGCTCACATTTCAAAGACATGGAGGATTACATAACCAGTTTAGAGTTGTCATCAGAGGCTGAATTTTCTTCTTATCTTGCATATTTTCTTTTTCCTAGATCTTTCTATACGGCAATCTGTTGTAAAAATTACGATTGAATGATTCTCTCAAATAAAAAAGAAATGAAGTTATGTTTGAAGTACTGAACTTCAAGGTGGCATTGTACATACAAGTCATTAGTATTCTTATTGGATGGATGCAGTTTATTGCTTTCACTTATATATAGATGGTTAAGTGTGGGTTGCAGCAGTTCTTTGGGACTTACATGCACAGTGGCACAAAATTTAAGCAGATCCCATATTATGCTCTGGAGCTCTTCCGAAGCAATCTAGATTGTATCAGGTATCAGTAACAAACCTATTCCGCGCATGTCTCCCATTCTCCTTCTATAAGGGTTTGCATTTTGGAATTGCAGTGTTTCTTAGTAGCTTTATAGCCATAAAGCACATTTTGGTTTCTATTTTACTTCTTTTAACTGTTGCCTTTTTATTCATAAACGCTCAATTTGGCAAAAGCTGCTTTGATTAGCTTTTCCAAACCCATCATTTTGAAAAGTAAATCACAGTGGATCCTTAGACACCCATGATCACATAACTGGTTCTCATCATTTGCTCATTTTTTTCATTCGTCTTTGATAAGAAAAGTCAGTTGAACTTGAAGGTAGCAGAATTAAGCATTCTCTAGGTTGTTACACGACGTAAAACACTTTATTGCTGAGATGCACCGTGAAATATTGTTAAAGTGGCAAGACATATATACCATCGAGGGAAATTGATTTCAGGAAATGTAATATGCTTGAGCTTTACTATCTCTAAGAATTATTTTTCCCTTTGTCGCTTTGCTATTATCTGCAGTTTATTCTAACGTTGATACATCATATTTATCCTTCACTTGTTTGTCAAGAATGAAGAGTAAGTTGTATATAAAATCTCATGCGGAAAGCTTTACACTGAGTTCTGCCTCTTCAGGGTTGTCCAGGTGAAAGGACAATAACTTCAATTAGATCTCTGTATAAAAGACTAGCAGAGATCTTGAATGGGCATTATATTGTCAGATATCGCACTTGTTTATTTCACGTGACAATAACAACTACTTATTTACATGTATGTGGCTCTTTATGTTTGTGTTTTGGCTGATTTGGCTTTGGTTCCTTATGTAAAAGTATTGAGGTTACATATTTCTCTTACCTTAGTACAACAAGCGCTATGCTATCACAGGTGCTAATTTTCAAAGAAAATTGTTGGCGTTGGTTTTGACTTTTCCAGTTTCTGCAGAATGTTGCTTCTACTTTCGAAATCTTTCAGTGAAATTTAATTAGTTTTGGAAGATTTAAATAAAACGTGCAATGAATTTTCTGACTGCTTTTATTTGCACGGGATTGCTCAATTTTGATGGCACATGATCAAAGGGACAACTTTCTACCTCACTAGCTTGCAGGGTACAGCTCATGGTTATTTGTTTTGCTTGATGAAGGATTGCCACTTGCCAGGCGCTGATTGTTTTGTATGTTTCTTGAGATGCAGAATTATCGAGCGCCTTTGT
The DNA here is from genome assembly GCA_963691705.1 of Viola odorata. Taxonomy (NCBI): domain Eukaryota; kingdom Viridiplantae; phylum Streptophyta; class Magnoliopsida; order Malpighiales; family Violaceae; genus Viola; species Viola odorata. The sequence goes on from OY829546.1 coordinate 32,136,635, forward strand.
TTTTCTCTTTTTGCCGAAATTGGAGTTTCAGCAGCAAAATGTTTGAAAACAAGCTCCAAGCACAGTAACGTTGACTAACGGGGCGAATCTTCAGCAAATGAAAGCTGGGTATTCGGTCGAACAGTATATCAAAAGCTGGGTTTCCATGTTTCTATCGGTTTTCAGCGTTTGTGGAGTGGATGGTGTTGGAAATTCTGAGGCGGCCAAGGTAATACAATGACTTGAGATGCAAGGAGTTTTGGTGTGGTGAAGGACTACTATGAGACATCTCATTCGAGCGTGAAAGGCTGTGAGGTAAACCCTTGCCCTTTTTATTTTATTTTTATTTTTATTTATTAAACATGAAGTTAAGATAGTTGGCTATTTGCTTCCGTCCAAGAGCCGCCACTCCCTTATTTGTCCATTTTTTAATAGATGAACAATAATAAAACGCAGAAAAAACCCAAAGTCAGTCAAAGTCAACTGTCATCTCTATTCTAATAGAAAATTCCACCCACTCTATGTTTTTTCTCGTGCAAAACAAATCTTGTTTCTGACAATTACAATCATATTGTTTGAATGTTAGCCCAAGAATAAGTGAAACTTCTCATCTCATTCATTCCCTAGTAAATCCAATTTCTGTTATTGTTAAACCTAAGCTGGATTCCCACAATACACGCACCAACTTTGACTGAGCGCCTTTCTCTTCGTTCATTCATAGACAGAAATTGTAAGAAAGAAAAAGAAAAGAAAGAACAACAGAGAAGATGGTATCTCATCCTCTCCCTCTGTTGCTTTCTCCTCATCTACAGCCCACTCTCTTGGCCTTCTTCGTCCTATATTTAATTCTTGTCCCATCATTTTCTTCCTCAGAAGCAGATTATGAGGCTAATTATGAGAGATGCAGCGGAAGGTACGACTGTGGATTGCAGCAAAATCTGTCCTATCCATTTTGGGGAGGCAACGATCGGCCTCTAGTGTGTGGGCATCCAGGATTCGAACTCGAGTGTCGAGAATCTCAGCACCCTGCTCTAGTGAGTGGTAGATCGGAGTTGATTGTGCTTCACATTTCTCAAGCTTCCAAGCAGATGACTCTGGCACGATTGGATTTCTGGGATTTTGATTTGTGCTCTCAGGATTTGGTGAACACTAACCTCAATGAAAGCCTCTTTCTTTCCAACCCTGACGAGAACATACTCTTAAACTTGGCCTACAATTGCACATCGCCTCCTCCAGACCAGAAGGTTCTCTCATGTCCTTCCGGCCGTGATGGCTTCTTCTATGAAGGTACACGAATGACAGGCTGAGAGAAGTGGCCCTAGGGAATTATAACTGTGAGGGAGTAGTGGAAGTTCCAGTTCCGCGGAAGGATCTGGATTTGGGTGGGTTGGAGGGAGTTGAAGATGTAAAGAGACTTGTTAAACGAGGGTTTAACGTCTCCTATGTATACGGAAGAGATTTCCCGATCTGCGACCAATGTGTTCGTTCGGGTGGGGTTTGCGGGACTAACATCAGTAGCTCAGGTTTCGCTTGCCTCTGCCGGAACAAATCCTATCCAGTCATCTGTCCTGCTGGTGCGCAGCTCTCACCCTTTCTTCCTTTGTTTTTTATGTTGAAACTTGAATATTAATACCTGCTTAGCCGTTGAGTCTGCTCTTTAATTTCATTGCATTCGTAACTAGCATCCACAATACTTAGGTCATTTGGGTTTAAACACCAAAAAAAAAAAAGAGAAAAAAGAAGTAACAAACACAGGAGAACCCACAATTTTAGGCCGAAAAATTGAAAAAAATAAATAAAACATATCTTTTAAAAATATTTAAAAAGAAGAAAATTTAAGAACGTTAATATGATATTGTATGACCAGAAAAAACGTGATGGGTAGTCGGAAAAGTCCACCTACAAAAGATGGCTCGTTTAGCAATTTCAATCTTTTCGGGTTGGGGAGTGATTTCAATCTTGTAGGTCTTACCATATTTATACAAAGATTAAAATTATAATTTTTAATATACTATTAAGGTTATATTGTACGCTTTTAAACTATATGTGTAAAAGTGAATATCTAATAAACTATAATTTTTTTTTTTAGATAAATAAATAAAATTTGAAATTAAACCGTGGAAGCATGTTTATTATGCATTTTTTGCTAGTGTGAAATGAAAAATGTCACCAACTTCTACAGAATAAGAAACTTTTCTTCAAAATCATCAACATTCCTTCTGCGGCCACCCGAATTTCGAGATCACTTGCAGCCAAAACAACCTTCTTACAATCTCCAATGACGATTATGTCATTAAAGTCTAAAGATATCTCTTATGGCAACCATTCTTTGCTTGTAGCTAATGCTGCTGCAGTCTATCAAGAAACATGTCCAACCCTGCTCATAATTTTAGCCTCGACCGATCCCCATTCCACATTAGCCCACGTTACACCATTTTCTCCTTGTTATACAATTGTAGCAAGATGCTCATAATTTTAGCCTCGACCGATCCCCATTCCACATTAGCCCACGTTACACCATTTTCTCCTTGTTATACAATTGTAGCAAGAAGCCTGAAGAAAGCTACTCCACCTACCCAATAAGTTGTGCCACCAATGATACACATTATTCTTTTGCTGCTTTCCACATAGAAGCATTGGAGTATTACAATTACTCACTGGGGTGGTGCCAGAGTTTTGTTACGGCTCCTCTGCATCCTGGTGATGGGGATATTGAGAGCCTATTAGCAATGAGCTATACCGAAGTTTTGAGATTAGGGTTTATCTTGAATTGGACAGCAAATAATTGTAGCACTTGTGGGAGAAGTGGGGCAAGATGTGGATTTGAGAATAATGAATTCATTTGCTTTTGCCGCGATGGTCCTCGTCCTAAATCATGTCCAAAGGGTAACGCTGCGTGAAAGAATTCTTTTTCTTAAAGTTTTCATAGGTTAAACTCATATATGCTTTAGCTGGTTCCTCAAATGTTGGGATGCCGATGCTCAGCCTGTCAAGTTTACTGGATCCTTCTCACATGAGGTAGGCCTTTCATATATAGAAACAGTAAGTTGTACATGCCTAATAATCAACCTAATAATTAGCCTATTTACATCCCTAAATATCAGGCTAAATATATTTTATAATTATTAGAACACTAACATCCCCCCTCAAATTGATGCTGAGTGGTCAAGAAGCATCAATTTGCTAACTAAGAACTGATGATGTGGACGGGGCATAGATTTGGTGAAAAGATCAGCCGGTTGCATATCGGTGGAGACACGCAGAAGAGAAATGGTACCAGCATCATAGGCCTCTCGAATATAATGGCAATCCACCTCTATGTGTTTGGTACGCTCGTGGAAGACAGGATTTATAGCAAGCTGAACAACACTGGTGTTATCAGCCTATAAAGGAGTAGGAGAAGTCTGTGGAAAACCAAGTTTGCCCAATAAGCCTTGGAGCCAAGTAACTTCGGAGGAGGCAGTAGACGTAGCCCTATACTCTGACTCTGTAGATGATTTAGAAACATGATCTTGTTTCTTGCTCTTCCAGGAGATCAGAGAATCACCAAGAAACATACACCAGCCAGTAACAGAGCGACGAGTGTCCGGACAACCAGCCCAATCAGCATCAGCATAACCCACAAGTTTAATGGGAGAACCAGCAGAAAAGAATAAGCCACGATGAGAAGAGCCCAATATGTAGCGAATTATACGACGGACAGCCACCAAATGAAGATGACGAGGAGATTGCATAAACTGACTGACTTGTTGGACAGCGAAGGAGATATCAGGCCTAGTGATAGTAAGATAATTTAAACTGCCAACAAGTTGACGAAAGACACTAGGATCAGGTAAAAGGTCGCCCTCCGCACGACTATATTTGACAGAGCCCACATGGTTTCTTTCAGATATCTGTCCAATATTAAGTGCCTGTTTGGGAAACACTAAAAAGCTGGTTTGGGTTGTAAAAGTTGGTTTCAAAACTACTGTGCTGTTTGGTGACCTCCTTTTCAAACCAAGCTTCCCAAGAAGCTTCAGTTTGAAACCAAGAAAAACGTTGATTTTGAGAAGGAGCAATTTGCTCCAGCCCAAAATCAATGGTTTTGAGTAGAGGACGGGAAGCTCATTTTCATTTATTTTTGGACAAAATTATTGAGGGTATTCCTTGTTAATTACAAGGATACCAGGTATAAATAAAAAAAATTAACAGCATCCTCCTCATTCTCCCCTCATTTTTCCAGCTTCTCTCTCGACCTCCAGCCCGCACTCCCTCTTCTTCAATCGATCTCTTCTTCATTTTCCACCCAAATCTTAGCCAAATTCTCTCAAAATTTCACCGATTAATCCTTACATCTATACAAACAAAACCCAGTGATCAATTTCACAAATCATTCGCCAAATCTTTAGTTGCTTGTTTGCTTGCTTGCTCCGAGATTCAGTTTTTCAGATCAGTAACTAGACAATCATAACTGTCTCCATCGTCATCACTAGGGATTTGATTTATTGATTTGGAGGAGGAGGAAGAAGATGGGAGAAGCGACACACGCCTCTCTGCGAGTGCCTTTTCTGCTACTAATCGCATTCATTTCCTTCAATCAGCTCCGGTCATCTCACGCCGACGACACGGTAAGCACCGGAACATTGTTTCATAAATTACACTTCTATGTACGTCTCGTGTGTGTATATTATCTGTTTTCATGTATGGATTTCTGAGATTTGAGGTTCTGTTATGTGTAGGTATTGTACGAGTCGTTTGACGGGAAATGGGTTGTATCTGAGAAGGATGAATATCAAGGTAATTTATGACTTAATTACTTTATTCTTTATTAATATTCTGTTATTCATATCAGTTGATGTTTATAGATTTATTGAGACCATAATGATTGCACTGATTTGGAGAGTTTGATGTGTGAAGTGATTATTTTGAGTTCAGTTCAACTTTATTGAACCAGAGCTGTGCAGGAAAACCCATTCCTTGTGCAGCTGTGCTGTGCCGAATCCATCACCCTCTCAACTCCTCTTGCAAAGGTCAGTAATTTATTCTCTTGGTTCTTAACCTTGCAATTTCTCTTGATTATTGTTTTTTCCCACGATTCTTGTTTCTTGTAATCCCTGCCAATGAAATATGCGACTAATGATTAAGATGCATTATTGTTTCCTTTTTTTCTGGGTGTTCTAATTCATTTTTGGGTTCTGCTTTCCTTTTTCTTAAGAAGAAACTTTAAAGTTAGCTTGTGATTTTGCTCTGTTAAAGTAAAAGAGGACAGTTGCTTGCTGTGGGATTTGCAATCTGCCTTTTGTATCTTTTCAAATTAGATAAAGGACCTATTTATGATTACTTGTTGGTTAGCTGATATCAGTCTACTTTGTGTTTCAAATGAGATAGGAGCATTATACATACTTAGATAGGCAGCTAAAAACATCACCATTCCTTACTGTTGTATGCCATTCCAGTTGTGTCTTTTGTGCACCCATTAGGATTTTGAATCTGTGATTCCCTTGTTGGACCAGTTTAATAGAAACTTCAATTCCATGTTAAATACCTTCCTCTAAGTGCCATATTTCCTTGATCTCATGGATTTTACTGCTTTTGACTATCTGGTAGATATTACAATCCATAGGCATTCAACTGTTATCATGTGGATGTTGTCTATGTAGTGTATCTCATTTGCAAGTGTTCTACTGGAAATAACCTGAAGTTTATTCCGCCGCTGCTCCTGCTGCTACTGGTGCTGCACCTGTTGCTGAGGCTAAGAAGGAGGAGAAGGCTGTGGAGAAAGAGGAGTCTGATGATGTAAGTTTCTTTGCTCTTGTACTGAATTTTCCCGTTATTGCTATGTTTGTTTGGTTTAGGAAAATGATCCTGTGTGTTTTAGTAGATGATCTAAGGCAGATGTTACTTTCTTCCCAGATAAAAATTGTTTGTTTACTGTATTGATGATAAACATAGATGAGAATTACAATTGAAAATGGCAAGAGTATCCTGTTTTGTTCTTTTTCGCTTCTGTGGTGAACAAATGTGGTCACTTAGACATAACCTTTGTGTTTTTTCCCAAAATTTATTTGTTCTTTGTTGTTTGCAGGATATGGGTTTCAACCTTTTTGACTGAGTTATCAAGTTCCTTTATGGTTGACTAGGTGTTATCGTTTTTCTCCCCCATCTACGAGTGTCATTAAGATCAATTGTGATGCATCCAAGCTTGATTCGGTAGAGAATGCTGGTATCAGGATAGTTTGCGAAGATCAAGAAGCAAATCTTGTTGATGGTTTGGCTCTTATTCGCAGGTGCTCTTCAGCCTTGCAAGTAGAAGCTGTTACGGTTTTGGAAGCAGTCGATCTGGCTTTATCCAGAAATATCATCAATGTTATTGTTGAGACTGATTCTCAGGTTGTTGCAAATTGCATCTCTGATCTGTGTCATGACTATCCTTGAGAAATACATGCTTTGATAGAATGCATTAAGGATCGATCCTCCTTCTTTTGTAACTTCCCTGATTAATAGGGATCGCCTGCTGTTTTCTCAGGATGTTGATTAATAGAATTTTTCTATCTTACACAAATATATGTTTTTATTAAATTAATTACATAAAATTACCTCCTTTGTCGTGATCAATTCTTACCTTTACACATGTGCAATAAGCATTGGGTGAAAACATATCAATTTATGTTCTTGGGTTGGAGACTTGGAAATAAGTATGGGATCGTTTTGATCCTATTTTGATGTTTATATTACCTCAAGATAAATTGTCAAAATGTTTTACACGTAAATATATATATACATATATATATATATGATATTTGTATTATTTAATAAATAATTCTTTACATTTTCTTTAGGTTACCATTAATTTTTTTGTTAATTAAAATATTTATAAGTTGACGATTTATCACAAAAATATAACAAACTCACTAAAAAAATGTGATTATTCATCAAGTTTTTTTATTTATTATATGTGCCATTACATATTTCAAAAATATTGTACATTTTGATAAATCTAAAATAGAAATACCAATTATATCATTTAATGTAAGATTGGATATCAATTAGTTAGTGACAATACCAAAATAAAAAATAAGATCATAATATTTTAAATATTTAGTAGAGTATTTTAATAATTGAACCATATGGTAAATATTGTAATGTTACTTACCAACTTTTATGTTTATTTGAATAATATGATGGAGTCAAAGTAGAAATTCATATGTTACATTAATTTCTTAAAAAATTAAAAAAATATTATTGATGTATTGGTATAAAAAAAAGTAACTCAATAGGTAATAGATTAATGATTAATAAATAATTGTGATTTTATATATGTAAAATTTTAAAATAGTGCTCAATATTTAACTTTATTTAATAAAATGTTAATTATTTATTTAAAGAAATAGATTTATTTAAATAATTTATATACATACTAAAAAATATTAATTTTAATACTTGAAATAAATTGTGTCCTTTATAGTTAAAATGTTAAAATTGCAGCTTTTAGAAAATCATAGTTAAATTGTTTGTTTAGAAAAAAAAATTGAATTAAATTATGTAAATAAATAACACTAAAAATGACTGATGTGTTTTATAGTCATTTTACACTCAAAACATAGTTTTAAAAGCAGTGTTTACCAAACACCAAAAACAACTTCTCGTTTCCCACAGCACTTTTAAGAAATGTTTACCAAACAGCACTTCTTGCTTTTCCAGAAGTGCTTCTTCCACAGCACTTTTACCACAGTACTTTTCGGACTAGAACCGGAACGCCAAACAGGCCCTAAGTTAGCTGAAAGCTTGTATTTTTAGAAACAAGATCTTTGTAGTTATTGATTCTCTCTGCCACATCCATCAATTCATAACAGATTCTGAACCACTGATGAGGTTTTACAACACATCATTAATATTACAGTATGATATTAATTGATTGACATGTTGGTCTTGGAAATGTTGAAACTGTCAGCTCACTGTCTCCCTAGTAGCTTTTCTCATACAAGAATCATATGATAAAGTGCGGCAGGACATACAAATCAGATAAATCAAAATGTGTTTCAGTAAACTATAAACTAATTCTGCAGTTTTCTCCTAGTGAATGTTTATGTCTATGAAATCCACAGGTTCTGCTGGATTCTCAAACATGACTCACTTTGCTAGATTCTTCTTCCTCTTTTTTCTGATTATTATGATCATTGCAAACTTCTAACACATCAATGCTTCTATTACTTGGTGCAGGAGATAAGCTGAATATTGGGCGGAAAGTTGCGGTAGGTAAGTTATTCCCCATACATTGTTCGTCATTTCTACCGCGGAGTTAATTTAGTTGAATCATGAATAAATTTAGTATACTTATCATTTTCCATGTTCTTCAACCAGGAGTTGCTGCTTTAATCGGAACAGTGGCCATAATGTTCATGCTACTCTACTTCTGGCTGCGCCGCAACAAATATAAGTATGCTCCCTCATCTACTGGAGCTGCAATTTTCCCTACAAGGAGGAAAAACACCGATAATCGAGATGTTGAGGCATTCATGAGAGAACATGGTCCTCTAACTCTACAAAAATACAGTTATACAGATATTAAGAGGATGACCGATTCTTTCAGAGATAAATTAGGCCAAGGCGGATATGGAAGCGTGTACAAAGGAAAGCAAGCAGATGGTAGTCTGGTCGCGGTCAAAGTTCTGCATTTTTCACATGGTTATGATGGGGCAGAGTTCATAAATGAGGTTGCAAGCATCAGCAGAACTTCCCATGTTAACGTGGTCACTCTGTTGGGATTTTGTTTAGAAGGTAACCAAAGAGCTCTTATCTACGATTTCATGCCAAACGGGTCTCTTGAGAAGTTCTTGAACAATGAAAGCAACCTCAAAGTTAATGAGCACTTACAGTTAGGTTGGGAGAAATTGCATCAGATTGCAATTGGGGTCGCGAGAGGATTAGAATACCTGCACCGCGGATGCAATACAAGAATTGTGCATTTCGACATAAAGCCTCGCAACATTCTTCTTGACCAAAAGTTTTGCCCCAAGATCTCAGACTTTGGACTTGCAAAACTCTGCACCAGGAAAGACAGCTTCCTGTCCATGTCCATGGCTAGAGGCACCATTGGTTACATAGCTCCGGAAGTGTTCTGTAGACAGTTCGGTGAAGTTTCGCACAAGTCTGATGTCTATAGTTATGGGATGTTGGTTCTGGAGATGGTCGGAGCAAGAACGAAAGATGAAGCTGAAATAGAAATTTCAAGTGAGAAATATTTTCCGCAATGGATTTACAGACGCCTTGAGGTAGACTTAGAATTTGAGTTGCAACAAGCTGGAGTATCAGGAGAGGAATTCAAAATCATGAGGAAGATGACTGTAGTTGGATTATGGTGCATTCAGATGAATCCAGGTGAGAGGCCATCGATTAGCAAGGTGATAGAAATGTTAGAAGGACCAGTAGAAGCCTTAACCATCCCACCAAAACCTTTCCTATCTTCTGCAGTTCCAAGATCGCTGCCATCATATTCGTCTTCCACAACATCCTTGACATGAAATTTCTGCCATTAAATTACATCTAACTGCATTCTCCAAGACGACAATACTGAAACTATAATTCTTGATCATATAACTTCATGGACTTTCAAGAAAGACCTTTATGCTTACTAGCTATTTTTCTCATCGGTTTGAGTAATAGAGATTGATAAAGTGAACAAGAAAGATGAAAACATGTTTGACCATGTCAATATGACAATTATACATTGGGTCTGTTTGGCAGTCCAGTTTAGTGGGGAAATGGTCAATGGGGAAATGTTCAGTGGGAAAATAACATCTAGGAAACGGAGGGTGCTGTTTGGTAAAATAATTGTAAAAATTCAGTGGGAAAACGATATCTGGGAAACGGAGGGTGCTGTTTGGTAGTCCAGTTTTCCAAAACTATGGTTTGGATGTAAAATGACCATAAAGGGCATAATTCATTTCAAGTTTTATAATTAATTTTTTTAGTATCTTTATATATATTTTTAATCAATTTATTTATAATCTAACATCTACCAAATATTTATCTAATATCATAAATAAATTAAACTTATTTAAATCATAAATAAATTAAAATTTATTAATAGCATAAAAAATTTGAATTTTTAATACCAGAAATAAATAAAAGATATTTATCTAATATAATAAAAAAAAACATATTTGGAATTACATGAATAACTTACATATTTCGTATTTTTTTTTAAAGTAATCAAAATACATTTGCTCTTAAGTTGTTTTTGCTCGTAAGACAATCCAGTTCTAGTCCCCTAAATTTTATTAACACCGTCTTTATAAATTACGAACTAAATCATGGATTCAATTGTAAATTTTTAACGATAATTAACAATAAAATTTATTTATTTTCAAACAACAAGTTTTGCGTAACAAGAAATAGAGATGAAGAAGATAACAAGCCACGACTAGAATTGGACCATAATGGATATAGCTTAATGGGCTTTCAGATCCAACTTGGATCAAACTTGATAGCTTAATGGGCTTTCAAATCCAACTTGCATCGGCCAGATGCAATTCACCAGAAGAAGAAAAAAATGCAATCTAATTTCCTTCATCCAAGTTTAGTACAAGAATAATTTTGTTTCGTACACAACCTCGATGGATTTTCATAGACTTGATTGTTAGTGATCTTTTTGCCCTGGAAATCCCAAAGTCACAGCTTTAGTGAAGAGAAACCACAAAACCGATAATCATACAGATGATGAAGACGGAGGCATGCAACAGAAACGAATGATAACATAAGTTAAAACCATTTTCACAGACTGCCAATCTTTAAGTTTCATTTTATCGCATGACATGGAAGAAAAATGCTAAACTCTAGAGGACTACATAAGGAGAGCTTGCTGACTGAATTACTTCCCGCACCCGCATCTGCATCCGCATCAGTCGTGAAGAGTTCCCATTATATCTTCATCATGGTACAGATGATACCTGAAATCGCAAGATCAGACAAGACCAGGTTAGCAGCAAAGCTATCAAAGAGTAAATATGTGTTTAAGTAACGTGCATGAAGTAAGACCAACGATATATGGTTTGTCCTTTGAAGTAGCTGCCATCAAAAAGCAAAAGAGAAGAATGAAAAGCTTGTGTCATCTTTATGATGCGACCCACTATGTTGTTCTGCTACATGATGACTTAAATGATGCAGGTAACAAACTAGTTAAGATTTAAGGGACAGTAAGATGCCTAGACAAGACAAGGAGAGATCACAACAACTTACATTGTTTTGCCATCTCAATAAACAATGATATAGGGTAACTCATCAGGACAGCACAATTCAATTGGAAAAAGAGAGCTGGAATATGACTATTTATCTTTCTCCTACATCTACCAGCCAGAATTTTCTTCCCCCAATGAACTTATGAGATTTGTCAATGATTCAAGGGGATACACAAATGAACAAAGCAAGCATGATAATGATGTAAGCTCCCTAGAATAGAACCACCAAAATGAGGTCCTCCGCGTCGCACAACCACAGAGCATTTCACATGCATTTAAGCTTAAGGGTCAATCTAAACTAAAGTTAGCAACCCCCATGTATGGATCCAGCATTGCGAAATTCACATGTTAGCATCATAAGTAATACCACACTGATAGAGCAGCGTAAACCATTTATAAGAAGCAAAACAGACTTTCAGCATCAATGCAAAAGCTAGACAAGATACAGAATCTGCATATATCAGCACCAAAAACGAAATATAGCAGATTTCGGTTCGTTAAGCTTTAAAATGTAAATGCACCGACTATCAAGACACAAATAAACTAGGCAAGCAAATCATCAAAATTAAGCACCAGCATAAACCAAGCAATTCGCAAACTTTAAGCAGCAAAAGTCTTGAACACAAATTGAGAACCTAAATAGGTATTAGAGAGCAAGCACTTTGAACTTACGCTTTGTCATCAAGTTTGATTTAAAGTGCCTCCATATTCAGGCAAAAGAACAGTATCTCCTTCCTTCACAGCAACAGGAATGAAGTTCCCATCCTTGGCGCGAGTTCCTGGACCGACTGCAACCACTTTTCCTGAGTTCAGCTGCAACAAGAAATACGCGGTAAGCATGGTATCAAATAAGAAAAAGAATGAAGAAAAGGAAAGCGTGCGCGATGGAATGAAGAAAAGGAAAGCGTGCGCGATGGAGAAGAAGACGACTTGAAGAAACGGACCGCCTTTGAGAGAGGAACCCCGCCGTGAGGAAGAAGAAGAGAGGAGGAATGGTGGTGAGCGGCTTGCGTTCAAACCCTAGAATTTGAGAGAGGGAGAGAAAATATGTGGTATGGATCGTAAATATCAAAGACCCCTGAGGTTATTTTTGTCCAAATAAAATGAGCCGCTCCATCCCGCAAATGGCCCTTTTCCTCATCTTGCCAATGGCCAAATTCGGCCCATTCCCTTACCTTGTATTTTCCTGGGTTGGCCACCCAAATTTTAAGATTTTCATTGGTTGAATGGTGTTTACCAAACACCATTCAACCCATTTCAGTTTGGGAATGCTGGGTTGGGTACCCAACCCAGACTCCCAAACAGGCACATCGCATCATCAAAAAGCACATAAAAAAGCACACAAGAAACTATAATTCTACAGCTTTATAGAAAGGCCTGTGTTAAACTGTCTGTACAACTGTTCCGCGACCCTTACTGTGCAAATAAATTACCACAAATTCATCTTTAAACTAAGGTACAACCCCAACAACAAGGATACAAAACTTGTTGATTATGACCTTGTGAATAAAAACTCACTATACCATTACACTACAAGAGTCTCAGACAAAAAAGCAGTAAGAGAAATGTAGTCTCATTACCACTATTCCAGTTGAAATATCGCAGCAAAAGACGAACACTTGTCCAAAAAAAAAGACGTTTTAGGTCTCCAGCCATGTCAAGGTTCCCATGACTAAATATTTGCTTGGGAGATCCCCAGCGGTCCGTGTAAGATATGTAATTTTCCTCCTGCAAATACAAGTGACTTGGGGTCAAAATTAGACCAACATTTCAGAAACAGATACTTAAATGAGTAGAAAGCTAGAAGATCTAACCTCTGAAGATCTATATCTGTAACATATATGAACCCAGCAACATTACTGCAAAATCAGAAAAAAATTAATTCTTTAGTGTCCTCAACATCAAAGAAACCTACCACAAATATATTTCTACAGTGTAAGAATTCTATGTTTCGCATATCAGGGAAAAAATTCTCAAGACCAGCAGTGGCATTGTATGCACTAATCTCTTCTTAAATATTTTTCTATGTTATCCCACAGCAAAGTTCACAAAGGATCGCTAGTACAAAGTTTAAGAGATTACCTTGAAACAATTTGGTCGGGTTCTTGGGCGTATGAAACAGCAAGAACTACATGGAGCAAATCTTGATTGATATTCACAGGCGTAACCCTTAGAGGGTTGGCAACAGGGTCAGCACCAATTGGCAAAGCTGACCTCGGGGCCTGTGGGCCACCTCCAATTCGGTATATAAGCAAATCACTAAAATTTGAAATATTTGAATGTGGAGACAGATCATTTGCAATGCCATAAAAGTATTCCTGAAATAAAGAAAAAATCCTTTTTACTGAATGATAATATTCTTTTTTTTGAAAAGGAAAAAAAAAAGGAAAAGAACTGAACATACTAAATTCTCTACAAGAAGGATAACCAATCCACACTTCAAAAGATGTGAAAGGAATAAGCAACATTAAGTGATAAGAAATCCAAGTGGAGTCCTCAAACGTCACATTTACCCTAATTTTATAGCTTCTGGTCTTCTGGCGAAACTTTGGACTCCTAGATACAACACCACCTGACTTGTGAAGTTTCACAACATCGACATTAGGCTTGTTCCTTAGCACATCTCGGAGCATGCTGAAAAGCTTTTCCTGCGCAAAGTTCAAAAGAAAAGGCATAGAACGAGTAAAAAACAATGGAGGGAAAAAAGATGATGCTTGGGGCCAACATGAAGATAAGTAATCTCTTGATCATGATCAGGAAGGAGGATAAGACTGTCTAGTTGTAGAACTTAGTTTCTACTGTTGGTTAGTACTTCTTTTTTTCCATTTCCTATCATTTCTGCAGAAAAACAGAATGATCTTTGCATTTTAAAACGATAAGTTTGCACCATTATAAGAAGATAAGGGGCAGTACCAATGAAAAACATGATCAAAAGTGCAGTCTTGAAAATGCATCTCATCTAAATATCATGACTCCTGATTGGATGCATGACGAACCAAACCAAAGTTAAAGTTGGAGAATGTAGAATTTAAAAGGTATCCCAACTTCCTTGTGCAACGAACAACATTGTAAAGAGAAAAAAAATGAACAAGGAAAAAGGAGGAACAAGTATGAGAAAGCTTGCATATTGCACTTGACATGTGACAAACAAAAACTAACATTGTACCTGACCCAAAACCAAGACAACATTGGCATTGAATGCATCAATTGCGTGGAGAAGCAACTGCAATAAGAACAAAACATAAAATCATCCAACTGCAAATTCGGAAAAGTTTGCTACTAACCGTAAGTAAAAACATCCGTCTACAGATTCTCTAAATTTCTACCTCATAGCCAACTCCCTCTATCCAGCCCATGGTGTTGATCACCATTCCTGAAGCACGAGACTCATCATTCACGGCAAAATGCCTCTCCAATATTAGAGCAAGCTCCTTCACAAGTGCTTTGTACGAATCTACATTTTGACTGTCAAATACGATGAAACTATGGGAATGTTGCAACCAACACAGGTGGCTGCATGTCAATACTAATTTTGCACGAATGAATAGAGCAACAGCAAACCTTGGAGTAGTGTGGCCATAGAAATAAACAAGTGGCATGTCAAGAGAAATTCCTTCCACAGGGTCAATAGGCAACTCAACAGGTGTAGCAGCTATACACCCAGGAATCGTTATAGATCCTTGACCAATGTCCAAGTCTACAAACATGGGTTTCCAACCTCCTTTTGCTGCCCAACTTAGAAGCATTCTAGACAGTGTACTCTTTCCCGAATCAGTGGGCCCCACAACAATGACTCTTGGGCCGCCCTATCAAACATCACTAATTCAACAATTGCAAAATGTAACATCTAATTACTAAACATTAACAGAATTGGAGCTAATTAGAGCCATGTTTTTTGTGACAAGAACTAACATCTATACTTGTTCTCAAAAACATCCATGTAAGGATAATAGTTGAAGAGCTTAGTTACTGAAAAACCTGGGAACTCTCCGGGCTATCAGGGGACGATGCTTTTGCTCGATTTCTACGGCCATCTAGCACCGCATGCACATTCACATAGCTAACCATAGGCGTCTACAACCAAATTTTGATTTTACAGAAAAAAATTGGCAAAAGAACCAGACATTATAAAGAAAACGAAGCAGTAAGACAAAAAGCAAAAACCCACCTCATCTGCAGTATAATCTGTCTCGGTAGCCCCATCCATCTCAATCGTGGCTCCACACCAGGTGAACACCTATCATAAATAACTCAAAAGTTGACTACTTTAAAGAAGGAAGCGAATTGAGAAAAAAGAGGGTTACTAAGGGGTAGAGAGATATACAGCGAATTTGAGGCGAGGAGGGAAGGAGACCCAGATTTCAGGAGGGAACTCAGTGCCAAAGATCTCAGCCGTGCCGTTTAGAACTCTGAGACGAAGCGGTGCGTCGTTTGCCACTTCGATTCTCAACTCCGATTCTTTCTCTAACTTCACTTGTTTTATTGTCGCCGAACCAGCCATGCCCGCGCACAGATTTAAGGGTTTTTGGGTTTAAACAAGGCAAGGAGGTGGTAATGGTAACATCAATTTAATAACACATCAATCAGGGGCAGATGGAGAGACTGAAGAAAGAAGAAGATTTGGCGTATAAGACTATCCACAATGGTTTCAACATTCACACCCTAATTTTTATTTTTTAACATTCCACATCATTTCTCTCTCTTCCACTTAATAATTCAATACTTATTCAACTTTTACACTCTACAATGGTTTTATTTAATAAAATTCAACACCCTACCCTACTACTTTTATTTCTCATACTTATTTTCTTTTATGTTTTTTGTTTTTATGATTACATATTAATAATAATTATCAATTGAAATTAAATTAAAATAATTAAGAGTTAAATAATTTGTTTTTTTTCTTTCTAATTTTATATTCTTAATTAAATTTTTTTAGTTGCAAGTAATGAAGACGAGAAATAGGGATAGTCATTATTAAAACAAATAAAGTTACAAAAAACTTAAAATGCAATACAATACACTAAATAAGCACACGACACAACTAATAAAACACACATAACTTAATTAGTACAATAGACTCAACTCACAAACAATAAAGCTCTTAAATCACACAGAGTACTAGCAAAACTTGGTCAAGTCCATACAAGACTTACTTACACCTATAGCTTCCAGATTCAAACCCTTTATGAAGCTATAGTACTAAACTTTCTAAGATTGTTTAACTCATTTTTGTCCTTTCATAAAAACTCAAGATTAAATTATTCCATTAGAAAATTATTAATTTAAATATATATTATTCGATAAAAAGGGTTAAATGGTCCCTGAATTTTTTCATTTTATTTAATCAAAATACTTTGAACTTTATTTTTTTAATTTTATTATAACCTTGCCCTGCCCTGCCGTGACTGAAGGCTGACATGGCGTAATCGAATTCAACCTTACCACGTCAGACGAACGCCACGTGTCAAAAACTTGACAAAACGATGTCGTTTCAATCCCTTCTTTTCTTTCTTTTTTTCTTTTCCTTCTTTCCACAACCATCCCTTTACCAATTCAAGCATCCTCTGCTAAATTAATCCAAAACACAACCCCTGCCAAATCCAATTAAACCCAAACCCAGCTGCATCACCACCGCATCAAACACCCATCGCCAAACCAAACCCAAACAGCCGCCGCACCTCCTCCTCAAACCCGAAACAAACACCCATCGCCACCGCCCCAATCACCCTCGCTCACTGTCAATCAACCCCACAACCATCCAGCTCGCAGCCAAATCAACCACCCACCATAATCAACCCGTAACCGCCGGCCACTAGCCACATCAAAACAGCCACCACAATCAACCAAATCACCACCACTGCCAAATCAACCACCCACCATAATCAACCCGCAACCGCTGGCCTCCATCTCCCTCGGCAACCAAAAAATTATCCAGCCACCACAAACTATCACCCACACCGCCACTTACCACCACGCAAAATTCCAAAAATCAATCACCCTTCAATCACCCGAAACCCGATCACCCTTCAATCGACACAAAAATCCAAACACCCAATCCGAACCTAGCCGAGAGAATAAGAAAGAAAAGAGAAAAAAAGGAGGAGTGAGGTCGTGAGGAAACAGAGGAAAGAAAAGAAAAAGGAAAGAAAGAGAAAAAGGAAAGAAAGAGAAAAAAAGAAAGGAAAGAAAAGGAAAAAAGAAAAAAGAGAGAGAGTGAGGTCGGAGGAAAGTGAAAAAAGAAAGAAAAGGAAAAGAAAGAAGAAAAGAAAGGATTGAAACGACGTCGTTTTTGCAAGTTTCTGATACATCGTGGCAAGCTGACGTGTTAAAGTTGGATTCGATTATGTGGCATTTAACGATGCGATGTTAGTTTTCAATCACGGCAAGGTTGTAATAAAATAAAAGTTCAAGGTGTTTTGATGTCACGAAAAGATGAAAGGTTGTGATTAAATAAAACGAAAAAATTCAGGGACCATTTAATCCATTTTACCTATATTATTTCATTTATATTTCAACTTATAGAATTTAAAAGGATTGACTGATGAAATTTAAAATTTTAAAAATATAGGAAATTTTGATTATGCTTTGAGGCGATCTTTAGTAGGGTTGGCAATGGAGCGGGTAAGGCACTATCCATACCCGCGCCCGTAAATCTGCGGGTAATCCATACCCGCGCCCGCGCCCGCGCGAGGCGGGTAAGAGCAGACAAATTGTACCCGCGGGTAATACCCGCAGATACCCGCAGAACTGATACCCTCAATATCATCTTCGTCTCCCTCCTTCGATCCAAATTAAAAGCCAAGCCTTTGCCAAATTAAATCCCAGCCTCTGTCAAATTAAACCCCGGATTCAATCCCTTTTTTAATTCAATCCCTGCACTAAATCAAAACCAATCCCTGCACCAAATCAATTAATCCAATTCTCCCAAATTAATTCAATACTCTACTGCCAAATTACTAAACCCAAAATCATTACTTTCCTCCGCTGCCAATCGCCGAGAGCCACCTCAACCGCTTCACCGCCGGCCTCCTCCAACCCATCACCCAACAACAAAAATTCTCACCTCGCCGCTGCTGCTCGTCGTCGCTGCTGCTCACTGCCGTTCCTCCATCGTCGTCGCTGCCAACCGCCCACCGCAGCAGCCACCAGCCACCAGCTTCCCAGCCGTGCCACACCACAACCAATCACCGCTGCACAACCGCTAGCCACGCCACAACCAATCACTGCCACCACTGCTCGCTCCTTGGTCGGGGAGAACAAAGAGAACAAAAGAAAAAGAAGAAGGAGTAGGGAGAAGAGGGTTGCGTCGATGCAGCCCTAAGATGGAAAAAATGGAATAAAAGAGAAGAAGAAGAAAATGAGAGGGGTTGGGTTGGGCCGAAGCCCAACCAAAACAAAATACTTATATATATATATATAATTTTGAAATTTCAGAATTTCGAGTAAATATAATATTAAAATATCGAATATGATTTATGAGCCTAACATATACACATGACGATTTTTTCAGTATAATCGTGCTTCATAGCAATGCGATTAGATCACTTACATCTAGAGCTTCAAAATTATCATTTTTACAATACAATAGTTAATTAGTTATAATTAACTCAAGTAAATATTGATATTGAACTATACAATTAACTCGAGTAAATATAAGGAGTACGTTTAACAAATATCTAGCACACGTCAAAACTCAAAAAGTGTCGAATAAATATAAATGTCGCACCCCCTTTTTTCGTTGAAAAATGAGTTTAAGGTTTGGGACGGATGTTAAGCATAAATGGATGCTTCGCATAATACAATGAAGTCGCCACCCTATTTTCTAAGGTTTAGGGAACTTAAGCGTCATGGCATAAAGTAAAAAAACTAAGGCTTGGTCTAAACCATTGAACAACGGTTCGAGGTCGTATTATGGACTTGGGAAGGTGTTAGGCACCCAAGTCACACCCTTAAAAGGTTACCGGTAAAAGGTGTTTGAATACAGTTCTGATATACAAAGATTTGTTTAAATGACCGAAGCATGTCAACCTCCTCTTCCCACGAACTCAAGTCACTTTCCAATCATTTACATCGGCCAATGATTGAATCGTGCCAACAAAGTCCGCTTACCGAATTGGGTCACTTTCCGATTATCTAAACATTTTTGACGCAATTTGGCCCTCAAAGGTGACGTTACATCTTAGCATTTTCGTAGGGACATGTTATTTCCGATAGGGACACGAAGGACAGGGTTACCGTTTGTTCGTTATGCTAGATCGGACGTTTCCCCCCTTTATATCATTGGGTCATGCATGGTTAATTAATTAATTATTAAGTGATCCTAACATGGATAATACTAACATCATACGTTTTCGTGAATGCAAATAACGGTGTGGGATTTGAAGCCACCATGCTCACATATCAAATATATCAATTAATCTCATGGCATAAAAAGCAAGTGGTGTAAACACGTAAACATGTGGGTTGATTTTAACTGCTAACAATTCTATATGTCATGCATACGAATTGGGTGGGTTCTAATGCTTTTCTAAGTGGTCATGCATACGATATGATCGAGGCTTTGGACCTTTTTGATAAACATTCATTCAAAGCATACAAATAAATAAAAGGGTTTTAAGATAAACTTACCCGATTTGACGAACCCCGATCGATCCATCTCTTCAAAACAAACATTAGCGGCGATTAACATAAATACGTAGGTATAAGCAGCATACACGATTTTTAACTACTTAACTAATTATTACAAACCACAATTCATAATAAAAACTGCTTATTTAATTATTACAAATTGGAGGTCGGAATAATTAATCTAACTAATTATTACAACAAGTAAAATAATTAATTAAAGCATTAACTAATTATTACAACGAGTTTGGGTGGTGAAGTATCATCACTCTTCGAGCGAAGATTCAAGGTTTTCACCTACAAAGTGAGAGTGTTAGTGATGACTCGAAAGATAATAAATAAGAAAAGCGCATGCAAATATTTATTTCATTTATAACAAGCAAGCAATTAACATAATGTAGCAAGTAATCAATTAAATAAAATATGGCAAGCAATTAATTAAATAAAACATGGCAAACAAACTAAGCAATTTATTTCATGCCAAACAAATAAATAATTAACAAAACATAGGAGACAAGTGAATAATTAATTAGACATGGAAAATGAGTAATCAATTAATTCATTTATTTCATATGAGCAGTTTGTAACACTTTAAGCATGACATAACTAATTTTTTTTTATTTTTTTTAATAAGCTGAAGAATTTTATTCACTCCTTCAAGGAAGGAGGCAAGCAGAAGGAAAGAATGTACAGAGGGTCGCTCCTAAGAGAGGGAGCGACTAAACAAGACCAGAAAGAAGAGCAGATTTGAAAATAGTACCCAAATGGACATGCCTACTGGACAAACCTACCCCAAGAAGATAGCCAGGTAGGAGACAACAACATCATTCCTAAACTGTACGGAAATGCCTGATTGGAACTCTTCAACCACCTATACTAGAAGGAGAAGGCGCAATTGAAGACACGCCGCGAACAAGTTGTATCTTGTTGAAAAACCACCTTGTTTCTATGCAACCACAAGTTCCATATCATTGCATAATGACATAACTAATAATTAAATTTATTCATAGCATGCAATATTAAATTAAACAAAAAAACATGGCATAGCAAATAAACAAATCATTCATGGTATGCAAACATTTAACTAAATAAGACATGGCATGGCACTCAACATATCACTTATATCATGCAAGAAAATAATAAAAATAGAACATGGCATAAACAAATTATTTAAATCATACAAGCATTTAATTAAATAAAACATGGCATGAATGAGTTATTTGAATCATATAGGTATTTAATTAAATAAAACATGGTATAAACACATTATTTAAATCATGTATACAAGCATACGAATTATTCATGACATATTAGTATGAAAATTGTTCATGGCATATACGAAAATTATACATGGCGTACGAGAATTATACATGGCATACGAAAATTATACATGGCGTACGAGAATTATACATGGCATACGAAAATTATACATGGCATACGAAAATTATGCATGGCATATACGAAAATAAGTGGGCCCCACAAGGGATTTTTGGACATTAAAAAATGGGCTTGGCACAAGCCAAGCCCAAATTTTAATTTAAACAAGTACACAACTTAATTAAATAAAATATGACATTAAAAGCATACGAACATGTGAACAATTCATACGATATTTAAAACATGAAAAATAAAATAAACATATCGCATACGAACATGTAAACAATTCATGCGATATTAACATTTAAATAAATAAACAATTTATAAGCATACGAAAACCATACGAGAAATTGAATTGTATACATACGAAATTTTAAATGGGTCAGGCCCATTACTTGTCCAAAATAGTGGCTGGGCTTGGGATTAAATCAAGCCCAGCACTCCTTTAAAAACCAAGATGGGCTTGTGACAAACTCAAGCCCATCACCTTTCTATTTTCCTTTCCCGCCAACCCATCTTCTCCTTTCTTCTTCCTTTCTTTCTTTCTCTACTGCACCAGTACCCATGGCCAAAGACCAAGTTTAAACCCACCCATGGATTTTACCCAAAACAGTCCCAATCATTATGTTATCAAAGCGGTAGATCAAGGCGACAAAAATAGCAAGAAATTTAGACAAGAACAGTGGCGTTTTTCAACATGGAATAACTAGCTAATTAACATGCATAAATGGTTATTAATTACTCAAGTCTTTATATCCTTAAATTGAAGCAAGGGAAATGAAATTAGCCTTAAAACTAAGCATGTGAGGCAAGTTCTAGCAATTTATTCATGCTTTAGAGACAAAACAAAATTTAAGGAGAGTTTAGAGAGAGAGAGAGCTTACTTGCCAGGAGAGTTTTTAGTCAAGAAGGTAGTGCAAGAAAGTGGGATTAAGAGGAGATTTTGGTGCCCTTTTCTTGTTGATAATTGCTTGCTATTTATAGGAAAATATCAAGGTGGAGGCGGTTGGATACTTGGTCGAGAATGGCCGGAGGATATTTTGGGAGGGTGATGATGGTGCTCTAGCTTGATATGGTGCTCTAGCTTGATATTTTAATTGATAGTATAATGTTATGACTTATATTTTTTTCCTTATTCTCCTCATTTCAAATGTTATGTAAAATTTTTTAACTTTAATTGGTAGTATATTTTTTCCTTATTCTTCTTATTTAAAATGTTATGCATATAATTTTAATTTTAATTGGTATTATATTTTTTCCTTACTCTCCTTATTTAAAATGTTATGTATATAATTTTAATTTTAATTGGTAGTATGCTTTATTTAACATGTTATGCATATAGTTTTAATTTTAATTGGTAATATATATTTTTCCTTATTCTCCTTATTTAAAATGTTATGCATATAATTTTAATTTTAATTAATAGTATTTTTTTGTTAATTAATTAGGATAAATTAAGTATTGTAATTCTTTGAAATAGCTGAATTTAGTATTAATATTATTTTGCAACTAACTACAAAATGGAATAACGATAATACTACCGTATATCTAAGTTTTAGTGCAAGGAAAGACAAGTAATTGTTTGTAGTCCAACGGTTAGGATATTGTCTTCCAAACAATAGACTCAGGTTCGAGTCCTGGCAAATGTATATTAAGGATATATATATTTATTTTGCGCGGGTATTATTGCGAGTATTTAGTGCGGGTAGCGGTGCGGGTAAGGCATACCCACCCGCAATTGCGAGTATCCGGCGGGTATCCGCGGGTGCGGGCGCAAATTACCAACCCTAGTCTTTAGCAAACAACTATCCTACGCAAGAATTAAAAATACAAAAACTAACCTCAAATCAAGATAAGATTTATTACCACTACTTTACAACTACTAATCTAATTCAATTATAATTTGGTTCATATTTTTCATTAATTTTTTAAAATTTTAAAATTTTAAAACATTTAAAAAGTTTATCATACTTTATTTTTATATGACTAATACTAATAAATAGAAAAAATAAAATGTGGGAGGTAGCCCTTAGTATCTATACTATATAAAAAAGCATGAACTCTTTAAAATTCTTTTTGTAAATTGAATAAATTGTTATATAATTCATTAGTGTATTTTTTAGCACATGAAGTTATATCACAGATTCACAATGGAAAAAAAATTAGATACATCAGCTATATTTACTATTTATCACTCGGTAGTCCTCTATGGAAAATTTTCCGTTATCACACTATGTGATGTGACACTTAACAGATCTTTAGAAAATTGCCCCTCGCGCTATAGAGTTGGGCTGAGAATTAAAATTAATTAATACGTAATTATTTTAGAGATAAAAAAAAATAGACATAAGTTCAATCATGCAATTTTGAACACGAAATTTGACTCATCACTCATAATGGATTGAAGGAGAAAGTAAAATATATAAAATATTCAAAACATAAAAATCATTAAAAAAATTCAAAACAGTATAGAAGATACAAGACATAATTTCTTTCTCTTTTTCCTATTTCTCTTAATTTTTGTAATATTTAAAAATATTATTAGAAAAAAATTCAATTTCTATTTTTCTAAAGTTCGATGTGTTTTGATATACGAGGGATAGACACCTTAAAATATTTTATCCTAATGAGTAACTATATAGGTTTTAGTTGGATTAAATTTACACACACATAAAGAAATATGACATTCCATAAATGTATAAGTTTGATTAACTTTTTTTATGAACTCGAAAATGTATTATCTTCTCTTTTGCAGAGGTGAGACTTGACCTCGAGTTGTCTCCAACTTTCTAGTATTTTTGTCATCCCAAACAATCAATGAATTACATGATCATTAGATACAATTATCTCGTAAAAAAAAAAAATTCTTGCAGCAATGCAGCATCCAACACACTCGTTAGAAGGTACTAATCAGTAGAAAGGAAAAAAAATATATCATACGAATAAAAGAATTTAAAATGCCCAAAACACACTAGCTAGTTTCGTTCCCTATATTATCTGTACGCATTGAACAATATGTACTTGAAAATTTTGGTGAAACAAGGGAAAGTTAACCACTGGCACTAGGAGTTGTAGAAGATGATATTTCATTTGGCAGAGACAGAATCAGGTGAAAGAGACAGCGATCCACTCTTCAAGAGCCCTATATCATCTGATGGAACATCCATTTCCTCTTCTTTCGGTATGCTGTTGTTTTGATTCTGTATCTCCTTTAGAATCTCCAGAACTCTGTCCATGGTTGGCCTCATGTCCTTTGCACATTGCAGACATTGAAATGCCAACTTTGCCACTCCACTGATCATTCTTCTCAC
Source organism: Viola odorata (assembly GCA_963691705.1). NCBI lineage: Eukaryota > Viridiplantae > Streptophyta > Magnoliopsida > Malpighiales > Violaceae > Viola > Viola odorata. Next base: position 32,161,146 of record OY829546.1, read on the forward strand.
CACGTGGTCCGTTTCGAACCCAAGACTCGAATCTACAAGTTTGTTCAATGCGTCACTCTGGATTTTTGTTATTGCCATATTAGACAGATTGATCTCGTGCCGGTGTCTAGTGATATCTACTGCAGGCATTGATGATATGAGCTCAATCAAGACCACCCCGAAGCTGTACACATCGCTCTTGCTTGTCAGCTGGTAGCATTCATGGTACTCTGGATCCACATAACCTGGAGTCCCTTGAGGAGCAGTTGAAACGTGAGTTACATCAGTTGGGAACAGGCGCGACAGTCCAAAATCTGCAACTTTGACACAGAAATTGTTGTCAAGGAGGATGTTGTTTGTTTTTACGTCTCGATGGATGATGTCAGAAGCGTGGAGATATGCCAATGCAGTCGCAGTTTCGATAGCAATTTTCATTCGTATCCCCCAAGGAAGTGCGCCGGGTTTTGTTCTTTCACCATGAAGGTGATCTGTAACTGTGCCATTAGGAATGTAGTCATATACAAGTAGGAGTTCACGGCAGTGGCGAGATGTGCACCCATACAATGTGACTAGATGCTGATGGCGCAACCGCGCTAGAATCTCGATTTCATTCTTGAATTGTTCAACCCTCTTGTAATTGTTCTCGTACAAGCGCTTAACAGCAACAACACGGCCATCTTGCAGTTTGCCTGATATTTTGAAAGTATAAAAAGTAGACTGAAACGTTTCAGAAAATTGTTCATTTCAAATCAGAATAGCAATTATGATGTTCCATTTTGTGCAATTTACCGTAATACACTGTGCCAAAGCCACCATCACCAAGTTCCCTGCTCTCATCAAAATTATTAGTGGCCTCCTCAAGTTCGGCATATGTGAAGAGATGGACACCATGGTAGCTGTTTTCTCCTTTCTCGACATCTGTCTTTGAAGGTGTATTCGATGCAATGCTTCGAGAGACAAAAGATGAGGGAGCATACTTATATTTGTTGCGGCGCAGCCAGAAGTAGAATAGCATGAACATTATGGCCACTGTTCCGATGGAAGCAGCAACTCCTGGTTGAAGAACATGGAAAATGATAAGTATACTAAATTTATTCATGATTCAACTAAATTAACTCCGCCGTAGAAATATAGACGAACAATGTATGGGGAATAACTTACCTACAGCAACTTTCCGCCCAATATTCAGCTTATCTCCTGCACCAAGTAATAGAAGCATTGATGTGTTAGAAGTTTGCAATGATCATAATAATCAGAAAAAAGAGAGGAAGAAGAATCTAGCAAAGTGAGTCATGTTTGAGAATCCAGCAGAACCTGTGGATTTCATAGACATAAACATTCACTAGGAGAAAACTGCAGAATTAGTTTATAGTTTACTGAAACACATTTTGATTTATCTGATTTGTATGTCCTGCCGCACTTTATCATATGATTCTTGTATGAGAAAAGCTACTAGGGAGACAGTGAGCTGACAGTTTCAACATTTCCAAGACCAACATGTCAATCAATTAATATCATACTGTAATATTAATGATGTGTTGTAAAACCTCATCAGTGGTTCAGAATCTGTTATGAATTGATGGATGTGGCAGAGAGAATCAATAACTACAAAGATCTTGTTTCTAAAAATACAAGCTTTCAGCTAACTTAATATTGGACAGATATCTGAAAGAAACCATGTGGGCTGAGCATCGGCATCCCAACATTTGAGGAACCAGCTAAAGCATATATGAGTTTAACCTATGAAAACTTTAAGAAAAAGAATTCTTTCACGCAGCGTTACCCTTTGGACATGATTTAGGACGAGGACCATCGCGGCAAAAGCAAATGAATTCATTATTCTCAAATCCACATCTTGCCCCACTTCTCTCACAAGTGCTACAATTATTTGCTGTCCAATTCAAGATAAACCCTAATCTCAAAACTTGGGTATAGCTCATTGCTAATAGGCTCTCAATATCCCCATCACCAGGATGCAGAGGAGCCGTAACAAAACTCTGGCACCACCCCAGTGAGTAATTGTAATACTCCAATGCTTCTATGTGGAAAGCAGCAAAAGAATAATGTGTATCATTGGTGGCACAGCTTATTGGGTAGGTGGAGTAGCTTTCTTCAGGCTTCTTGCTACAATTGTATAACAAGGAGAAAATGGTGTAACGTGGGCTAATGTGGAATGGGGATCGGTCGAGGCTAAAATTATGAGCATCTTGCTACAATTGTATAACAAGGAGAAAATGGTGTAACGTGGGCTAATGTGGAATGGGGATCGGTCGAGGCTAAAATTATGAGCAGGGTTGGACATGTTTCTTGATAGACTGCAGCAGCATTAGCTACAAGCAAAGAATGGTTGCCATAAGAGATATCTTTAGACTTTAATGACATAATCGTCATTGGAGATTGTAAGAATAGGGTTGTTTTGGCTGCAAGTGATCTCGAAATTCGGGTGGCCGCAGAAGGAATGTTGATCATTTTGAAGAAAAGTTTCTTATTCTGTAGAAGTTGGTGAGATTTTTCATTTCACACTAGCAAAAAATGCATAATAAACATGCTTCCACGGTTTAATTTCAAATTTTATTTATTTATCTAAAAAAAATTATAGTTTATTAGATATTCACTTTTACACATATAGTTTAAAAGCGTACAATATAACCTTAATAGTATATTAAAAATTATAATTTTAATCTTTGTATAAATATGGTAAGACCTACAAGATTGAAATCCCTCCCTAACCCGAAAAAATTAAAATTGCTAAACGAGTCATCTTTTGTAGGTGGACTTTTCCGACTACCCATCACGTTTTTTCTGGTCATACAATATCATATTAACGTTCTTAAATTTTCTTCTTTTTAAATATTTTTAAAAGATATGTTTTATTTATTTTTTTCAATTTTTCGGCCTAAAATTGTGGGTTCTCCTGTGTTTGTTACTTCCTTTTTCTCTCTCTTTTTTTTTGGTGTTTAAACCCAAATGACCTAAGTATTGTGGATGCTAGTTACGAATGCAATGAAATTAAAGAGCAGACTCAACGGCTAAGCAGGTATTAATATTCAAGTTTCAACATAAAAAACAAAGGAAGAAAGGGTGAGAGCTGCGCACCAGCAGGACAGATGACTGGATAGGATTTGTTCCGGCAGAGGCAAGCGAAACCTGAGCTACTGATGTTAGTCCCGCAAACCCACCCGAACGAACACATTGGTCGCAGATCGGGAAATCTCTTCCGTATACATAGGAGACGTTAAACCCTCGTTTAACAAGTCTCTTTACATCTTCAACTCCCTCCAACCCACCCAAATCCAGATCCTTCCGCGGAACTGGAACTTCCACTACTCCCTCACAGTTATAATTCCCTAGGGCCACTTCTCTCAGCCTGTCATTCGTACCTTCATAGAAGAAGCCATCATGGCCGGAAGGACATGAGAGAACCTTCTGGTCTGGAGGAGGCGATGTGCAATTGTAGGCCAAGTTTAAGAGTATGTTCTCGTCAGGGTTGGAAAGAAAGAGGCTTTCATTGAGGTTAGTGTTCACCAAATCCTGAGAGCACAAATCAAAATCCCAGAAATCCAATCGTGCCAGAGTCATCTGCTTGGAAGCTGGAGAAATGTGAAGCACAATCAACTCCGATCTACCACTCACTAGAGCAGGGTGCTGAGATTCTCGACACTCGAGTTCGAATCCTGGATGCCCACACACTAGAGGCCGATCGTTGCCTCCCCAAAATGGATAGGACAGATTTTGCTGCAATCCACAGTCGTACCTTCCGCTGCATCTCTCATAATTAGCCTCATAATCTGCTTCTAAGGAAGAAAATGATGGGACAAGAATTAAATATAGGACGAAGAAGGCCAAGAGAGTGGGCTGTAGATGAGGAGAAAGCAACAGAGGGAGAGGATGAGATACCATCTTCTCTGTTGTTCTTTCTTTTCTTTTTCTTTCTTACAATTTCTGTCTATGAATGAACGAAGAGAAAGGCGCTCAGTCAAAGTTGGTGCGTGTATTGTGGGAATCCAGCTTAGGTTTAACAATAACAGAAATTGGATTTACTAGGGAATGAATGAGATGAGAAGTTTCACTTATTCTTGGGCTAACATTCAAACAATATGATTGTAATTGTCAGAAACAAGATTTGTTTTGCACGAGAAAAAACATAGAGTGGGTGGAATTTTCTATTAGAATAGAGATGACAGTTGACTTTGACTGACTTTGGGTTTTTTCTGCGTTTTATTATTGTTCATCTATTAAAAAATGGACAAATAAGGGAGTGGCGGCTCTTGGACGGAAGCAAATAGCCAACTATCTTAACTTCATGTTTAATAAATAAAAATAAAAATAAAATAAAAAGGGCAAGGGTTTACCTCACAGCCTTTCACGCTCGAATGAGATGTCTCATAGTAGTCCTTCACCACACCAAAACTCCTTGCATCTCAAGTCATTGTATTTTTTTTTTTTTTAAGCAGAAGAATATGTATATATTTATAAGTATGGCCATGAAGGACATGGCAAAAGCAACAAAGAAACAGCTGCCTGGATAAAACCAACAGCTGAGTCGCCTCACAACAGGATGCTAACACTAGCTCCCGGTCCAAATAGGACTACAAAGCCGGACACTAGACAATGAACAACCACACCTACAGAAAACCTTAAAAAACCCCGAAACCCATCCACATGGATGGAAAAAACAGAACAAAAAGGGAACAAGAAAAGAACATAACCAGACTAGAGCCACATTAGTGGCCACATAGCCAAGCAGATGACTGCATCATATCAGTCATGTTGTAAGTGAAAGATTGATCCTTGCTCTTCAACCACCAATGCCATATAGAAAAAATCATCTGGATACAACCATACTCCGTGTACTCCCTTTGTCTAAATATAATGTCGTTCCGCTGCTTCCATATAGACCAAGTGATCGCATAGAACAGAGTAATCCACATCCCCCTCAAATGTTTGCCAGCAGATGGCATTAAATTCGTCCATGACTGCCAAAGATCGGATAAATCCCGCGGCTGACACCACTTCACCCTAAGCCACCTCATGAAATAATCCCACACTTCTCTAATTCTCTCACATCGAAGAAAAAGGTGAGTGACATTCTCCGAACCCCTTCTACATATAGGACAGGAATTTTCACTCGCAGGGATCATGAGACGACTCTCGAGGAAACTACCGGTAGCAATTCTCTCTCTTATCGTTAACCACAGGAAGAACTCTACCCGAAAAGGAACTAAACCAGTCCAACATGAGTGTAGGAGAGGCATTTTATCGAATTTCAACTCCTCCCAACATTTATATCCGGATTGTATCGAGTAGGCGCCCGATTTATCCAAGTCCCACTGCAACTCACTAGGCTGGACCCCCCTGGTGGGAGTCGCGAGACGCTCACATAGATTTGACCACTCCTCCACTTCCCAATCGAATAGCCCTCTTCTCCACTCCCCACGCCATCTCCAGACCGCCTCACTCCAATCACCGAATTGAATAACCCTCCCTTCCTGATTAGTAGACAGGCGATATAACCTAGGGTAGAGCAGAGCCAAAGGATGTCTATCAACCCAAGGATCCCACCAAAAACGAGTGGAATTCCCATCACCCACGCACAAGGTTAAATGATCAGACCATACTTGAAAGAAATCACTCCCCCTCCCGCACCCTCTCAAGATGTCCTTCCAAATAGGCGATATACCATCCTCCCTTATCCGCCATAAATCACCTGCTGAACTGATACCGTATTGTTTTCGAATAATCTCGGCCCACATCTTCCGGCTGCCATTGATCAACTCCCAAACCCACTTAAATAAAAGCACCACGTTACGCTCCCGCAGTTTCCCAATACCCAAACCTCCAAGGGTCGTAGATCGCGAAACCTCTTCCCACTTCACCTTATGCAACCCCTTCTTGGATTCCTTACCACTCCATAAGAAGCGACGCATAACCCCTTCACATTGCTTCAGGATCGTAACCGGCATCCGGTAAATAGACATATTGTAAATAGGGAGGCTAGTAAGCACAGATTTAATCAAAGTAACTCTTCCTCCCACAGAAAGAAGATTACCCTTCCAAGTAGCTAACTTCTTCCGAACTTTTTGGACAAGGAATTGCCAACCCGAAATCCTTTTCCTATTAAAACCCACCAAGGATCCAAGATATTTGAACGGAAGAGCTTCATACTTGCAGCCTGCCCGGTTAGCCAAAATGGAGCCGATTTGGTCACTAATGTTCACTCCAACAAGGGTACTTTTGTGGAAGTTAACTCTAAGACCTGAGAATGCATCAAACCACCTTAGAATACCCTTAACACCCTGGATTTCCTCCTCATTATTGTTGACAAAAATTAAGGTATCATCTGCAAATTGGAGGTGGCTCAGATTCCAACCATTAACAGGACAGCCTATCCCACGCAAGATCGCCACCTCCTCAGCCCTGACAAACAGCCTATGAAGACCCTCCGCAGCAATATTGAATAGAAAAGGAGACATCGAGCAACCCTGACGAAGACCCCTCCCCACTTCAAATTGCTCAGTAGGGGACCCATTAATGAGAACAGAAACCTTGTTCGTACTGATACATTGCCTAATCCAGCCCCTCCATTTAACTCCAAAACCCATAATGCGCATCACATCATCTAAATAGTCCCATTCAATGGAGTCGTAGGCTTTCTCAAAATCTAGCTTAAAAAGCAGTCCCTGTTGCTTACTATTCCGCAAGTGATGAACAACCTCATTGGCGGTCATAACACAATCCCAGGTCTGACGACCCTTGATAAAACCATGCTGAGTCTCACTAATCACAGATCCAATCACCTCACTGAGCCGCTTAGCCATAATCTTCGACACTATTTTATAAAAACTACTCACCAAACTAATCGGACGAAAGTCTTTGAACTGCCTAGCTTCTGGAATCTTAGGAATGAGCGTCAAGAACGAAGAGTTAGCCCCCGCTGGGAATTTTCCTTTCTTGAAAAATTCTTGAATCAATCTAGAAAAGTCACCCCCGATGATGCTCCAAGCCTTCTGAAGGAAAAGAAGTGAAAAGCCATCAGGCCCAGGAGACTTCTGCCCATTACACCCCTGAACCGCCTCCCACACTTCAGAATGAGACACGTCTTTTTCTAAGCCATCAGCTTCCTCCTGACTCAACTTAGAGAAACCCAAATCCTGAATCCTTGGCCGATTCCAGCTAACCGCTTTGAAGAACTCCCCGTAGTGCTGGGCCGCGGCTCTTTTGATCTCAAGCGGGGTGTGGAGCGTAGAGTTAGACACTAAAATCTCCCTAATAGAGTTTCTCCTAGAAGAGATTTTGGCCATCCTGTGAAAATAAGATGTATTCCTGTCTCCGTAGACATTCCACTTCAATCTATTTTTATGAAGCCAAAAATTATCAACCTTCTTCTGCTGATCCCACAACTCAATCTTAGCCTTAGATAGCTCTGATTGCTCATCCACCGACAAAGGGCGATTATCAGCAAGACGATCTAAATCCTCGAATCTCGACTGCGAAATACGAAAATTAGACTCAACATTGCCAAAAACTTCTTTATTCCACACCCGAATCTTCTTCTTAAGGAATTTCAGCTTCTGGACAACACGGAAGTCCCCCGGAAATTCACTACCAGCTTCCTGCCACCAACCCCCCACCAAATCCTTAAAATCCCTCTCCTCCCACCAAACAGCCAAATCACGAAATGGTTTTGGCCCCCAGTCAACCAACTCGCCTCTTAGAATCAGAGGGACATGATCAGAGCCATTCCGAGCCAAAGCCGATAGCTCACAATCCCGAATCAAAGGCAACCATCCAGCTTGAGCAAACATTCTATCAATTTTACTTCTACTGCAAGAGTTAGACCAAGTATAACGCCTTCCCACTAGCGGGATATCATGAAACCCGCACCTATCAATCCACTCCTGAAAAGAAATCATGCCTCTCGAGTACCCATCTCCATTGGAACGATCAGAAGGGGTAAGAGTCTCGTTGAAATCACCCACTATCAAGACGGGGACCGTACTGTTTTCAACTCTTATAGATAGCTCTTCCCATAGAACCTCACGGGAAGCAACTGAATTAGGCGCATAAACATTCACCACCGCACAACGCGAACTACTATCAATCACTTCTCCCTCTATCCAAATAAATCTATCTCCTATCTCGGAATAATCCAATCGAAAAGAGTTGGTCTTCCATATCGTCAGCAAACCACCCGACCTCCCTATCGCTGGAGCATAAACACACTTCGAATCATTACCTCCACCTAACCCATTCAAAAGGAAATCGTCCACAACCTCCCTTTTACTCTCTTGAAGTAGACAGAAAGTAAGCATATCCCCACTAAATAAATTCTTAATAAAGAGTTTTTTCCTTCTCGACATCAACCCCCTGCAATTCCATGAAAACACTTGGACCATTGGAATTGGATCGAAACGCGCGGACGACACCTAATTGCGGATGTTGTTCAATTCCTCTTCAAATCTCTCCCTGTTAAAGATCCGAAGAGCCTCCTCATTAACCTGATCGGTAAGGGCCATTATACGACCGACCTCCCAAGTTTTCGTCTCGACCATGATGGTTTCTCTCAATCTGTTCATGGCTGCAATTTCACTATCATCTGCATGGAAGACATTTTTCGTATTGATTGACGAGTTACTGGCAGTGTGTAGATTCCCAGAGGTAGCTATGATCCGCTTCACTTTCTTGTCCTTTCGTCTCCGAGTAATTAAGGGGAGAGATCCCCTCGGTATGTCTGCTGAAACTGAAGGAACTCCCTCTTCGACCCGCTGGACTTGTCTGCCAGAAGCCGCCGTACTTAGGCGCTCAAGCTCCTCCCCCTCCGAGGTTTCCACAACCTCAACCTCTTTAGGGTTTGACTCCTCTTCCAAATCTCTGTCAGACGATTCAGACCCAAATCCCTCTTCATAACTAAATATAAGATCTTGCATAGGTTCCTCGCAACAGCTCACTTCATACTCCTTGCACCCTAATTTCACCTTCACAGTGCCCTTAACATGTAGCTGATCCGTAGAGATTAAGAACCGAGCCGTGTCTAGCCTACTCCGACTTAATGTTCTATCATCCGCCACCACGAGATTTCCCCAAAGGGATCCTATTTTCCTGAAAGTCTCGATGCCCCAGCTTTGAACCGGAACTCCCGTACAGTGCACCCAACATAACCTTCCAGAATAAGCTAGCTCCTCTGTCCAAGGAACCATCCTAGAGAACACACGACAGTTGCCCGTGTTACTAGACTTGATAGCGTCCTCAATGTCCTCTTTGCTGTCAAATTCCAACCAAATCAGACCACGTCCTAGGACCCTGGGAACGCAATGCCATCCTTTCTCAGCTATCAGCTCGTTAATATCAGGATAATCCTCTATCCTGCGAAGAACACCAATAACGCTTCGCTCCAGCCACTCCTGGTTTTCCGCTGGAATGGACAGCTCCACAGTCACTTCCTCCTTTTCTTTCTCTGCTACTCCCCCCTTATAGTGAACCAGCTCCCTTCCTAGTAAAGGAATATCTTGTGGTAGAGACTCTGACTCTATATTTATGGGTTGTTCTGATTTCCCCTGCAGCTTAGGCCAACCCGACCCAAAGCCGCCCATAGAATGAAACCCAGGCTGATTAATCCCTTTTGACCGATCACTTCCCGTCCCAACTTTGAAACCCATCCGCTCCCCAGAAAGAGATTTCCTAAGATCAGAACCCCTCTTCTTATTATGACCAATGTTCGCCCTAATAGCCGACGCACCAATAAATTGTCTGTCAAGGGCAATCTCCATGTCAATCTTGTTGGCTACCCAGTCGAAACGAACAAAACCAAAACGCAGACCCCGGTTATTCCTTCTCAACGGGATGAAAACATCCGACACCCTACCAAACCGAGGTAGCCGCCAACGCTGCGTGATCAAGTACCGGAGAGCACGATGATCAACATGTTGGGGTAAATTCACCACATAAAAGGTGATGTCCCTAGCCTCAGAATTAGGTCCCCCCATCGGCACAGAGAGCCAAGGGACAAACGAAAACCAGCAGCAGACAATTGGAAGAAAATGATGAACGGAGAGTTGAAGATGAATAAACACAAGCAGTTAGTGATCAGGCGACGGAACTGAACTGAAACAAGCAAACAACGCTCAACCCAACTCTGCAACCACAACACCCCGTAACAGAACAGAAGAAAACCAGCAGTAGAACCAATGATAGAGAACGAAGCACGAAGATGGAAGAGGATTTAACACAAACAGTTGGTGAGCCGGAGTTGGAAAAGGAACAAACAAAACCACGTTCGACCCAATTCCGGCAGCCACAACACCCCAGAGCAGAACCAGTGAAACCGGAGACCAGATCGGAACACCAAAAGAACATAAAAACTAAAAACTAAAGGGCCCACGAAGTCCCTTCAAACCAACTAAAACAGCAACTATAATCTAAATAGGACAAGAACGGCAGCCACAGACGGTGACCAGAGGAGGAACGGAAAGATCAGGGAGAGGAAGGACGAGAAAACAAACCCGAAAAACTTGGAATGAAGGGAGAAGAGAAGCGGCCTTGTGGTGACAAGAAACACATCGGGATGAGCATCGAAGGTCTCGGAAGGAGAGAGGGCCAGCAGATCGGGGATGGTTTTACGCCAACTACAGTAGGTAGTTGGTATTATTGGGTTCTCCGGCAGCAGTGGGCTGGCCGGAGGGGCAAGGGAGAACAGGATCTCCAATCGTAGCTGACGGGAGAACAGGACAAACTTTTTAATTTTATTTCAAGTCATTGTATTACCTTGGCCGCCTCAGAATTTCCAACACCATCCACTCCACAAACGCTGAAAACCGATAGAAACATGGAAACCCAGCTTTTGATATACTGTTCGACCGAATACCCAGCTTTCATTTGCTGAAGATTCGCCCCGTTAGTCAACGTTACTGTGCTTGGAGCTTGTTTTCAAACATTTTGCTGCTGAAACTCCAATTTCGGCAAAAAGAGAAAAACAAAGGCGCTCGATAATTCTGCATCTCAAGAAACATACAAAACAATCAGCGCCTGGCAAGTGGCAATCCTTCATCAAGCAAAACAAATAACCATGAGCTGTACCCTGCAAGCTAGTGAGGTAGAAAGTTGTCCCTTTGATCATGTGCCATCAAAATTGAGCAATCCCGTGCAAATAAAAGCAGTCAGAAAATTCATTGCACGTTTTATTTAAATCTTCCAAAACTAATTAAATTTCACTGAAAGATTTCGAAAGTAGAAGCAACATTCTGCAGAAACTGGAAAAGTCAAAACCAACGCCAACAATTTTCTTTGAAAATTAGCACCTGTGATAGCATAGCGCTTGTTGTACTAAGGTAAGAGAAATATGTAACCTCAATACTTTTACATAAGGAACCAAAGCCAAATCAGCCAAAACACAAACATAAAGAGCCACATACATGTAAATAAGTAGTTGTTATTGTCACGTGAAATAAACAAGTGCGATATCTGACAATATAATGCCCATTCAAGATCTCTGCTAGTCTTTTATACAGAGATCTAATTGAAGTTATTGTCCTTTCACCTGGACAACCCTGAAGAGGCAGAACTCAGTGTAAAGCTTTCCGCATGAGATTTTATATACAACTTACTCTTCATTCTTGACAAACAAGTGAAGGATAAATATGATGTATCAACGTTAGAATAAACTGCAGATAATAGCAAAGCGACAAAGGGAAAAATAATTCTTAGAGATAGTAAAGCTCAAGCATATTACATTTCCTGAAATCAATTTCCCTCGATGGTATATATGTCTTGCCACTTTAACAATATTTCACGGTGCATCTCAGCAATAAAGTGTTTTACGTCGTGTAACAACCTAGAGAATGCTTAATTCTGCTACCTTCAAGTTCAACTGACTTTTCTTATCAAAGACGAATGAAAAAAATGAGCAAATGATGAGAACCAGTTATGTGATCATGGGTGTCTAAGGATCCACTGTGATTTACTTTTCAAAATGATGGGTTTGGAAAAGCTAATCAAAGCAGCTTTTGCCAAATTGAGCGTTTATGAATAAAAAGGCAACAGTTAAAAGAAGTAAAATAGAAACCAAAATGTGCTTTATGGCTATAAAGCTACTAAGAAACACTGCAATTCCAAAATGCAAACCCTTATAGAAGGAGAATGGGAGACATGCGCGGAATAGGTTTGTTACTGATACCTGATACAATCTAGATTGCTTCGGAAGAGCTCCAGAGCATAATATGGGATCTGCTTAAATTTTGTGCCACTGTGCATGTAAGTCCCAAAGAACTGCTGCAACCCACACTTAACCATCTATATATAAGTGAAAGCAATAAACTGCATCCATCCAATAAGAATACTAATGACTTGTATGTACAATGCCACCTTGAAGTTCAGTACTTCAAACATAACTTCATTTCTTTTTTATTTGAGAGAATCATTCAATCGTAATTTTTACAACAGATTGCCGTATAGAAAGATCTAGGAAAAAGAAAATATGCAAGATAAGAAGAAAATTCAGCCTCTGATGACAACTCTAAACTGGTTATGTAATCCTCCATGTCTTTGAAATGTGAGCTGCACACTATAATACAAAAATTCCAACCTATGTAGCTCCAACTTTCTGATGAGATTCAATAAGCAATGCATTTAAAAGAATATGAAGGGCCGCTTCATAAACAACTCCATCATAATGCATCCCATCAACTGTACACTTGGGTCCACAATTCCAAGTCAATGACTGCATATCCAGTGATAGAAGCGGACCACCAGATGTGCGCAAGAGCCTACTATCCTGTAATGCTTGGTTGTAAGCATGCCACACTTCATCACTCATCTTCTCCCTCTTCTCCACCGTGGTCAGCATCCCATTAATCAACATTGGCATACCAAGCCAGAACAAATGAGGAGATCTAACAGATACAGAACCCGTCACAGGCCCATCTGCACTCAACTCAGGTGATAAAGGCAACAAGGACACCACAGAACTCCGCAAGGATTGCAAGGAAACCCCATAATTGGACGCATTTGTTACATGAAGCATGTGCCATAGTGCTGCTCCCATCACCAAAACATCAGGGTAACTTCTATTCCGCTTAAAACCCATCATGAAATTTGTTAAATTGTCCACATAAGGTGCCCAAATAAAATCTAATTTCATACCAATCTCATCAATAACAACCTCATAATCACTGTGCCTCTTAAACAGATCACCTTTAATGGATTCCATTCTTTGAGAATCCAGAATCAAATTCAAGAAAGATTGCACCATCACCAGGATGCAGAGGAGCCGTAACAAAACTCTGGCACCACCCCAGTGAGTAATTGTAATACTCCAATGCTTCTATGTGGAAAGCAGCAAAAGAATAATGTGTATCATTGGTAGCACAGCTTATTGGGTAGGTGGAGTAGCTTTCTTCAGGCTTCTTGCTACAATTGTATAACAAGGAGAAAATGGTGTAACCTGGGCTAATGTGGAATGGGGATCGGTCGAGGCTAAAATTATGAGCAGGGTTGGACATGTTTCTTGATAGACTGCAGCAGCATTAGCTACAAGCAAAGAATGGTTGCCATAAGAGATATCTTTAATGACATAATCGTCATTGGAGATTGTAAGAATAGGGCTGTTTTGGCTGCAAGTGATCTCGAAATTCGGGTGGCCGCAGAAGGAATGTTGATCATTTTGAAGAAAAGTTTCTTATTCTGTAGAAGTTGGTGACATTTTTCATTTCACACTAGCAAAAAAAGCATAAACATGCTTCCACGTTTTAATTTCAAATTTTATTTATTTATCTAAAAAAAATTATAGTTTATTAGATATTCACTTTCACACATATAGTTTAAAAACGTACAATATAACCTTAATAGTATATTAAAAATTGTAATTTTAACCTTTGTATAAATATGGTAAGACCTACAAGATTGAAATCCATCTCCTCAACCCAAAAAGATTGAAATTGCTAAACAAGTCATCTTTTGCAGGTGGACTTTTCCGACTACCAATCACGTTTTTTCTAGTCATGACAATATCATATTTACGTTCTTAAATTTTCTTCTTTTTTAATGTTTTTAAAAGTATTGTTTTATTTATTTTTTTCAAATTTTCGGCCTAAAATTGTGGGCTCTCCTGTGTTTGTTACTTCCTTTTTCTCTCTCTTTTTTTTTGGTGTTTAAACCCAAATGACCTAAGTATTGTGGATGCTAGTTACGAATGCAATGAAATTAAAGAGCAAACTCAACGGCTAAGCAGGTATTAATATTCAAGTTTCAGCATAAAAAACAAAGGAAGAAAGGGTGAGAGCTGCGCACCAGCAGGACAGATGACTGGATAGGATTTGTTCCGGCAGAGGCAAGCGAAACCTGAGCTACTGATGTTAGTCCCGCAAACCCCACCCGAACGAACACATTGGTTGCAGATCGGGAAATCTCTTCCGTATACATAGGAGACGTTAAACCCTCGTTTAACAAGTCTCTTTACATCTTCAACTCCCTCCAACACACCCGAATCCAGATCCCTCCGCGGACGGAACTGGAACTTCCACTACTGCCTCACAGTTATTATTCCTTAGGGCCACTTCTCTCAGCGCTTCATTCGGACCTTCATAGAAGAAGCCATCACGGCGGGAAGGACATGAGAGAACCTTCTGGTCTGGAGGAGGCGATGTGCAATCAGTGGCGGAGCCACGAAGAGACTAGGAGGGGGCTACAGCCCCCTCTAGCTTTTTAAAAAAAAATTATCAAGTAGGGATTTTGACAGGGATTTTGTGGTGCAAGGATTAAAATTATAGCAAATAATTGCTTAATTTATTTAGAATAGTAAAAGTCATTGCCTATCCTAGTATCTTGAATAAGTGTGTATTTTTATAGCTAGAAGTGATTAATGTAAATCTAATTAATTTGAGTATCAATTTCAGATAAAAAGTTACACTATTCATCTCCTATACTTCAAATTACTAACTGAAATAAGACTAAGCTGTTAATAGAAAAAGATCATACCAAAAATGATGTAGTCCAAGCTTAATATTGTCTTCTTATTTATATTTTTGTTAAGTTTATCTAAATATTTGTTATTTAGTGACGGATACAAATATTCTTAAACATTTTTTCAATTTTTCGTTCAGTTCTTTTGCCTTCTCTTTGAAATATTCAAAAAAAAAAAAATTCGGGGGCGCTGCCCCCGAACCCCCGCATCCCCTAAATACAGATTCTAGATCCATCACTAATCTCGCCCCCCAATCATCAAATCCTGGCTCCGCCACTGTGTGCAATTGTAGGCCAAGTTTAAGAGTGTGTTCTCGTCAGGGTTGGAACGAAAGAGGTTTTCATTGAGGCTGATGTTCACCAAATCCTGAGAGCACAAACCAAAATCCCAGAAATCCAATCGCGCCAGAGTCATCTGCTTGGAAGCTTGAGAAATGTTAAGCACAACAATCAACTCCGATCCACCACTCACTAGAACAGGGTGCTGAGATTCTTGACACTCGAGTTCGAATCCTAGCTGCCCACACACTAGAGGCCGATCGTTGCCTCCCCAAAATGGGTAGGAAAGATTTTGCAGCAATCCACAGTCGTACCTTCCGCTGCATCTCTCATAATTAGCCTCATAATCTGCTTCTGAGGAAGAAAATGATGGGACAAGAATTAAATATAGGACGAAGAAGGCCAAGAGAGTGGGCTGCAGATAAGGAGAAAGCAACAGAGGGAGAGGATGAGATACCATCTTCTCTGTTGTTCTTTCTTTTCTTTTTCTTGCTTACAATTTCTGTCTATGAATGAACGAAGAGAAAGGCGCTCAGTCAAATTTGGTGGGTGTATTGTGGGAGTCCAGCTTAGGTTTAACAATAACAGAAATTGGATTTACTAGGGAATGAATGAGATGAGAAGTTTCACTTATTCTTGGGCTAACATTCAAACAATATGATTGTAATTGTCAGAAACAAGATTTGTTTTGCACGAGAAAAAACATGGAGTGGGTGGAATTTTCTATTAGAATAGAGATGACAGTCGACTGACTTTGGGTTTTTTCTGCGTTTTATTATTGTTCATCTATTCAAAAATGGACAAATAAGGGAGTGGCGGCTCTTGGACGGAAGCAAATAGCCAACTATCGTAACTTCATGTTTAATAAATAAAAATAAAAATCTATTCTATATAAAAAGCAGAAGGTCTTATTTTTTTAAATTACTATTATATTCTTAAATTATTAAAAAACTTAAAAGTGTAATAGACTTTTAAACAATAATTTAGTAAATATATTTTAATTAATTAAATTATTCAATTAATTTTAAAAATTATTAAAAAACTTAAGGGTGTAATAGACTTTTAAACAGTAATTTAGTAAATATATTTTAATTAATTAAATTATTCAATTAATTTAAAAAAAATGCGTTTGATATAATAATCCACTATATGATGATCAATGTGTACAACCAAGCAAATATCACGTCAGTCACAATCCACTGTATGATGATCAATGTGTACAATCAAGTAAAAACCACGAGACCAAGCCAGTAACAATCCACTATATGATGATCAATGTGTACAACCAAGCAAAATCACTATCTCAACTATAGGAATTATGTGGCATACACCACTATCACCAATAGTACCAATCAAACAATCTGATCAATCAATCTGAGAAAAATAAAAGATATGAGAATAGAGAACCAACACTAGATTTTTACTGCTTCAATCAGGATAATATTTCTACCACCTTGGACAACTTCTCATCGATCCAACCGTTCAGATTGAGGAACCAGAAGTCACGCACTTGCTGTCCAAATTTCACCCCGATCCAACGGTGAACGAAGTCGCTGCGACGATTCTCCCGCAGCTGCACAGAGTTTGGCGAAAATCTGTTTTCTCTCCCACAGGATGCTCAACAACAACCCTCTCACAATCTCTCAGGATGCTCAACAGCAACCCTAATTAATTCTCTTTTCCCTTTTGCCTCACAACCTAAGCCACCACTCACCTTTTATAATGGTTTGCAATTGCAAACCTAATTACACTAGGTGTAGGAAACCAAAACCGCCTCTAACTCTTTCTTTTTCTTTTTTTTTTCTTAACCTAAATCAAACTATTACATGTGCCCCCAATTGGGCTAGGCCCACAACAAATCTCTCCTTCAACCAATATGAGCTGAACTCCAACAATTCTCCCCCTCCAGCTCATATCATGGGGGAATCACCAATCTTCATGCAATCTGAGTAGGAGTCAAGTTCGCTTTCTCGCCGGTCAACACCGCAAAGCTCACTCTTCTCCTAGGTAACTCTACCTGGCCATCACCATCATTCAATCTTTTGTAAGTATCTTGTACTTTACTCTTAACCGCGGTTCCAATCAATCGGTAAACATTGTTGGAAGCAAGCTCCCCCTTCATGATTACAGCTGCTCCTTTGCTTACCCTCATTAATTTGTCTCTCGCTGCGTATCTATACCCGCGAGAATCCAATCTTCCAAGAGAGATTAAATTTCTTTTCAACTTCGGCACATATCTCACATTGCCGAGAGTTCTCACCAATCCATCATGCATCTTAATCTTCACATTGCCAATACCTTCAACCTCTAGTTTTTCGTTATTGGCCAATATGACAGATTTATCATCACAATCACCAAATGTACTAAACAATTCTTTGTTAGCACAAATATGAAAAGAACATGCAGAATCTAAAATTCAGGAATCTCTTACGTGTTCCTCACTTTTCTGCACTACCAACACTTCAGCATCATCATCCTGAATAGTTGCAGCATCACTGATACAAGCTCGACTTCGATTTGGAGCCTTTGCACAGATCTAGTCCTCTTTGGGAGGTTGGATCATCGATTAGATGGAGTTGATGGAGAGGATAACGTCGCAAGGAGATTGTGGAATAGGTGCAGCGGATAAATGGATGAAGATGAAGGTGTTTTGATGTATAAACAATAAACGAACTTGCATACACGGTAAACCCTTCTAGGGATGATTCCTAGACAAACTTACCACAAGCATACAAGGATCTCTAATCCAAGAGGAGAAGAAGGGGAAAGTTTGGTCTTGGTTAGGAGATAACTCAACAAAAACAAAGACAAGTCTAAAATGAACCTACTGTTCACTATTTATACTACTAGGTTATTACATGGGGAAAACCCCTAAATACCCTTAACAAAGGGTCTTGAGCATCGGTCTTAGCCTAGACTAGTGGGTTTGGCCTAGATGGCGAGGGCGAGATGGAGCACGGTCCCGCGAGGGCAAGATGAGGCTCGGGCCTGCGAGGGCAAGACAGGCGCGGGTGCGCAAGGGCAATGCGGGGCATGGGCAAGACCTCGGCGTGGTCGTGTAGGGCTCGAAGGGAGGCTTCCATGCTCGTATCACTCCATCCACCTTTAGGGAGATTCGGCCTCGAATCTATAGGGTCCATCCCGTGAAAGGCTAAGTGGGCCAAGGCAAGCTCCCGGCTAGTGGCTACCCATGGAAACATCAAAATACCACTCGCGGAGAATATAGGCCAAGGTGGAGGTCATTCTCGGGCAAGGCAAGTAGGCGCGGTCGGGAAAAATCCAAGAACAACCAAGGATCGGTCAAGACGGAGAAGGGATGAAATGCGGATCAAGTGAGGGTTCAAAGTAGTAGACGAGTAGGAGTGGGCACTACGGATGGCCAAACGGTCAACATACTCAGAACCAAGAAGGAAAGGATCTACCAAGTCATGTGTAGGCACCTTCGGGATTATGGAAAAATCATTCCCAAGGGACCAAAAATGGCGCTGCAACGCAAGAAAATGGACAACTTTCTCATGACTGCCCGAAGCGAACTCACAAGGTGTACTAGCACTCATTTCGCTCCCAAAATCCACAACATCACTATCCGAAGGGGTATCAAGCAGTTCCTCCTCAATGGAGGCCAAATATTCCTCAATAGGATGCGATCCGAATGGGAACACCTCATCCTCCAGAAGCGGTGGTGGCCCGAAAGAATCAACACTAGAAGGCACCATGCTCTGTCGTGTGGGAGGGGCGGGAGGGCAACTAGGAGGAGGGGGTGGTGGCTCAACTAGTCGGAAAGAGGAGTCGATGACCTCCAATCTACGACGCAACTCGGCCAAGGTATCTGAATGGTTATCCAAGTGATCATATGAGCCTATGGATGCATGATGTGGTACTCGGGCTCGAGGGGCAGAAGTCTCATGCACATAGGAGCCCGGAGGGGGCTAGTGGACACGGTGGGAAGATGGCGCCGTGTGGTAAGGTGGGGCACGACGAGGAGGTGCACTAGGAGGCCTAAGGTCACGACGTGATGATGGTGGCGCATATGGAACATAGTCACGTCCGTGAGGGTAAAGGATGTGATCAACCGGCGCCTCTATCACGCGTGATGAGCTACAGGCACCATATGGAGGTGGCGCCATATAAGGCAGAGAGGGGCGGTGTGGGCGCTCATCAATGTGGTGCGGCTGCTCATACCCATAAGATCGCCGTGAGGGCTCACGAAGATCATACTGTGGCTCATACCCTTCAGAATAGGCGCTCCCATCATAAGAACCACACGGGTAGGCCACACTATCAACCATATACGGGCTAGTACCATACGGTGTCTCATACCCAACGAAAGAATGCTGCCTATCATAACAAGGAGTGAAGTGGTCACTAGTAACCGTGGGAGCGACACTAGAATAACAAGAATCCTCTTCCCAAGAAGACCCTTCAACCTCCGAATAACAAGAAGACATAGAAAATTACCTACAAAAGAAAACAAAACGCAAGTGCTATAATAAACATTAGTCTCTCCCTCACGTGTTTGCACTCGTGTTTCACACTCTAATAAGCTCTCAATTTCGCTCACTCTAATTTCCAACACAAACCAAACACTTAGGCTAGCAATGACTCTAACGAAAGCACAAGGAAAGTAAAGAAAACAAGGCTAGGCAAGGAAAGCAAGGGAGGCCGAAATAGTGATCAAAGAAGAGAACTTGATTTTGATCACTAAATTGACTTAGAGTAGAGTATGTATGTGCGGAACAAACAAAAGGAGACACCAAAGACACAAGCTACACAAGAAGAGACTCACGGAAATGAGAAAATAAAAATAAGACACAAGGAAGCCGAATGCTTGAACAATCACAAGGAAAACCGAAACTCAAACAAATGCACACCCAAAATGAACTACTATACTTCAACAATGCATACATACACAAGGAGACTCTTGCTTTTGACTCACTCTTCTTTCTCTTTTTTTTTGAATAAGGGATTTGATCTTTTCTTTTGATCCCTCTTGTTTTTTTTTTTTTTTTTTTGAAGTGAGTGAAGAGTGCTCAATGAAGCTTGTATATATGTATGACAAGTATTTTCAAGAAGATAAGTGTATTGATATGACCCAAGCTCTGATTTGGAGG
The DNA here is from genome assembly GCA_963691705.1 of Viola odorata. Classification (NCBI taxonomy): domain Eukaryota; kingdom Viridiplantae; phylum Streptophyta; class Magnoliopsida; order Malpighiales; family Violaceae; genus Viola; species Viola odorata. The sequence goes on from OY829546.1 coordinate 32,181,467, forward strand.
AGTTTGGCCGAAGGAATCCTTGAAGGAGTAGGATCTAGCCTCTTTGGGAGGTTGGCATATAGATAGATGAATGGATGATCGGATTTGACATGGATGAATGGCTGTTTTGATGGGGAGATGGTTTGGATTACAGCGGACAGAAATGGAGGAAAAGGAATATGTATTGATGATAATAAAAAGGAACTATTGTTCTTGACAAACCCCCTCACCTCTTGGATGAGTAACCTTGCCGAAAAGAACAAAGGATCTCTTAAACAAATACAACCCTCTCACCTCTTGGATGAGCAACCTGATTTGTTTAGATAGTTGGTGCTGGTTTTAAGAACCCTATGGTTTTAGGAACCCTAATGCATAAGCTAAAAAGTTGGTCCTTGAAGAAGATAACACAAAAACAAAGACAAGTGCTGAAATGAAAGAAAAGCACTTTAAATAGTCTAGCCTAAATAAAATGGGTAAATACCCTTACACCCTTGGACAAAAGGGCTTGGTCTTTGGTCTTGGCAGCAAGAGAGATGGGCTGGAACATGGGCTTCGGCCAACCAGTAAAGGGCGCAAGGGCTTGGCCGCACGGCTTCATGGTTTAGTAGGGTTCGGCGCGGTAAAGCTCATGACTTCCGAGGATTTAGGCCCGCGACTCTTCACAGTTTGGCCGAGCAAGGCATGAACGCATGTAGTCCATTGTTCCCGTGGCTTTATGTCACCTTCTTCGGCTCTAAGGCTCTTCAAGAGGGTGGCTGCTACAGCCTTGCTCCGAGTGAAGTATCCATGAGCATTGGTGCTCATATCATGTATGACAAGTAGTTTTGAAAGTTTTGAGATTTTCACTAAATGCCAAAAATTTCATGATGTGGCACAGGTGATGAGGTGGCAAGTGATGTGTCAAGTGAGTGTCAAGTGAGGTGGCAAGAATGTGCTCATAAAATATCTAAAAGAATATTCTATGCATATCCTATTTGATATACTAGGCCAGCAATGAAGGTGATGTGGCTTAATATGCACCTAGTATATTAGAGGGCACCTACACAAACTAACAAAATGGGACCACAAGCTCCACATGGCACACATTACACTTGTTCTTACACATGGATGAACCAAATGCATACACCAATCACACTAATTCGGTTTGGGGGAGGAAAATGAAGATTTTAATTATTCAAACACATAATTTTTGGATTTTTGGGTTCACAATAGATCAAACCTCAAAAAGCATCAAGAACACAAGATGAACTTTGAAGAACACCAAACAGACTTTCGATTTCTGACTCCAAAATATAGAAAACGTAGCCCAAAAATTACGAAAATTAACAGGCTGACTCCTAAGACACAGATCTACAACTTTGTAGAAGGAAGGAAAACTAAATTCCAAGTGTAAGGGACAGAAAACAGACGCACAATACAAAACTATTTTTCTCGCGCGATTTTTGCACACTTTTCTTCCAAGGTCAAAAAGTGTGCGAAAATCACCGATTCAGCAGCCGACTCAAAAACAAAGTTTGTTCTACTCATAAATAAATTTAAGCACAAAAAGTTTTAGATTTGTCTGACATAGAAAACTGACTCAAAACAGAAAAGAAAACTGACTCAAAAACTGACTCCTGGACAGAAACAATCTGTCCAACACAAATGAAAATAAAAACACAAAGGGGAAGCGATTTTAGAGGTGGAAATGAAGAGATGAACAAGAAGAACCAACCTAGAGAACAGCTGAAGCTCCGCTACCAAATGATACAAGCTCGACTTCGATTTGGAGCCTTTGCACGGATCTAGTCCTCTTTGGGAGGTTGGATCGTCGATTAGATGGAGTTGATGGAGAGGATAACGTCGCAAGGAGATTGCGGAATAGGTGCAGTGGATAAATGGATGAAGATGAAGGTGTTTTGATGTATAAACAATAAACGAACTTGCATACACGGTAAACCCTTCTAGGGATGATTCCTAGATAAACTTACCACAAGCATACAAGGATCTCTAATCCAAGAGGAGAAGAAGGGGAGATTTTAAGAACCCCATTTAAATAAGCTAAAGTTTGGTCTTGGCTAGGAGATAACTCAACAAAAATAAAGACAAGTCTAAAATGAACCTATTGTTCACTATTTATACTACTAGCTTATTACATAGGGAAAACCCCTAAATACCCTTAACAAAGGGTCTTGAGCATTGGTCTTAGCCTAGACTAGTGGGCTTGGCCTAGATGGCGAGGGCGAGATGGGGCATGGTCCCGCGGGGGCAAGATAAGGCTCGGGCCTGCGAGGGCAAGACGGTTGCGGGTACGCAAGGGCAATGCGGGACAAGGGCAAGACCTCGGCGTGGTCGTGTAGGGCTCGAAGGGAGGCTTCCATGCTCGTATCAATCACCAATCTTTTCTTTACCCTTCTGCAGTTCTTTCAAATCAGTCATCATCTTTTGACAGTATACTCTGATGTGACCCTTCTAGTAGCAATAGTAGCACTCTTTCTCACTGTAGTCTGCCCTTGGTCTTGAACTGGATCTGTTTCTTCTATAGCTGGAAGAAGCACCTCTTCCTCTGTTTCTACCACGTTGATCCCGTCCACTCGATGACCCTTCTGAAATCATTAGTTTGTCACTACTATTCTTGTTCTCCACTCCTAACAACTTCTCATTATCTATTAGGAAAGTCGTCACATCCTCCTTCTTCAAACTTGTCTTCTCTGCTGTAAGGGATTGCACCAGTGACTTGTATGACACAGGCAATGAAGAAAGAAGAAGTATTGCCTGCTCTTCATCTCCTACATTCTCCCCTGTATTATGCACTTTCGTCAACACCCGATTGAAATCCGACAAGTGCTTATGGATGCTCATACCTTCACCCATCTTCAACGAATACAAGTCCAACTTTAGACTAACTTTGTTTGTCACAGACTTGGAAGCATAAACACTTTCTAGCTTCTCCCACATTCCTTTTGGTGTTTGCTCCCCCATCATAGCATACTTTATTGATGAAGCTAATGCAAGCCTGATCTGACTCGTCGCCTTTTTTAGGATAGTTGCCCAATCACCATCTTTCATTCTTTCTGGCTTCTTATCACCAAGAGCGACATCGAGATCCTTCATAGTCAACAAATCCATCACAGTTGTCTGCCACACTGCGAAATCATTCTCTCCATCAAAAGGCTCAATCTTTGCGTTGTCGGTCATCTTTCAAACCTTAAGCTCCGCTACCAGTTGTTGGGGTTAATTCCAATCGACAATCAATTTGCGCAGCAAACAATCTTATCCCAAGAATCAATAACCCCTAGCTATCAAACCAATCAAAAGCAATCAAAATAACACAGAGATTTTTAACGTGGAAAACCTCAACAGGTAAAAAACCACGGGACCAAGCCAGTAACAATCCATTATATGATGATCAATGTGTACAACCAAGCAAAATCCCTATCTCAACTATAGGAATTATCTGACATACACCACTATCACCAATAGTACCAATCAAACAATCTAATCAAACAATCTGAGAAAAACAAGAGATATGAGAATAGAGAACCAAAACTAGATTTTTACTGCTTCAATCGGGATAATATTTCTACCACCTCGGACAACTTCTCATCGATCCAACCGTTCAGATTGAGGAACCAGAAGTAGCGCATCTGCTGTCCAAATTTCACCCCGATCCAACGGTGAACAAGTCGTTGCGACGATTCTCCCACAGCTGCACAGAGTTTGGCGAAAATCTATTTTCTCTCCTCTCTCTCACAGGATGCTCAACAACAACCCTCTCACAATCTCTCAGGATGCTCAACAGCAACCCTAATTAATTCTCTTGTCTCTCTTGCCTCACAACCTAAGCCACCACTCACCTTTTATAATGGTTTGCAATTGCAAACCTAATTACACTAGGTGTAGGAAACCTAAACCGCCTCTAACTCTTTCTTTTTCTTTTTTTTTCTTAACCTAAATCAAACAATTACATGTGGCCCCAATTGGGCTAGGCCCACAACAAATCTCTCCTTCAACCAATATGAGCTGGACTCTAACACTTTTGATATACTGTTCGACCGAATACCCAGCTTTCATTTGCTGAAGATTCTCCCCGTTAGTCAACGTTATTGTGCTTGGAGCTTGTTTTCAAACATTTTGCTGTTGAAACTCCAATTTCGGCAAAAAAGAGAAAAACAAAGCCGCTCGATAATTCTGCATCTCAAGAAACATACAAAACAATCAGCGCCTGGCAAGTGGCACTCCTTCATCAAGGAGGTTGTAAGCAGACATGCAAGTGAACCCTCTTCAGTCTAACAACAATTCAGTCTCCCATTACCAAGCAACCAGAAAATAACTAGACAAACTACAATTTCCAACAAACCATGAGCTAGATTCAGTATGAAAGCAGAAGCCAGCACAATATTGCAGTCTATGAGAGCACAAACAAAAATCCCAAAAATCCAATCGCGCCAGAGTCATCTGCTTGGAAGCTTGAGAAATGTTAAGCACAATCAACTCCGGTCCACCACTCACTAGAACAGGGTGCAAAGATTCTCGACACTCGAGTTCGAATCGTGGGTGCCCACACACTAGAGGCCGATCGTTGACTCCCCAAAATGGGTGTTTTAATTGATGAAACAAATGTAAGATTGGAAAATTTATTCGTAACTGCTTAATTAACATATAACAGAGGGCACCCTATAAATGGAGCCAATTATAATATCTAGATATTTCTATACATAATATCTAGATATTCAACACCCTCACTTAAACTCAAGGTGGCATATTGGATGACAACTTAAGTTTAAAGAGTAGGTTTTGAAAACGACGGGTAGAGAGATTTTTGGTGAATATGTCAGCAGTTTGATCGATGGAGGAGGTGGATAGTAATTGAAGAGTTCCTTGTTGAATATGGTGTCGAACAAAGAGACAGTCAATTTCGATGTGTTTTGTTCGTTCATGGAATACATCATTGTGAGCTATCTGGACTCCACTTTGGTTATCACAATAAAGAGGAGTTGTGTGAGATTGAGGAACTCCCATGTCAGCTAAAAGCCAACGTAGCCAAATCAACTATGATGTGGTATCTACAACTAGGGGTGTAACCAGTCCGGTTCGGTCCAATTTTGGGCTTAGAACCGGACTGAACCGGAAATGTCCAGTTCTGATGGCCTGGAACTGGACTGAACCGGAAATTTCCGGTTCTGTCCGGCCTAGAACCGGACAATTCTGTCCGGTTTCGGTTTTTTTTTTTTTAAATTTAATTAATTAAAAAAAATTATATAAAAATATTCAATAAAAATCTGCAAATCTCTGACATAAAACCTCATGTCATCTTTGCAAGCATTTGCTCCAGGCCTGGACACAACAATTGCAAAACCATGAGTTAAAATACCTACTATGCAAATCCCAGATAGGTTTTTCACATGTCTATCAAATCTAGAAGCCATCAGATCCAAATCACTCTGCATCAATAGCTTCCCACTGTAGGAACACATCTCCTAGCGAAATCAAAACATTCATTTACAGCGATGAAAATAGCAGAGACCATCCCTGAAAGAATTAGATTTTGGGTTGAATCCCAATTCTCTATTGCAATTAAGCTTGTTTTAAGCTCTTCAAGCTTGTCTCTGATTTGGTCGGAGATGGAGGAGCGAGAGCAGCGCGAGGGAGAAGGAGTGAAAGAAAATGAAATGAAAGGAAAGTTATTTTTAGGTTTTGGTAAAAACCATCCAAAATAAAAAAAGTTTAAAAATTTTTACGTGGGAGGGGATTCGACCCCCCTCCCTTTAGCTTAGAAGCAAGAATTTTAACCACTGATGGAAAGGAAATATTTGATAATTATTGCATCAGAGTATATACCAAAAGCAAATATATATATACCGGTTCTTCCGGTTCTACGGTTCGGTTTACGGATTTTGGTAGGAGTAGAACCGAACAGAACCGAAAATTTTCGGTTCTGCTATGAGTAGAACCGGACTGAACCGGAACTTTTCAGTTCGGTCCGGTTCGGTGCAAAATGCTCCGGTTCTGGTTCGGTTTCTGGTTCAGTCCGGTTTTCTTATACTCCTATCTACAAGTGCTCGATATTCAGTTTCAGTGCTAGAACGAGCAACAACCATTTGTTTCTTACTGCGTCAGGATATGAGAGAATCACCAAGAAAGAAACAATATCTAGTAGTTGATCGTCTGTCAGTTGGATTTCCTCCCCAATCAGCATCAGAGTAAGCATTCAACTGCAACGTAGAATGTGACGAAAAATGAATGGAAGATGGTGCCTTTGATATAGCGTAGAATGCGAAGCACAACAGCGAAGTGAACTGAATAAGGAGCGGCCATGAATTGAGTAACGAGGTGCACGAAATAGGAAATATCTAGACGAGTGATGATTGAGCTTAAATTGTAGATATTTTTACTATCTATTTTCATGTAATTAAATAGTGATTCTAGTGATTAAAGATGAATTTCTCTACATGATTTGAAAACAGATCTGGAGATGAAGTAAGTAAAGAGGGGAGAATAAAGAGCAAAATATGGGCAGAATGGAGCAGACACCTTTCTTAGTCAAGAACAACGTATGTTACAAACTTTTTTATAACAATTTGTTGTTATGGAAAAACAAAAAAGAAATGTGGAGGTTATAGACGTATGTTAGTGGAGCTATTTTAGAGGAGATGTGTGTTGGTGGAGTGGGTGGTTGAAAAGGAGAAAATTACTTAAAAGTTATGCAAAGAGTAAGTGCTCTCCTCAATTTTACAATAATAACCTTTGTAGTACTTCAATTTTACAACAGTATATATCATTCCACTTTTGTGTTTAATGTACAATATTATTGCTTTATAAAAGAACTCAAAACTAAGCAGGTTATGTCAAAAGAAGCTGATTTCTGCATTTGAATTAAAATTTAGTTGATTCATAATCCATAATCAAGCTCTTTTGATGTCAATTCGCCATCTGAAGATGACTCGGTGATGTTGTAGTGGAGGTTGGGTTCAACTAAAACACCATGCCAATTGTGGCATCCAAAATTGCCATCGTTTGGCAGGTTCCCCATCTCAATGCATCTATGATCATATCCAGTTTGTGCGAATGATTTTACCATCCCCTGCCCATGATTAGGATAGTGATCCACAACCTCACCTATTGATTTCATAAAATTACCGTCTTTATTAGAGTAAGAAAAACACGCAGAGTCTATATTAAGGTGATGAGAGATGATATTAGAAATCGAATCATACGCTACTAACTAGGCGAACGAAATAAAATTATGATTTATTTGTCAAAACACTAGCACGTGAAATTATTATCCAATCTAGTTATTTTTTACCCTTATGTTTGTAGTCATTAAAAGAAAAAGAAAAACTTAATATCTTAAATTACACCGTAGGTCCCTTTACTTAGATGAAAATGACACATTGGGTCTCTCTACATACGTTCCCGACACTTTGAGTCCTTGTACTCTCAATCCGGTGACACTTTATATCCGTTTTATTGATGTGTCGTTATCTGATTGGCAGGAGAAGGAAAAAAGAGAGAAAATTGTCTCATCAATCAGACGATGACACATCAATATGAAGGACTTCAAGTGTCACCAGAGTAAGAATAAAGTGACTTAATGTGTTGAGAATGTACGTATAAAAATTAAATGTACCATTTCCAACTAAGTAGAAAGACCTATTGTGTAATGTAACCAGCTGTATGGTCAAGAAAGTCATTAACTTCATACCTTGCGTTAATAGAAGCGTCTCACTTGAAACTCCAACGGTTTCTTCCAAGGAATACCAATTTGCGTATGCTTGTCTTACCAAATTTTCCATATTCTCCTGTGCATGTACAAAATCAATAACAATATTCATAGGCCAAAAATAAATAAAAATAATTGATAATATAACTATTTTTTTATATTAAAAAAAAACAAAAATGATAATTTAGATTTCTTTCTTACCCTGCTTAGAGTAGAGAGATCTCTGGTGGAGTAAGTTTTGCCATGGATCATGGCGTAGACAACTTGACAAATGGGATTTAAGCCCAAAACACAATTGGGCCTTCGAAATATGTAATGTTTGTTCCCCAAATCACACGTCCTCGCATGCTTTATAGTTACTTCCCACATCTTCTCAGACATCCCATGCCCTACTATCTGTTCACAAAGAATATTTAATCAACATATCTCATTATTTGTCTGCTGGTGACAAAATAGTAACAGAAACTTGGGTTCGAATTGGTATACGTACCCTTCGAAGCTTTTGCGGTTCAACAATGGACATCCTTAAGAAGTCTTGGACAGTCTTAACGCCTCCGGCAGCAAGCTTTTTGTGGAAAGCTCCGTCTTTCCCAATCTTCTCAAGACGCCACACCTCATCCCCTAACATTGGTGGGTGGTGCTTCTTGTACACTGCATACAAGTCCGGAAAGAACACAAGGAGATTAATTAATATCATTTAATTCTTTAATCATCTAAATAAAACGTGGCATTTAAATTCAATTTTGTTAATATATATATATATATATATATATATAGTAAGATGTATAGGAGATTTTTTAGTACAATTAAAATGTATTAATTATATTTATTTAATTAGTTGTTAATTTGGTTTTTTTTATAAGGAGTTGTTATATAGTTGCATATAGGTTATGGAACATATACTAGAGAACTCAACAAAGAAAGTTATTATTTTCCATAGAAAATTTTAGCACTTGAAAAGGCAATAGTTAAAAAAATGTATGCTATAAATAATTTTAAAAAACAACTTTATAGCCCTTTAATTAAACAATATGCCACATTATTTTTTTAAATATTATTTTCAAATAAATATCATATTTTTTTATTTTATTATAAGAACTTCGATTATATATAATAATTTTTTTTTGAAAATTTAATAAACATTTTTTTATTATGCTTCTTATATATATAACACATTAAAGAAAAAGAAGATTTCAGTATAAAGTACGGTTTAAGGCTATAATTTCATCTAATATAAAATAAAATAAACAATAGTATTTACTTTACTATTTCTGACGCGTCATTGAAATGAAAGACCTCCGACTTAAACTTATGCATGTCAACCTTAATTACTAATTAATTAGTATTAGTAAGATAAAATAAATGATGAAAACATATTATAATCACTAATTTTATAATTCATGCACCCCACATCACCTAGTATGGTGAGGTTGTATGCCACTTGCTAATTATTGAACTAATTAACAGTCACGTCATGACCTAGAGCGTAAAAAATCTAAGAATTAAAAATTTATTCACGAATTTTTTATTTTCATATATATATATATATAGATCATCTATTCGATAAAATGTGCGTAATAGATAGTTAATTATGATAAGATGGATAAAATTCCGAAATTTAAAAATACTATTCATGATGAGTCCATTCTAAAGAAACTTTTTAAATTAATTGGATGATTCTTACTAACACTGAGAGTATTGTATCTACAATTTCATTGAACTTGAGAGACTTGCTAATACTCCTTTGAAACTATATAATTTGTGTAAAATTAATTTATGAGAACGAAAGTGCACAAATAATAACTAACTTAGTTGACGAATTTAAGAAAAATTCTATACTGATGTGGTTATAATGTTATTATTTAAGTTGAGATTTTGTTGATATACGACTAATTAATGATTTTAAAATTATAAGATTGAAAAAGAAAGGAAAGGTAGAGGATATTGTGAAGAAACTTACATTCTCCGCGATGATCCTTGACAACAAAAGCTTCAGTCATGGCTTCGCGTATTATAACACCTTGATGGCTTCCAGGAACCACTCTCACTCCAATCCTGAACTTTCTGCTCCTAATCCAGCTCGAGTTATCCGTAAACTCGATATCTTCAACCGCTGCAAGCCCGTCCCGTAACGTTATCGTTAAGCAATCTCCGGCGAGCAGAGGGCGTTTCCCTACTCTTTCCTTGACGACGTTGTTATCGAATTCTTGACTTGTCCAAGAATTAGGATCATTGGGGGGGAAGTCTCCGTCGAGGACCACGATTTCGAGTTTGATCGGGTGGGGGAGGCATGTTGGTACCATAATTTGATGGTCACCTGACCTCGTGTCTACAAGAAATATTTGGAGGGGAGAACCGTCGGAATCAAGTATTTTGCTGCCGGTAAATATAGGGAGCGAAAGCTTCTTGCCGAAGATTAGTCCCAGCCCAGACGGCTCAACTGTTTGCATTTGCATCGAAGGAGATTGATTTGGAAAACGTGAACATTTTAACAAAGTACTCTCCACTTCTTGGCTCACCTAAATTTGTAATATAAAGCACAAACATGCATATATAAAACGTTGATTAATCAAAATAATGATTGACAAACAAACAAAAAAGGTCATAAAGCACAGACTTACCACTCTCCTAAGCATTGGCTCCAACACCATAAGGAAATTCTTCATGGAATTCACCATTACAGCTTCTCCGATAACCCTATTCATTAAGAAACAAAAAGAATTATAAATTGTGCAACAATATCTCCTTATACACGTACACAGTGAGCTTTAAGACGAGTATAGAATAGATGATGATCAAAGTCAACCGAAAGCGGACATGAAGTGTAATTATTAAGGAGTGTACATACGAAGCAAAAGAAGGTTTATTTCTGGCTCGTTTCTCGGATGGTTGATCTGGGTCGGACCCGGGTTCGTCATGAAACCGCTTGCCATTCATGCTTAAAGAGAGCAGTTAGTAACTAAGGAAGAAAACAAGAGAAGAACTGATTAGTTGGTGAAATGGAATAGCATGAGATATATAAGAGGATGATTTGGGGTAAAAAATAAATAAAATAGACCAAATTATATATAAAATAAATTAAATTAAATTAAATTGAAAAGAAGCTGCTTGGAATTATGGAGGAAACCGCCAGGCAAGCGATGGTGACCCGGGAGTGACCTAGAGGTGAATGATGTAGCGACTTTGACGTCAAGTTTTCTAGGTCAACCGTCGGCAAATCACATCTTTTAATCTTTATATCATCGGATCATCTTTTCATGACGTGGACGGCTAAGCACTGATTTGGACGCCTTTATTGTGCACTCCTGGCCGTTGGATGTCTTTTGTATGAGAAAATTGGTCAAAGCTCGCTCTTGCCCATACATCGGTTCGAAGAAGGATCCAGGAGAGGGAGGTGGGGCCCCTTGATTGCTGCTTTAGGCAGGTCCCAGGTAAACTCAACTCAATAACCGAGAAAAACTCACTAGAAAAAAGGAAAGGGACGTGTGGAATTAGTGGTGAAAGGTTAATTAATTACTCCCACCGATTTTTAATAAATAACGTTTTAATTTTGGGTACGTATATTAAAAAAATCGGATGATTTACTGTTTGAGGAATTTTGGTCTGAATTTTTTTCCGGACGTATGTTAAGAATTAATGTACGTTCGAAAAAAAGTACTAAATTTTTTGAGCTCAAATAGTGAGTCATCCAACCTTCTTAATATGCATGCTCAAAATCAAAGCATCATATAAAAAAGACCGGAAGGAGTAGTTTTTTTTGCGTGTTAAGCTCGACCCAATCCTAAACCCGAATTTTAAAATTCAGACTCATCCTCACCCCTGGGTCCCGCGTGTGTTGGTTATTCCTCACTTCGATGGGATATTAATGATCATAAAATATGCATCTAAAGAGGATATTAATGATCATAAAACTAATTAAAAGAAAATTAATATCTTTTTTTTATTTTTAGAGGAAAGTTAATATCCTTTGATTCGAAATGAAAAAGGGTTAAATAATTTCGTGGCAACTGTACTTTATTTGACTGACTCATTTGGCACCTCTATCGATCAAACGGTTTAAAAGGCACCTATACTTGAAAGATATGACACATTTGACACTCGTCATTGACGCCGTCTGTTCTCCACCCTTAAATGATGACGTGTCATACCACGTCAGCGTTAGTTTAATATTTCTTTTTTCTTTTTTTTTTTTTTTTTTTCTTTTCTTCTTTCTTCTTCCTCTGTACAGCGTGCTCCACCTTCCCTGCCAACCACCCAAGCCCATCTCCTCGCCAACCACCAACCCGTCCCGACCTCCTCCGGCCAACCACCCAAACCCATCTCCTCGCCGATCCGCCACCAACCAATCCCCGACCTCCTCCGGCCAATCTCCCTGCCAAATCCAAATTCAATCCTTTGTTAAATTCAAATTAGCCACCTATCAAATTAATCTCTTGCCAAACTACCAAATTAATTCAATCTCCTGCCAAATTAATTCAAAACCATCACTACCCAATTAATTCAAAAAAATCATCCTCTACAAATTAAATCCAAATCAATCCAAATTAAATCAACCACAACACAACCGGCCAACCGCCTCACCCATCTCCTCCGCCTCCTCCGGCCAACCACCAGCCCAACTCCCTCGTCGATCCGCCACCAATCACCACTCCGCCTCAGCCACATCACCAAACAACCCAATTCACGACATTCATGCTTCTTGTGAACAAAACAAAGTGAAAAGAGAAAAGCAAGAAACTCGCTGTGCAGAGGTAGAAGAAAGAAGAAGAGAAAAAGAAAGAAAAAGAAAGAAAAGAAAAAAAGAAAGAAAAAGAAAGAAAGAAGCAAGAAGCTCGCTGTGCAGAGGAAGAAGAAAGAAGAAAAGAAAAAGGAAGAAAAGAAAAAGGAAGAAAAGAAAGAAAGAAAAAAAGAAAGAAAAAGAAAGAAAAGGAATATTAAACTAATGCTGACGTGGCATGACACGTCATCAACATGATGATGTGTCATGCCACGTGACATGACACGTCAACATTTAACAGTGGAGAACGGATGGCGTCAATGACGAGTGTCAAATGTGTCATATCTTTCAAGTGGAGGTGCCTTTTAAACTGTTTGACTGCTAGAGGTGCCAAATGAGTCACTCAAATAAAGTACAGATGCCACGAAATGATTTAACCCAATGAAAAATGTCATTCATTAAAGTAACCAGTACGCAATTTTAATCCTATTTAATAAATCTATTGCGTGGTAGTTTTTATACAATCTCAATTTATAAAAAAACAAAAAAATTACTGAAAAAACAAATCTTAGCGTGATTACAGTCAGTAGGGGATCAATGAAGTTTGGTTAGTGGGTAAATAATTCCTATTAAGATTTCATTTGCATATAAATTATTAGATTTTAAGTTAAACTAATAAATAGTTTGTGCTAAATTTTTACTTCGATAGTTTAAAAAATAATGAATAACAAAATAAAATTTTAAATCATGACCTTTTAGACCAATTTTTTTTTTATGTGCGAAAAGATCACTAGATCAATCTTAGATGTTCATCACATAGAATTCTCAGGTACTTCAATCCATAACTCCATCCCGTATTATCATGGTCTGACCGATACCCCAAACATCCTAAATCCATATAGTGTCATGATTTATTAGTGCTCCATGGTAGAATTATGCAATGGGAACAAAACAATTTGATTACAAAATTAATTGTCCTCCCATTATTCCCTAGCTACACAAACTGCTGACTCTCAAGCAACTTTCCAAACAGACATGCAATTGCAGAATTTTAAAATGCAGCACATAATCACAACGAGCTTCCTTTTTCTTTTCCTTTGCTTTCATTTTCTCTTCTTGCTTTTCTTTGCTTTGCTTTCTGCATACTGCCTTTTCTTTTCAGCATTCATTTTTCTTTCCAAGCAATTCATAATATAAAAAAAAAATTCTCAACATTTGAAAGAAAAACATGCATGCTCACGCATACCACCAATGATATTGGCTTCGGCCTTTAAGGGGTTAGCACACAACCGGCAACTAGAATTTTATCTCAAGACAAGTAGGAGATGGTGCCGAACCACCAACTCCATCTGGGATGAGGGCAAGGTGGTGGACAAAACAAAGGCAGTCATATAACAGCAAACGGAAAGACTCTACACACATTGTAAGAACTTAAAGACTGGCAGTTTATGCAGCTAGAGACATTGATTGATTATTGTCATGACAAATCAGTTTTGGGTGTTCCTCTTGCAAAATTCAAATGTGAAGTACCAGTATCACGAAACTATACACATGAGGGATATTTAAAAGTATTGTACTATTACAGGCATGCAATCTATCTAAAAATATAAAAAAATTAAAAGAGAAAATCATGCATAAGATTCATCCTAATCCTATAAAAAGAAAAAAAACCTAGAGTGTCTTGGCCTATGAGTTGGTGAGACATACTAAAAAAAAATCATGCATAAAAAATAGTGTAAAAAAAAACACACAAAGTAATATAGACACATATACACATAAAACTCTCCCCCACAGTTAGAGGACACATTCTCCTCAATATGTGTTAGAGATTGAAAAGAAGAAAAGAGAAAAATAAAGAAAATAAAATGAAATATGAAAAAGGAAAGAAATGACCTGGGGGTACTTTAACTTGGAGGAGGGGATCTTGGAGGAACGGTTGTGGCATCAAACTTCTGATGAAGACTAGTTGTGGACTGTTGGTATATCATTGCTGGTCAAGGAGGGCAGTGGTCCATGCTGGGGAAGAGGTAGTTGCTGAAGGAGCTGCTTGGTTCTGGTTAATGAAAAATGTCTTGACCAAGACACTAGCTAAGAAAATGGCCGAAACTGATTTTTCCTCTGATTTTGTACGCTCTCCTCGCAGCAGCAACAACCCTGTAAACAAGTGTAAAGGATGTTATGTGGACCAACGAAATTTAAAGTGATTAAATATTAATAAATAATACGTATTAATATATTAAAATGTAATAAATATGTTGAACAAATATATAGTACACGTCAAGAAGTGTCGACTAAGTATAAATATTAAAGTATCAAATACGACTTATGAGTCTAACATATACACACGAAGAATTTTCAAGTATAATCGTGCTCCATAGGATGATAAGATTAGGTCACTTACATTTAAAGCTTCAAAATTATCATTGAACAATACTATACTTAATTACTTATACTCATGTAATACGTAATATATTAATACAATTTCAATTAAAATCATAAAATTTTAAACAATTTATAATTTCGTATATCCAGCTATTCCTCACAAGAATTTTGATTTATTGGCAAAGAAGCGAAGAAATCGATTTATCATGCCCTTCCAACCGATTCAAGAACGAGAGAACGGCCTAATGCCCCACTCCGATATCTCGATTGAAATACCTATAAATGGTATGTTCCGTGGAAATAGTATTTTTGCTTAACAATTAACATGATTTTCTCTTACAACAATATAATTCTTTTTTTATTAAGTAAAATACTGAACAATAAACATATATCCACGATATACCTTAATAACAATGTATTAAAGTAATGATTAAGGGTAATATTACTAGTATGTGCCATATTATTAATAATTAATGGTTTTAGTTTATACATATTAACTATATAAATGACTATTACAATTTACAATAATATAATTTTTCTCATATTAAAATTTTTAATTTCTTACTATGAAAAAAAAATCCTCATATTTCTTAATAAAATTTTCTACCTAAAATTTTAAATAAACTCTTCTAATTTTTTTTTTTAAAAAAGGAGGTCTTTTA
Source organism: Viola odorata (assembly GCA_963691705.1). Classification (NCBI taxonomy): domain Eukaryota; kingdom Viridiplantae; phylum Streptophyta; class Magnoliopsida; order Malpighiales; family Violaceae; genus Viola; species Viola odorata. The sequence continues at coordinate 32,196,909 of OY829546.1, forward strand.
CTTAAGCTTAAAAAAAAAGGATTAAATTTTTCTATCTCTTAGTTCATACTATGGAGAAAATATTTTTTCCTCATAATACTTCTTATATAACTTCCTTAATAATTTTTTCTATTTAAAATAATGAATAAAAGGAAAAAAGTTAAGAATTTTAATTAATTTTAAAATTAAAAAGGAAAAATTCTTAAAATTTTCTATTTTATTACTACAGAGAAAATATTTTTTTCTCATAATAATTATTATTTAATTTTTATAATAAAATTTTCTATTTAAAATAAAAAAAGAAAATAAAAAAGTAGAAATTTTAATTAAGTATAAAAGAAAAAAAAAGTAGAAATTTTAATTAAGTATAAAAGAAAATAAAAAAGTAGAAATTTTAAGTATGAAAGATTTAAAGTTTATAAATATTACTCTCTCCGGTGCAAAATAAATGACTCTTTAGGATAGTAAAAATTCGTTTCACTATGATCTTTGATCTTATTTTATTCCATATTGTTTCATTTTTACTCCGAATTTTCACTCAAATTAAAACACCATCATCAAATTGGGTTGATGCATAAAAAAAAATTGTCATTTGCACAAAATATTAGCTTCGAAAAGGATAAAATGACAAGTATTATGAACAGTAAAAATCCGTAGGAAAACATCGTTTATTTTGCACCGGAGGGAGTATTACTTACTGAAATTAGTAACTTACATTATAAAAAAATTATTATTAGGAGAGCTACAACTTTTTCTACTCAATTGAGGATTATTTGGCCACACCTTTCCACTTACCTATTGCTATAAACACATTTAAAATTAAAATGAACTTACTTTCCTTTCTCTTTTTTCTCAAAATACTTGTCTAATGTACTTCCCATTTTAATAGTTTCCAGGGACTCCTCACTTTCACCAATTATCTCGTTTTTTTCAAATGACTAGAATAATATTTATCAAAATAAACTTAATTTTTGAGTTCTATTTAAAATAGTATATACTTTAGAAAAATAAAAATAATTTCTTATGTTAATTAAATAGATGTGCAGAAATTGGAGTAGAAAGTTTTTTTCTTTTTTTTGCTAATGCCAAAATCATGCAATTTTAGTGCAAAGAAAAAAATGGTTTTTTTTGCGAAAAAAATGTTGTAATAATTAGTGGAAGATTTTCCTTTTACAAAAATTATTGGTGTCATAATTAGAAAGTTTCATTTAGTTATTGCCAAAAACATGAGTTTTTTTTTGAATAATAGAACGATTTCATAAATAAAAATTCTTGGTTCAAAGAAATACCAAAAAATCAAAACATTGCACCAAATGTAACAACATAAAGAATCATAAAATAGTTTTAATAGAAAGTTCTTATTCTATATTGTAGTCCTAGTTGGTAACTGCTTTCTCCTTACTTATTAAGGTATATAAGAGCTAAAATGTGTAGATTGAGAAACTATCGTTGTGAGACATTTTAATCAGATATTGACAAATCATAAACATTTACCCAGAGGTAAGAGAGGCATTGCCAAGCTCCATTAAGGGGAAGGAACACACGTTGACGGGCCACGGAGTCTGCCCACCACGTGTTAGGATTCTATTGTCATAAACTGAAGATCGAGCCTTCCTCGACCTTTCTAAAAGAGGGGGGTTTTCCTTCTTTAGGATTAGTATGGGATGAGGGAAAGGAAGGGAAAGGGATGGAACTTTTTAAAGTTCCTCCGTATGGGAATAAAAATAAGTGATGGAAAAAGAGGGAAATGAGAGTAAAAGAGGGGGAATGAAAGTAAATTTTAGAACTTAACTTCCCTCCTAACTTAAAAAATATTTACTCCCATAAGTGGGAGGAAATGAGAGTAAATGGAGGGAAATTAAAATTTTAACTCATGTGTTCCTATTTTAACCCCTTAAATTCATCTTTTTAATGGTAATCAATTAAATATAAAAGTAAATTCACTCATCATTTTTTTTCTTATTTTCTCTCTCCTTAAAATGACACTCATACAAAGGAAATAAAAAATTATTTCCCTTCCTCTCCTCTCCTTTCCTTTACCTCGTTAAATTTCCCCTCTTTTCTCTTGTGCACTTTAGTTCCCATACTAAGCATTAGGGAAAAACAACAAGATTGTGTATTTTTCTCATAAGACTGGTCTTCCTAAGCCTAAGTTACCAAATGTGACCAATGGTTAGAGTAAAAGGTCCTTTTTTGTGAGTTTGGGAGCTGATTGGGGATTTAGTCTAGTATGACATAGGGCAAGCATCGGGATTATCAACAGGAGATCTGGTGGGTTGGATGAGGTAGCGCATAGGCGTTACCTTTCTGACTAAAAGAATGATTATCCATGCCGAGAGAGTAGCGATTGGTGGAAGCTGGCATTAGTATGACTATGACATGTGGGTTCATAATTTTGCTTGATCCTTCTATTTCTCTTGCTGCACTTGGGTTCTTTTCTTCTGATGTTCTTGATTTCTATTTCAGCTATGAAGTCTAGCAACAAGTTGCTTTAACGGCCAAGAAGAAATTACAGGATGCTTCTCTAGTTTTCGAATCTCTGAAGAAGTTGTGTTTTGTCAAGGAATTCCCAGGAGAAGTAGTGCAAACCTTCCAAGAAATCTCTTCAGGCTTCTGGTAGCACCTTTTCTCTAATTAAGAAGGGAAAGAATTCTGAGGCGTCTACCATCTTTGCTATTCTCTTGGACATTTTTATCTGAATCCATCCAGAAAGATGAAACTGCTTTCTCTCATGCAATGAGCCATGATCTTACCCGCAAATGTCTCCCTCTACAACGAAATGGATCTGATGGACCTAGTCTATGACAGGATGACTGGCACAGCGCATGGGAGTAATGTTTATAATGGTTTCCTTGATGTTTCATTGCTCCCTTCGTGATCTCTTTTTTAAAATATGTTAATTTCGCAGAGCATGTCTCACTATTCTGGATTGTATTAGAAGGCTTCCTCACTCTTCTACCAGACTCGTGCCACTAAGGAAGATAAGAACAAGTTATCTTTTGACTTAACTCGTGCCCAGAAAGATTGTTCTTTCTAGCTCAGTAAGGTTGAGGTCCTAGAGTTGGAGGTGGAAACGCCGGAGAAGAGGCGTCAGCCTGCAGAAATGAGCTGGTGCTCTCGAAGTCTATTTCTCAATTAGTTGATGTTGGAGGTATTCTAGACTCTTATGATCTACTGGCCCATCTTTAAGCTGGCTATGATTATTGTATCAAGCGTTCGGGCTGAGCTGTCTTCTTGAGATCCTGTAGTAGATGCGGAGTTTGAGGCCAAGATCAAGGACCTTGCCTCCGTAGATCTAGCCAAATACTATGCTGACGAGGAGTGTTACAATCCTAGTTGCTTAGGATGCGTAGCACCAAATCTGATCGTTGTTCAAAGACGGATTTCAATGCGGAAGAAGATAACTCACTTAGACAACATAAGCCTGCTGAACGCTAAGCAACAACCAACCTAAGTCCGAAGAAAAGAGGATCCTTGTCGAATCACTAAGCCTATATCCCTTGTGGATATCAACCTAGGGCAGACGAGCGGTAGGATGCAATTTCGGGTTTTACTTGTTGACTACTCGAGTATTGCGGACTGGAGGAGGAACAAGGTTCAATTGATGAACAATGGGCAGAGATTTGAAGAGAGAAGTCTCAATTTTATCAAAATAACAACCAACCTTCAAAAGGAGGCAAAACCATGTCTTTATACAAGAAACCCTAATCGGATTGCAAGTAGGAGTTCTAAATAAGATAATTGACTTAATTAACTAATTTAAATAAACTGATTAACTAATTAATTAAATAAATGAAAACAAAGATTGCTGCCATTTATTTAACTAATTAATTAAGGAAACTAATTAACTAATTAGTTAAATAAATGGAAACGGAAGTTGTTGCCATTATTTAACTAATTAATTAAGGAAACTAATTAACTAATTAACTAATCAACTAATTTAAAGTAAATATAAATATAATTAAATACATTCCAGCAGCCCATGTCGAGTTCTCCATCATCGGGCCAAGGTTTGGGCCGAAACTTCAAGTGGTATGTTGTCTCGCGTACAGACTGCACATCATAATGTCGACTTCGATAACTTTTAAACCACTGGGCCAAATGAGCTGAATCTTGTTCCAAATGAAAGCTAACATACTGAAGTTTCCAACGAGAGGTCGATCGCACGATTCTGATATGTACAGAGCCGGCTAGGTTCCGACGAAGTTGCCTGTTGTGTCTGCGCCTAGAACTGCTGTGTGCGAGATTGTCATCTCGAATCTCCTTGAGATCTACTTGTCCGAATGCTCTAAAAATTGGAAAAAATAAACATAACACATAGAGGTTTCCATCAAGCCTTTCGGACCTCTGATCGGACTCCATCTGCTCCATCATATCTTGACGCTTTTGTCCATGTAGTCGCGTGATACATCTTGAGATCGTATCATTCCCTCCCTCTTCGGAAAGATTCGCCCTCGAATCTTGCTCAGCATAATCTGCCCATGAAAGCTTCACAATTATATGCTCTAAGCATACTCGCCATCTCTCGTGCTTCCTTAGTCGCCATCTCTTGCGCTTAAAGGTCAATGCGCTAGTGTTGGTAGGAGGATTCACATCATTCCTTCTCCCTTCGAAAGGATTCGCCCTCGAATCTGATTTTAGACCTGCAGCACAATACCTTAAGTTAGTAATATCAAAGTAAGCACAAATCGAACCATACCAACCTTGTAAATTCAACTTGGCAGCAACGTCTTTGAACTTGTCAATGCGTCGAGTAAGATTATTGCTCCAAGCGGCTACTCTTGCTTGAACTTGGTTTAGGGACCGTCTCCGACGTAAGCGCTGCCAAACCCAAGCTCTTATCTTGAAGGATCCACTCATCCTTCCATGGTTTCCCAAAGCTACCATCTTGACACTCAAGTGCGCACCATAGCGCTTGGCTTGTCCATGGGTTGTCCGCATTACTTCGATCTCTTTGCTACCACTTATACTAAATAATACACTCAAAGGCAGCAACATTAAACCGAATAATGTTATAAGAATGAAACCATATATGAGTTTAAGCAATAATCCCAAAACAGTAGCATGTACCGAAAGGAAGTAAGTAAATAAAATAAATTGAAAGCATTGCTTCCATGTAAACTCATACTTACAAACTGAAACATGCCATGAAGACTCAAGTGTCCATGGATCCACATTGCTTGAAACTCCGAATTGTGGTTGACAAGATGTCTCAATTAGCATCTTCGCGCTCGGCCTCCTCCACAATTCCATCCTTGAGTCACTAAGTGACTCCTCCCTGTGATTACTAACAATACTCCAAGGAACAACATGTGAAAGCATAACATTCTTAAAGAATATGTTAGTAATAGTTGCGCTATATTGATGTATCAAACCAGTATCATATGACCAATACACAGTCAAATCGTATAACGAACTACACAACCAAATTAAGCGCTCATGCTTGCTATGATATCCTTTATGCATACAAAACATAGATTTGTGTCAAATAAATAATCTTTATAGACTTCACAAAAATCAGAATCATTAGCATAAAGATTAACCCTAGGTGTAACCTCAAGCGATTTTTCACTAAGTGACTTTTTATCAATACTACCAATAAGAATCAAAGGAACATCATGTGAAGACATATCATTCCTATAAATTAAACCAGTAATATTAATTAAATCACAGCAGCTCATCAAACAATCATCAAACACATCATGCTCATCAAAATTTCGCAAAAGATCATGCGACCGATATAAGCGATTGCGTCTAAAAAGAGCTCCTCCAAGTCCTGTCGACTTAAACACAAAATTTGCATGAAATTCACACTTGGCAGAATAGTTATCTAATGTAAAAACATGTGAGAATCCAATTAAATTTGTGTTAGAGACAACACAATCTATGCCTCTCGGTCTAGCCAACATACCAAACTGTTTTCGCTTTCGCGAGTAAATTTTAAAGGTATATGACTTGACCTTTGGTTCTTGCATATAACCATCATCAATTAATTTAAAATCAGATTTATACAAATCAAGAAGGTTAGTATGCTCAACCAAATTAGACTTAGGAAAAGAAAACCGTACCATACCCTTTCGGTTAGGATTTGCCGAAATAGGCACCATGGTTGCACAAGGCTCTTTCCCTCCTCTTGGAAGTAAGGTAAGAGGCTCCTCTTCTACCAATACTCTCTTCTTTCTCTGCACATGAGTTAAAACAACACTAGAAAGGAAAGTAAATGGGTTAGGATTAGTGAACTCGAAGCGCAATGGCCAAAATTTTATTTTTTGGTGACTTGTGCCAAAACAGATTTTGTACACACCAAGTGTGTTCCTTACTCCTCTCCCTATGGCATAATCACTCTCCTCTCCTTTTGTATCAATGTCAACTAATGCATGCTCGCTCTTTTCATGCGGGTTGTTTTCCTCACTTTCTCTTTTCCCATGCTCACTCTTTTCATGGGGGCTGTTTTTTATTTCATCTCTTTTCCCATGCTCACTCTTTTCATGGGGGTTGTTTTCCTCGTTATTTCTCTCTTTCTTTTCAGCACTCAACTCTCCTTTTTTTCTCTCAATATCCCTTATGATTTCAGACTCGGCATAAGCTTTCACAAGTCGCTTTCGCTCCTCATCTTTCGCCTTTGACTTAGTAGGCCTGATACTAGGATAAAGAGACCTCTTCTTCCTTTGCTTCTCTATACTGATCGCTGTTTGTAACATATCCTCTAAGTAGAAGAACTCAGTGTAATACAGTGGATCAGCTATCTCTCGGTTGAGGCCTTCGAAGAATCTTGCCATCGTCTCCTTTTTGGTCTCCTTGACTTGTGCTCTCTCCAAAGCGGCCTCCATCTCATTAAAGTACTCTTCAACACTCTTATTTCCTTGTGTCAAGGTCTCCAACTTTCGGAGAAGCTCACGACTGAAGTTAGTGGGGACAAATTGACGCCTCATGATTGTTTTCATGAAATCCCAAGTCTGAATCGGTACGTCTCCTATGTTAGTTTGCTTGAGATTAGTCTGTTTCCACCAATGAACCGCATATCCACTAAACGTAGCTACTGCTAACTTTACTTTCTTCCTTTCCGAATATTCATGGCAGCGAAAAATATATTGTACATCTCGCTCCCAATCCAAGTAAACATTCAGACCGTACAATGCTTCAAAAGGCAGAAGTCTTACCCTTGATTCACTTTTGTTATATGTCTCGGCCTTAGCCCTCAAACCAACCGAGATCTTCCTCCTTTCACCCCTATCATACTACCCTTGCCTCGGATAGGCATCATCCTCATAATCTCGTCTCTCGGACCATTGCGTGTAAGACATTCTATAATTCCTATAAATTCACAACACTAGCAAACAAACGTAAATTTTGTACTAAACCTAGCACTCTCTCACGTGTTTACTCTCGTGTTTAACTCTCTATTAATCTCACAAAAATCACACAAAATCCCTGCAATTGTTCAAGTGTTAGCGAGACTCAAGAGTTCAAGAAAAAGCTTCCAAGAAGACTCTCAAAGAAAACTAGCACTGAAAGGAATGGTGACACTTGATATTTGAGTAATTGCAAGAACAACCAATTAAACAAATAGCAAGTAGAGTAGAAGGCAATTTCAAGGAATCAAAGAAAGCTTAATTGACTCGAAAGGACTCAAACAAATTCAATTTCAGTTCTGATTTTAATATACAATCGTACTTCAATTCGCTTCCTTGATAAATCTGACTTTTGTGACGCAAATACTTCTATATATTTTTGTATTTGCAGAATTGAATTCCTCGTTCTTTTTTTTTTTTTTGGAATTATCTCTTTCTTTTTTTCTTTTTTTTTGACTATGAACACAGTTTAGTGTTTTGATCACAACTTTTTACTCTGAACTCCGAATCGACTGATTCTTTTTGATTCGGAAGACCAACAAACACAACTTTCCAACGGATCCTTTTTCACTCAAATCTAACTTCAGTATCTATATATTAAAATTCAATTTTTGACTTGACAGAAATTGTGCAGAAAACACAATTTAGTAAATCGGCTATAGCTTTTGACTCCGGTGTCCGAATCACTTGATTCTTTTTTATTCGGAAACCTAACAGGTGCAGCTTTCCAATGAGACCTTTCTCACCAAAATTGGATTTCAATAGCTATATATTAAAATTTAATTTCAACTTGACAGAAATGACACATATAACGAACCAAGCACAACAAAGAAATCGGTTTTGAATAGAGTAGAAGAAAAATACCGATTTCAGCAATGAAAACTTGAAACAATTTATGTTACTTACTAATCTTTGAACGCCTTAAGCTCCGCTACCAACTGTTACGATCCTAGTTGCTTAGGATGCGTAGCACCAAATCTGATCGTTGTTCAAAGACAGATTTCAATGCGGAAGAAGATAACTCACTTAGACAACGTAAGCCTGCTGAATGCTAAACAACCACCAACATAAGTCCGAAGAAGAGAGGATCCTTATCGAATCACTAAGCCTATATCCCTTGTGGATATCAACCTAGGGCAGACGAGAAGTAGGATGCAATTTCGGGTTTTACTTGTTGACTACTCGAGTATTGCGGACTGGAGGAGGAACAAGGTTCAATTGATGAACAATGGGCAGAGATTTGAAGAGAGAAGTCTCAATTTTATCAAAATAACAACCAACCTTCAAAAGGAGGCAAAACCATGTCTTTATACAAGAAACCCTAATCGGATTGCAAGTAGGAGTTCTAAATAAGGTAATTGACTTAATTAACTAATTTAAATAAACTGATTAACTAATTAATTAAATAAATGGAAACAAAGGTTGCTGTCATTTATTTAACTAATTAATTAAGGAAACTAATTAACTAATTAACTAATCAACTAATTTAAAGTATATATAAATATAATTAAATACATTCCAGCAGCCCATGTCGAGTTCTCCATCATCGGGCCAAGGTTTGGGCCGAAACTTCAAGTGGTATGTTGTCTCGCGTACAGACTACACACCATAATGTCGACTTCGATAAATTTTAAACCACTGGGCCAAATGAGCTGAATCTTGTTCCAAATGAAAGCTAACATACTGAAGTTTCCAACGAGAGGTCGATCGCACGATTCCGACATGTACAGAGCCGGCTAGGTTCCGACGAAGTTGCCTGTTGTGTCTGCGCCTAGAACTGCTGTGTGAGAGATTGTCATCTCGAATCTCCTTGAGATCTACTTGTCCGAATGCTCTGAAACTTGGACACAATAAACATAACACATAGAGGTTTTCATCAAGACTTTTGGACCTCTGATCGGACTCCATCTGTTCCATCATATCTTGACGCTTTTGTCCATGTAGTCGCGTGATACATCTTGGGATCGTATCAAGGAGCAGGGAAATGATGCTATCTAGCCTCCTTTTAACACCCTAATTCTGTAACAACTTCCTTCTTCCCCGTTTTCTGCTCCCAAAATATCCAAATTCACTACACAACTCTTCCACAAAAACTCAACTTTCCTCCTTAAATATCTTATTATTTCATCTATGCCAATCTGTATGGTGAAGATTCAATTATTTTTTGTATAATTCGACGAATTAAATACATTGAGTCTCTCAATCTTTGTCAGTTCATCTCTCTCGTATCCTCGCAAAACCTTTATTTTCATCAGTAGTAGTAGTGCAATGTAGTGAAGAAGATGACATGTCATCGGCTAATACTAAAGCAAGTTAAATGCAAGTGTTCGGTAAAAGACCGTGGAATTCTTGGTATCTTAGGGATATGATAATGCCCCAATGCTTAATCTCGCCTTCAATGAACAACCTGCTATATGTATATTTGAGTTTGAAAACTATGGTGATCTCTAGGTTTACAAAGAATGTATTGGTCCCTTTCAAAGCCAGAAGATCAGTCTCCAAAACCTGCAGAGACTTCAAACATTTCTTTAGAACAAATAAGTGAAGTATAGTGGATTCTTTGGAGTGATTTAGTGCTAGAAAATAGTTAGTTTCAGAAACTAGATTTTGAGGTTATCGATTGAGACTGAATTTTTTTTCCAACAAAGAAATTCCTCAATAGGGATTCAAACAAGAAGCGAAAACAAAGATGGGTCTTAAAAGTGTCATGCTTTTAGACTACTCCAAGTTATCGGTTGATAGCCGGGAAAAACAAGGTCACGTTTAATTCAACTCCTGAGATTGTTTGTGAATTTTTGCAGAGAAATCTGCTCTTTATCGAGCATACTTGAATTTGGTTCCTTGCAAGATGGAAGACATAGACTTCTGGACTAAGTATCTTAGAGTAGAATAACTCCCTACATACAAATAATGTCAATGTCGCAACAGCTGAGGCTGCTGCATATGAAAACCTTACCCTCTTCTTCATGGAGCCTGATGATATTTTGGCTCGTGAAACTCGACAGAAGATCAGATGTACTCTTGATATGGAAGTTGACCAAGGGGATGATTATACACATCTTCCGGATCATGGGATTGTTCATGGTAGTAACAAGAAAATAATAGTCATCAGAGCATGAGAAATGCAGAAGAATTTTGTCACAGAAGCTTAACAGACATGTTGCTATAGATGATGAGCAGTCGAAAGATGCGCATTCCCCAAGCACTTGCACGGTCAAAGCCGAGTTATAATAAAGAAGTTGATGGGAACACTAGGATACCCATAACGATCACAGTTGAGGATCTTCAAGCACCAAATAATATTCCTTTCGTACCACTTGCACTTGCATTAAGGATCCGATTCTCAAGAAGCTAGTACACTTAAAACTTCAAGAGACACCAGTGAGCTTCAGCAGCAAGGAAGCATATGGTTCTTTGAGGGAGTCTATTTCTGAGATTAAAGCCAGAGGATTGATTGATAGTTACACCTGAAATTTCTCGCTAGGTCCTTTCTATCTTGCCCCAAAGTATTAGAAGTAGTGAATATGATCTTGGTAAGAATCCTGGGCAGAGTGTTTGGGACAGGTTTCCAAATGCAATTAAACAGGAACTTATAAATTATTGCAAGTCTATTCAAGAGTTGTTGAGGCATTATTCCAGTCACCACAGGATTGAAAGATGCAATATCAGAACCTGATTCAAAGCTACAAGAGACAAAGGAATCTGTGCGGTCAGATCTTCGACATCCAGTTACAGTTCTTTTCCGTCCAATGCAACCGGCTCTAGAGGCTGCCTTGCAGCATTATGATGCAAAGTTTCAAAGCATTTAACATGAGTTTTCGTGCATATTAATAGCAAACATGAGTCTTCTTCACGTTATACATCATCGGTTTTGAATTAGATATAAGGCAAAAAAGAGTTAGAGGACCCTGGACTTTAATGTTTTATTTAATGGGAACCCTCAACTATTTTTGTCTTTTTATACCCCTGAATTATTATTTTTTATTTAATCACAATCCTACTGTCACGTTTTGCTGACATGTCACCGTTATGTGCCACATCATGTACTCACTCGATGCCATATCACCTCCTCTTTAGTCAGCTATCCAAGCCTAAAAACCTGGAAATAAAAACCACAAACAATGCCAGCAACCAATAACAATACAGCAAATAGGAAAGGAAAAATGAAATTACAGTGCTTAAGGGGGTAAGGCGGTGGTCTGAAGCAATCGGTGGCAGTGGTGATGGTGTGGGGCAGTGGCGGTGATGTTGTGGTGGAGTGGCTGTGTGGTTGGCGAATCAGCGGTTGCTATAGTGGCGAATCGGTGGTGGAGGAGGGGTTGCGGCAGTGATTGCGGTTTGGGCGGTGGTGATGTTGATTCGGGTTGGATTTTTGTGATGTGGATCGGGTTGATTTGGTGATGTGGATCGGGTTAATTTGGTGATGTGGTGGTTTTGGGCTGATTTGGTGGTGAGCGAGGATGATTGGCAGTGGCGATGGGTGGTTGTTCGTGTGGCGATTTGGGTAGGATTAGGCGGTGTGTGACAGTTTGGTGGTTATGGTGTTTGATGGTGACGGTAGAGGATGGGTTTGATGTTGGTCGTTGTGGAGGTGCGGCAACGGAGAGGATGAAGATTTGACAGAGATTGAAGGAAATTGAGGAGTGGTCGTGTGTCGCGGGTCCCACTGACACGTGGCACGCTTTTTGACGTGGCTGGGATGATGTGGCAAGTTACTGACGTGCCTTGTTGACGTGGCATCGAGTGAGTACATGACGTGACACATAACGGTGCCATGTCAGTAAAACGTGACGGTAAGGTTGTGATTAAACAAAAAAAACATAGTTCAGGGGTGTAAAAAGACAAAAAAAAATAGTTAAGGGTTCCCATTAAATAAAACATTAAAGTCTAGGGTCCTCTAACCATTTTTTGTCTTAGATATAATAATAGTAATAAATATTAAGAAAAATTAGCATTTAAAGAAGATAAATAACAAGTACTATATAAAAAGCACGAAGGGTCTTATTTCTTTAAATTACTATTATATCCTTAAATTATTAAAAAATTTAAGAGTGTAATAGATTTTTAAACAGTAATTTAGTAAATATATTTTAATTAATTAAATTATTTAATTAATTTTAAAAAAATTCCTTTGAATTTAGTAGATGTTAAAAAAATTGGACCAGCATGCCTATTACACACTCTTAACAATGTTGGTATTTAGTCTTTTTATTCATAATTTCATGTTCAATAATAATAATAATAAATTAAAGGTTTCATTGTTAGGTAATGTTTCAATTATTTTAATTAGTATAATATTAAAAATAATATAAAATCAGTATAACAAATTAAAATAATTAGTGATTGATAAAATAATTAAATAATTTATGGATATATTGTTTTAACATTTTTTTAATTTTCTAGTTATTCGAAAAACTGAAATTGCAACTTTCAAGACAATTGGGATCAAGCACGAAGGGTCTTATTTCTTTAAATTACTATTATATCCTTAAATTATTAAAAAAATTAAGGATGCAATAGACTTTTAAACAATAATTTAGTAAATATATTTTAATTAATTAAATTATTCAATTAATTTTTAAAAAACGCTTTTGAATTTAGTAGATGTTAAAAAAATTGGACCAGCATGCCTATTACACGCTCTTAACAATGTTGGTATTTAGTCTTTTTATTCATAATTTCATGTTCAATAATAATAATAAATTAAAGGTTTTATTGTTAGGTAATGTTTCAATTATTTTAATTAGTATAATATTAAAAATAATATAAAATCAGTATAGAAAATTAAAATAATTAGTGATTGATAAAATAATTAAATAATTTATGGATATATTTTTTTAATTTTCTAATTATTAGAAAAACTAAAATTGCAACTTTCAAGACAATTGGGTTCAAAAAGGGATATTTTGTAAATTCTAGGGTTCATTTGAGTTATTGTAACCAAGGTGTGAAGGGGGAAATATCATACTCCCTCCTTCCCTAAAAGAATGTCCTTTACTATTTCGGCACGTATTTCAAAGCGGCCGGACGACTCACTATTTGACCCTAAAAAAATTCGAACTTTTTTTCAAACGTACGTTAATCCGTAACGTACTTCCGAAAAAAATTAGAGGCAAAACGGGGTCAAATAGTGACTGTTTCGGCCGCCTTGAGATGAGTGCCGGAACAGTAAACGTCATTGTTTCAAGGAAGGAGGGATTAGAATTTCTGTGGTTTTTGTGGCTCAACATGTTTTTCCCACTTGACTTCACTTGAGATTGGAAAATTCTACTCTATTTATTCCTCAATTAATTTCTTTTGAAAGAATAAGTATAACCAAGAAAATATGTCGTTTGGTTGAGAACCTATATTATATAAAAAGCACGAAGGGTCTTATTTCTTTAAATTACTATTATACTCTTAAATTATTAAAAAATTTAAGGGTATAATAGACTTTTAAACAGTAATTTAGTAAATATATTTTAATTAATTAAATTATTCAATTAATTTTAAAAAAATGCATTTGAATTTAGTAGATGTTAAAAAAATTGGACCAACATGCCTATTACACGCTCTTAACAATGTTGGTATTTAGTCTTTTTATTCATAATTTCATATTTAATAATAAATAATAAATTAAAGGTCTTATTGTTAGGTAATGTTTCAATTATTTTAATTAGTATAACATTAAAAATAATATAAAATTAGTATAATAAATTAAAATAATTAGTGATTGATAAAATAATTAAATAACTTATGGATATATTTTTTTAACATTTTTTTACGCGGTGATTTGGTCCCTATGGAAACGCCGAAATGCGAAGGTCTTTAGGTAGAAAGAGGTAACGAAATGGCAGTGTGTGAATATGATATTCTCCTTATGGCATTGGTGGCTGAAGAGTAAGGATCATTAATTTGCTTTCAGTCTAGCTGATATGATGCAGACTCCGGCTTGGCTTTTTAATAGTCAGGTTGTTGTTTCCTGAGCCCGGAGGGTTATCTTTCTTGCTTTCTTAGTTTGTTGGTTTCGTTTTCTGCTTGTGCTGCCTAGCTTGGACAGCTGACTTTTGTTATGTTCTGTCATGATCTTCATGACAGGTTTCTAATATAATCTCTGCTTATTAAAAAGAAAAAAACATTTTTTTAATTTTCTAATTATTAGAAAAACTAAAATTGCAACTTTATTGCAAGTTTATATTGCAACTTTCAAGACTATTGGGTTCAAAATGGGATATTTTGTAAACTCTAGGTTTCTTTATATAGTTTACCAAAAAATATATTTAATTTTATTAAATGACCATTTATTTAATTAATAAAGAATTATAATATATGTAACTTTTAGTAAAAAATTGAAATTAGTAAATAATTTATCATAGAAAAATATAATTAGTATTGCGAGTTAAGAAAGTTAGCAAAAATAAATTATAAAATGAAAGAACGTGATTTTCTATTATGAAATATTCACATCATAATATTAAATTATAATTAACACAAAAATTATTTAAATAATTTAAATACCGAAATTATCTTCCTATGAAATTATTCTTGACAATTTTCTTCGTGAGTAAAATAGACGAATGATAATTTTGACAGTCGTCTATACAAATACTTTTCATTTCTCAAACATTCGCTGACTATGTAATTAAAATTGATGTATTGTTTTTTTTTTAATTTGTTTTTCGTGCGATGTTAATTTTTCCTATTAATATTTTAAATTTTGCATTCTTATAGTATTTATTTAATTAAGCATGCAAAATTTTCACTATTTGAAAAAAAATGTTTTTTTATTGTGGTCAAACTAAATATTGACATCTTAATACCATATTGGGCTTTTATTTATTTTGAAAAAAAAAATATTTATGGTAAAAGTTTATTAGTTTTTATTGTTTCATGCTCATATAAAACTTGGGAGTAATTCAACAATATGAATTAATTAATTTTTATTTGACAATATATTTAATTTAATTCTTGAATTTTATTTGAATTTTTATTTAATTAATTTTTAATTTATTTAATAATATTAATTAATATTCTTAAATAATTTTTTCTTAAATTAATATTAATTTATTAATAATTGATAAATAATTGAACTAAGAATTATTTAAGTATCTTAATATTAATAAAGATTACGAGTATTCAAGTTATTACTGAAGGAGAAAATGTTCCAACTGATCCTGAATATTATATGGATCGAACTAAATAAACATACATAAATTTACGTAATTTTTTCACAATTTATTTTATTATTATTTTTTATAATTGACTTTTTGTGCGTTTGATGTTAATTTTTCCTATTAATATTTTGAATTTCGCATTCTTATAGTATTTATTTAATTAAACATGCAAAATTTTCACAATTTCTAAAAAAATATTTTTTGTGTTGCGGTGACACCAAATATTGACATGTTAATATCATATTGGGTTTTTTTATTTATTTTGAAAAAAATATATTTATGGAAAATTTTGATTAGTTTTTATTTTTTCATGCTCTTATAAAACTTGGGAGCAATTCAACAATATGAATTAATTAATTTGTATTTGACAATATATTTAATTTTTATATTTAATTTAATTCTCGAATTTTATTTGAATTTTTATTTAATTTATTTAAGAATATTAATTAATATTCTTAAATAAATTATTCTTAAATTAATATTAATTAATTAAGAATTGATAAAGAATTGAACTAAGATTTATTGAAGTATCTTAATCTTAATAAAGATTACGATTGAAAGTTAGCAAAAATAAATTATATTTGTATAACCTATATTTTTTTAAACAAAATGAGTTAATATTAAAGTTATGAATATTGAATGTATATTAAATTAATTCTTTCGACTTTAAATTTATATTAAATATTTTTTGTGATAGTATGAAAAATGAAAGAAGGTAATTTTATATTATGAAATATTCACATCATAATATTGAATTATAATTAATTAAAAAATTATTTAAATAATTTAATAATTGAAATACTAAAATACAAAAGAGAAAGATAATTTATTCAAGAACCAAAATATGTTAAATACCAAAATTATCTTCCTATGAAATTATTCTTGACAATTGTTTCGTGAGTAAAATAGACGAATGACAATTTTGACAGTCGTCTATACAAATACTTTTCATTTTCTCAAACATTCGCTAACTTTGTAATTAAAATTAATGTATTATTTTTTATAATTAGTTTTTTGTGCGTTTGTTAATTTTTCCTATTAATATTTTGAATTTTGCATTCTTATAGTATTTATTTATTTAAATATGCAAAATTTTCACAATTTGAAAAAAAAAATTGTTTTTTGAGTTGCGGTCACACTAAATATTGACATCTTAATAACATATTAGGTGTTTTATTTATTAATAATAATTATTAGTATGTTTAACAATTTATATGGTTGGTTTTCAAAACAAGATTTAAAAAAATAATTTAATTTCATATAAAAAATTGATGCATGTGCCTAGTATATATAAATGTACAAAGCCCTAAATTTTATGTTGGTATATCACTAGAATGACCTAAAAATGCATGATTTCTGGAGCATATTTGACCAACCTATCCAGAGCACTAGACATGAACTTTCTTGCAAACAAGTAGCAAACATGAGTCTTCCTCCCATTATACTCGCATTGTGTCCAATTCCTCAAATTTTGCAAGAACTCAAAGGTGACATCAGACCTCCGGTATGGGGTCGGGTGCGGTCCCCCGTAGGTCCAATCGACCCATGTCAATGTCCTATTTGCATTCTTCCACCCATATTTCATGTAAATCAACGTTGGGATGTAGTGCTCATCACTGTAACATGCACCTCTACAATATTTCTTAAATAGTGGAGCGTATCTTTTATCAGAGACAACTTCGACGGCGAGGCTACGGTCTACCTCAATCCATTGAGAGCCTTTCCTCCATTGTTCCAACTTAATAATGGGCTTCATTCGACTGTTGTATCGACCTTGGCCAACAGGACCAGGCTGATCATAAACCTCTACAAAAGTTTTGTTCGAGTTCATCAAGTATTTGTACATTGTGGAGAAGTTGTAAAGAGGGATGCATGATTCGGAGAGAAGTACAAATCTTTTATTTGAGAAATCAAGTAAAGCATTAGCCAATAGACGTCGCTCTGCTTCTACCAATGAGAACATTCCCCATTCGACCTCCTACATTAATGAAAATCAGTGAAATAGAATTTCCATCAAAAAAAGAAACCATTTAATTTACAAATTAATGGAAAAATCTAACAAATATAGTAAAACAATGAATCTACGCTGCTGACCTTACTTGGGATCTGCCGGTTGTAAAACACTGAATCTCTAGGAACCGTTCCATTAGAAGAAGGCTTGTAATGGACATAGATTGAATATAACCCTTCATGACCTTTGAAGAACAATTCCCACAAGGGAGCAAGTGCCAACTTTCGTTTCACCAAAAACATGAACGCAACCTTTGGTACGGTCCTGAATGGAGTCCTGAGAATTCTAGGAACCATTGATGCCCTCCACAACAATTCTTCCTCTTTCATGTCATGCCAAGCACTAGGGACCGAAGAAAATTCTTTCAGACTCAACCGATTTTCATTTTGTGTTTTATTTAGGTGTGTTAGAACCGATACCGAATCGGGTAAGGAGGGATTAGAAGAAACATCGTAGATTGAAGTGGAATCATTGTTTGACATTGAGGTGGAATTAAAAGAGATATTGGTTGGAGTCACCCTAGAGTTTTGGTTGAATAATCGAGCGTCTAACAAGATGTCCTTGAGATAAAAGCTTAGAGTGATGCCGGAGGCTAAACCACTGCCAAAAAGTAGCAAGTAGAATATGAAGTTATGGAGGTGTGTCTGGACATTACGGAGCTTGAAGATTTGGGCTTGTGATGAGCCAGAATGGTAATGATCAATAGTTTTCATTTGCAGAACTTGGCTTCTGCATAGATTCTTCAATTATAATACTATTTTGTTCTTGCTAAAGGTAAAAAAAATTCAGAATTTTGCTAGTTTTTGCAGGGTAAAAAATAAATTTTACCTTTCTAATCAGTATTTTAATTTTCTAGATTTAAATGCCTGGCTGACATTATTTCTCTCTTTAGAATCTACAACATTTCTATATTTAGTTTTATGGTTATAGTCCTCTCTTCCGCTTCATAATTTTGGATTTATGCTTGTGGTTTTTAAAATTTAACTATTTTGTCTTCCTTTTTAATTTCTTCTTTATCTAATGGCAATTAAGTTATAACGAGTCAATTAAAGAATTCGAACTGAATTACACTTACACAAAGATGTGAGTTACGTATTAAGTATATTCTAAGTCGTAAGTTATTTATGAACAAATCATTCAATTTTAAGATGTTATTATACATAATAATTTAGAAATGCATACAAGATAGTTTTTCCAAAGCACATAATAAAATATCATTCTAGATCATTTAATAAAAATTATTGCAGTTTTACGTGAGTTTAGATATTGGAGTAAATTAATAAAAATTATTATTATATAATTAAAAAAAAACCATTGAAAGAGACTATTTGATAGCGTGTGTTTTATATATGTTTTCCTTTTCATTTTCACTATTTATTCTAGCATGATACTGCTGATTT